>CM046858.1:41054710-41288997 GCA_025617745.1 Heliocidaris erythrogramma | reverse complement strand
TTTGTATCTCTGACCATAATTGACCATAATGAAATTCCTAAATCATGTACACCTTGCAAAATTGATAAGATGAAATTAATGAGGTAATCTGCCCCTGTGTACATGTTTGGTTTTTTTTTTAAATTATTTTTAAAGAGACATGGTCAACACAAAGAAAACAAATGCTAATCATATATCAAGTTTGAGGCACTATTTTTTCGCCGTTTTTGGAACGAAGCATTAAAACTCTCAGAGACACCCCCCCCCCCCCCTTGAAAAGAGAATACCAGTAACTGACGCGCTGGATACGCCACTGTGTGCCTGCAATGGCATGAACTTTACAAAAATGACAATTCATGAACAACAACAACAGCGAAAATTACCAGAGCCAGTGAGTTGAACACACTAAACACATTTCATTCATAAAATAGTTAGCCAGCGATCCTGTCGAGTATTTCTGTTGAAGCCTATACACTCAAATAGGTTGCCCTGGATAAGCTGCTCTGGTCATATACTTTTCTACTTGAGTGTGGAGTTCACATAAATTCAAACTATAGGCATGATAACATTTGCAGCGATAATACCAAAATAAACTATGCTACCGCCGTCAAAGTATACTCACATTATTCAAAAAGTTGAAATAAAGAGCAAGCTACATTGGCATGTACATGCACTGATCCGAGAGTGACAATCTGTCTTTATACTTCAGTATTAATGGCAACCGGTAGTTTATGACTGCGAAGTACAAAATCAAGAACCTTTGGGACATTTTGATTGACAGGTAGAGTTGAACATTCCAGTATAAGTTTATCTTCAATCCCTATACAATATACAACGGGGTACTGGCTGAAAGGGAGTTTAAGATTTGGGATGGGTGGATAAAAGAAAGCTATAACAAGAACAGGAAGGTTCATAAAACAATAATGGTCGTCTGAACATTTACTATTGATGGCATGCACGCAGGAAAAGGGCTCAAAGAATAGAGGCGCTGAAGCAACTGATGAGCTGAAGAACAATGGAGATTAGGTCCAAAAAAAATAATACCTGGGGTGTTTTCATAAAGCTGTTCAAAGTTACGCACAACTTTACGCACGACTGGTGATCAGTTCTTGTGCTAAGTGATTGAGAATCTGATTAGTATAGCACCCAAGAACATGTGCCAGTCGTTCGTAAAGTCATTCGTAACTTTACGAACAGCTTTATGACCCCCCCCCCCCCCCCCCCCCGGTAGTTCAAATGCATGCATCTCGACTCGGACGTTTTTCTTACGCGGCCATGTTTGCTTCTGTAATGTATACAAATTTATGCACATATATTCGCTGAGCACCTAGTGACGAGCTATTCCATTAACCTGCTTTTTTATAAATGAGCCTCAATGCTTGGAATCCAGTTGCATACATTATTTGTTGCTATGTCCGGCAAGCTTTAAGTTGTCAAGAACAACCTTTGTTTGAAAGGTATGTATACAATTTGCATGCATTACCGAAGCGGTCTATTCTTCGACTCAGTGTTTATACGCACTGTGGAGTGGACGAGGGCTAAATAAAGTAAAATGTTCTTTTTTCTTTCTTTTTTTGGTCGACAGATTAGCTTATACACTTCGAGAGTAGGTCGCTGCTAGTGAGAAAAAGAGAACAACATATATTTCATTATCAATAAAATATTTCAAAGAACAACTCCTATGATCCAGTATAACAGGGCGTCTGAGCGTCTTTCGAAGTAGGGGGGGGGGGGGAGGGGGGTCACCAGCAGAAAAGGGGCACCTGCAAGGGATGAACATAAAGCGAAAAAGGGGACCCTTATGTGACATTAATATTACCCTATACAGTCTAATCAATACATTATCAAGCATCGTCGTCTTCTTTTATTGTGATTCTGGGTAGCGTTTCATCAAGTGTTTAGTCAGTGATTTCTACTGACAAATTTGCTTTCAGCCAATCAGATGCGAGGATTTCAGTAGCTTATAACAGCTGTCAGTAAAAATCACTGACAAGAAGTTTGACGAAACGCTCCCCTGGACTCTAGTACAGCTTCCGCCGATTAGCATTTGTGTGTAATGTTTTAATATAATAATGTGCGAGCGAGCAAAAATTTTCACACTTTTTCCCAATGCTAAATTATTTACAGCGATATACGAAAATAACAACAGCAAATACATTTGGATTGAATGTCAAAATAATCTTTTAATTCGAACCCTGTCGCCTTTCTTTATAGGATTACATCGATATGAATGAATAATTATACTTTATGCGATCTGCTTGATTTCATTCTATACTTTACAAGAGCAGGTGAGTTTTTGGGGAATTATCTGAAAATATGCCCTTACTTGGTGTGAATTATGGCACAAGCGAAAACGAAAATCCCTGCTGGGGGGGGGGGGGGACATAGTGCCCAACTTGCCTCCAGCTGCCTTATATACATTGTAAGTTGTAGTACTGTATTATATGGGTACCTGTTACTACATAAAGCCGCACTGATTCTTTGACGATATATGGCTTTTTTTGTAGAAATGGTTGGAAATATAGGTAAAAAGGGGGGGGGGGCTCTTATGAGATTTGAAAAGTGGCAATTATGGTAAGGGGAAAATGGCACTTATTAAAAGGGCAAATGGGCAACCTTATCAGAAGTAAAAATGCACTCATCAAAGAAAAAAAGGCACATATTACAGAGAAAAGGGCAATTATTAGATTTGAAAAGGGGCACTGAATATCAGAAGGGAAAAGGGGCACCGAAGTAAAATTCCACCTATTAGAGAGATAAGAGGGCAATTATCAGATTTGAAAAGGGGCACTTATAGATAAAAGGGACATAGCAGAAGGGGAAAGGCACTTATCAGAGAGGAAAAGGTGCATTTTTTAAAGACATAAAAAGGGCACTTTGGGGAAACTTGAAAAAGTGTGGGGCACTGTGCCCCGCCCCCGGAAATCAGGGAGGTGAAAGCAGAGCCCGCCACGTCCCCGATTGAATGGAGAGGCTGCGATAGATATTCAGGCCCGTTTAGCATTTCATCATTGTGTAGTTGTTGTTGTTGTTGTTAATTTTTTTAATTATTTTTAAATGCGCTTCAGTCATTCTATTTTCAGTATTTTTGGCCTTTTATGAAATTAATGTGATTAGTTATGTTGTGTGTTTGTATGTGATTATGTTATGTTAGTTTTATCTGGGTTTTCTATGTATTTTTCTTTTGAAGCGTGGTAAATTAGGGGATTAACCTTGACAGGCCAATGGCCTTTGTTAATCCTCACATCCTCCACCCTTCACCTATCTTTTCTTATATTGTCATGTACATAAATTTTGTTATTTTTAATATGTTGTGTATAATATTGTTCAATTTATATTGATTGTTGAATATTTTCTAATGTGTTTTTAAAGAGATGTGAAATAGAATTGAATTAAAATTGAATTGAAATATTTACGCCACCCTGTCTCGGTACGGTTTCAAGCACTGGCGTAGCCAAGTGGGGGGGGGCAAACTGCCCCTGACAATATTTTAACAAATATAAAATGTTATCGGCAGTGGCGGGGATGGGGGGGGGGGGTAATACCGCGAAAATCCTTCATTTATTTTTATTTTTTTGCTTGTCAGCGAATTATAGAAGAATTATCTGATCTCCCCCCCCCCCCCCCCTTAAGCCACTTTTGAGGGCTGGCGAATAAAAAAATGTCGCCAAACCCGGCAACCTTCCCAGGCAGTCAAATTAGCACTCTTTTCATTCAAGTTCATAGGTCACGTATATTTCATAATTAAAGCCTTCAATAAATTTAGCTTCGCATGGTCACGTGATCAAGCAAGAAACCAGTTCCTGCATTCGAATTCATATCGGAGCATCCAAACAATATTTTCAATTGGTATGAGGATTTTTTTTTTTTACTAGTTTTTTTTTTTTTACGACGGCCAATAGGGGGGGGGGGCGCCCCCCTGGATACGCCACTGTATATAGGCCTGTTATTTTCAAATTAACCCTTCATGTATATTCCTCAAGTTGCGTGGCTTTGGGAAATCTACAGAATACAACCCATCTTTTAAAATAAAAGTAGCCTCAAGGACAATAATGTCTACTATACATGTATTATGGACCCAAGAAGGAAATTGAATTCGAAATCAGCCTTAATTAGGGGGAATTAAATAACAAAACGGAGGGGGGGGGGGGGCGGTAATAACTTTGCGTGTTAAATTGAATGAACATGTTCCGAATTTGACTGCCCATTTGCGATTTTGAATGCCTGAGGTGTCCTTTCGGCATGAATTTGAATGATTCTTACATTCATGCTATAATATTCAATGCACGGAAATGAATATGAATGATACAAAAGACGCTGTAAACGATGTTTTTTGCTAAATTGAATGAGACGTTTTATTAAATTGACTGAAAAAAGTGCGCAATGCTGAGAAACATGTATGTACTATAAGAACGAGCGAGTTTTGAGTAATTATCAGAAAATTAAATTCCCCCACCAAGACTCTATATAGAAGTAATATTACTCGGAATAGTATCTAGAGCGGAGTTTCTACACAAAGGTCCGTTGTTTTTTTTTTCGTTTTGTTGTGGTTGTTTTTTTACACTATTACATTTGATTAAACATCATCCTTTTGCATAAAACTTAATATTACAACTGCCAAAGTTCTATAACATATTTGCTCTCAGCCAATCAGATGCAAGTATTTCGGTTGCTTAGTATCAGTTTATACGGTTACGCTTGTCTAGTCTTGATCAGGTCTTGATCAGTTACTGCAGGCAACTTTTATTGATCGATAGCAAGTTTTATGAAACCAAGGTACCTCCTTGATGAAACAGCCGGGGCCCAGCTAGTACGCTGATCATAACCAAGGCATTCGATTCATGCTTTGTTATAATTTGTACGATATATTTTTTACGAAATAAACAAGTCACAATCCTAGGTCTCTGCTGCTAGACTATCAGTCAACCGAAAAGAAAAATTACGTAATGCAAGCGGCGCGCTCGCATATATCGCGGGAAGTTCGACCAAGGAGTGTTATGTATCTACAGGCATGAAGTGCCGATCAATAATACGGCTACTAGGCCTATGCGAGCCGCGCCATTGGAGACGATATACACTATGATAGCTACTAGCTACACGATCTTGACTACTATCTGCCGCTACACCGGCCGCTCGCGCTCCTTGGAGTCCTTGGCCTTTGGCTGGCTACACGACAAAGAACAGCCAGAATATTACTTTTTTTTTAGCCAGATCAGAACAATGCCATCCTAAATCTTGGCTTGAGACCACTCTTCCAAAGTACGAGGCTTGAAGTTGAGACCGGGAAGATGGGAGTTGCAGTGAGTGGGTAGTATGCAGATTGCAAATTTGCAGTAAGTTGAGAAAAGGGGTTGAGAACAACAAGTTCAGTCCTCAGGCTCAGATTCAGAAGTTGAGTAACTTGAGACTTGAGTTGAGTTGCACTTGCACTTTTTGCAGTCATGGCAGTTGAACTGAATAACTACACAGTCATCCGTCATTGGAACATCACCTGATTCTTCTAATTCTATACCGTAGCGTATATTACGGGTAAGTTGAAACAGTGAAACATAAAATACACAGCACCCTTGCTACAATGCTAGTCATCGTTTCCATCAGTCCATGTCAGGATTTAGCACATCAATTCCCTTTCCTACACAAACGCACTCTCAGTCTCACACAGCTGTCCCGTGTCCACGGTCATGACGGTTGAGAGTTGAGACAATAAAAAAAAAAGATACTTTTCTGTTATTGTTAAGCCCACTGCCCACTAGGCCTACTAGCCCCGGGACGCTGCCACGAAGTGGCAGCGTCCTGAGTGAAACCAGTACGATTCGGTGGGTCTCACAATCTACCAATGTTCAAATGACCATTTAAAAAATGGCCATGTAATTATTATTTTTTAATTAAAGTATCATATATACGATGCCACTTACCTAAACAGACTTTACGCAAATCAGCTTTTCCTAAAAAATGTGTAGAATCGATGAATGTCACTTTTTACTCTCAATTTTCGAAACCAGTCCCATTCGCCATGTTGTTAAAGCCAAATTGAAAATAGGCACTTGCGCATGCGCCTATGAATGTTTATTACAATGACGGCATAGTTTTCGTCAATGGAATAATGAATATTCATATACCCACTGTAATCCGCCGATCGCTAGCGTATAGATCTAGCGCTCTCGCTCAAGCTCGTCTAATGAATATTCATAATCCTCGCTTCTTGTCTGTATTATAATTGGAGCTGCTGACGCATGCGCATTGCAAGCAAAACCGACCTTCGGAAGTTTTTACTACAGGCTCTTGGAGATAAATATGCCTTTTTTGTATCATCCTCATTGAAAAGAAAGACGACAGTCAATCGTAAAGTATTGTAAGTACCTAAAATAGCCTAAAATCAACTGATTTCATGTTTCATGGCTATCATTTTGACAAACGACCTTGTAATTATGTGACATCCATGCGATCAAAGGACTGCGAAGCGCAGCCCGAACACTACGTGTTCGGGCTGCCGCAGTAATAGGCCTACATACGATAGACTGCAATGCAATCTGATTTGGGAATAAATCAAAATAGCATTGATTATGGGAATTTTTAACAAATAACTTTTTCCTGATTCAGGTTCTGAACAGTTAACTAAACATAAGAATTTGGGGCATTGTCAGCCTTCTACCAGGAGTAAGGGGCCAAATTCGTTATTATGCCCCAGCCACCATTAAATCCGCCTGACCAAGTGAATATTTAGTCAAGTTTCTTGTGTTTTTATTATTGAAATTCTGATCATTTTCAACGGAATAAACGCTATTGTTAATTCATAGCTGCAAAAATATCAGTCAAGAAGAGCGGGATTCGAACCAGCAACATTGTAGAACGTGCGGTGTAGAATAAGGAGGTCCCGTGTAGAGGAAAGTCACCACCTTTGCACGTTAAGAACCCACTGCACTATTCGAATAAGAGTAGGGGGTAACCCCGGTGTAGTGGTACACCTGTCCCAATCCCACAGGTCTAGATCTACACCTGAAATGCCATAATAATCAACTCATTGATTGTGGGCGTCAACGGAAAGAAAAGACAAGACAAGGATACTTCGACCATGCAGATTTCTTTACCACTACGCCTAGACCACGAGCAGTTGACGGTACAGCTCGTTACTCTATACAGTATAGAAACTCAGTACCTCTGTTCTGCTCACTGTTTTTTCAATATCCTAGGTAGGATTTTTGCCAATTTGAGGATTACTGGGCATATTAGCTAATATAGCTGAGTAAGGGCCAAATCAGTTTCAAATCGTAGGGCTGCCTGACTTTTATCATTTCCTCCTACTATGTACTGAACTAGATAGAACTAGGCTCCGCTGTAGGCCATCTGTATTTTGTCTTTTTCAAAGACTGGCAATGAAAATGAAGCTGAACACAATGATTTTTTCTTTCACCCCCCCCCCCCCCCCCCCCCCCCCCCCCCCCCCCCCCCCCCCCCCCCCCCCCCCGGAAGACAAAGAAACAGCATGCCTGAAACTAATCACCAAGTAAAGGAAATCCAGGCACATTTTCCTACTTACAAAGAATCGGAAGCAAGGGACCGAGAGAGACAAGTTGATGGCAAAGATGATGATGATGACATTGATGAGGATACAGTGGAGGAATTTCCTGAGCTGGAAGAAGAGAGAGCAGTTGAAAATGGAGCCCCGTATGTCAGGTCTATCCCTGTTCCTGCACTGGAACGTAAGTTTATCGCTTTACTAGAAAGGGAATTTACCTGTAGTTTAAAGTGGGTGGGTTACTGAAAATTTATCCCCCCCCCCCCAAAAAAAAAAAATGTTTTCTGAAAGCAATGTTATCTTTTGACATTGCACAGGATAAACATTTTTTATTTGTGCTTGCGTAGATATATAGACTTGCCTAGCTCTGCATAGACATTAACCAATAATTTGTCCTAATTTCAATAATTTTTTATGACAATTAACATTATTTTACTGACATAAAAGACACAGTTTAGAGAATACTACCCAAGGTGCTTCAAAGTGACTACATGTGTAGCAAGATAGTGTTTTGAATAAAATTTCTTGTATGAATAATGTTTGAATGTACTGGTATCTTTTTTTTTCAGGCACCATGATCATGGAAAAAAGGGGACAGAATAAAGAGATTAAAGTCAAAGGCAAGTTTCTGATGGACGGCCCATGGTGGAATACTTCATTCAAAGCTGTTAAGGAAGGCAATGTTTACATCTGCCAGGGAAGCGCGACGTACACGCTCAGGAAAAAGAACGGGCAGAGCGGGAAGACTCTCCTTCAGCTGCTTCTGTCCTATGTCTTCAAATTTCCCCAACCAGGAAGCCCAGCTGACCAGTTGAAACATGCCTTTTGGGTCTACTTTGAGAAGCATCGTAGCTTCAGGAAGCTGAAAAACTACACCTTCCATCAGTTCTTCAAGGCACTGGAGGATGCTCTCAAGAAGGAGGCCACCCCCGACGACGCATCGGCGATACCAATTATACAAGTCGCCAAGGAAATAATGCAACGGTTTGATCCGCTTCATGAATGCTTTGGTCTCGTAACCAGAAACAGAGATAAAGAGGAGAAGAAGAAACCAAGATGTGAGTAACATGCAAAGTGAAACGATGCATTAGTGTACAACCTTCATGTAGTAAATACTTGTCACCAGTGGCTATTGCTCTTCTGTCAATTATCTGCAATACCGTAACTGAATTCATAACCCGGACTCAACACAAGATATATATATACCCAGGGCCCTGAAACATAAGACTTACAATTGATTGTAGTGAAACGGAGATACAATTGATTTTTATGTTACAGCGCCCTGAACCTAGTTGGAATCCTGACCCTATATCTTTGAGGCCATTAACACTAAGCCCGAGTCATATCAAATATTTCATAATCCGGGATTCGACGGCTTTGATTCGATCGAATACCGTGCATCGATAAATGATGGGCGGTGAAAACAGAGCTGCACACAGTTGCACGCAGTGCATGCACCATGCACCGGTGACCCGTCCGCTGGCATCGCGGGCATATGTATGGGCTCTCGCTGCTTGACATTAACGATAGCCCGCTAGCCAATGGCTAGTAAAAATCACAGCGGACGAGCCAAAATCTTAAGTTTCTAGTCCGTATGGATAGCCAAAATATCACTCTAGTGTCGCACGAAGCGATGCTCATTGTCGACACACTCGACAATGATTCAAATTCAAAGAATTAATAATCTTACTTTGTCATGACTCGACTGACTCGACTTCATTCATGACTCGACTTCATTCAGCTTCGCTTCAGATATAGATCATTCAGAAGAAATTGACAATTGATGAGAGTGTGATATTAGTTATTGCGTACACTCTTACTCATGCCCGTATTTATCATGTTCAATTATACAATTGTCAAATTGACAATGCAGAGAGAGTGCAAGAATATTATCGTAAACTTCAGTTCGTAACGACAGAACCATAGAGAAAGCACAGGTAAAGCGTGACGTCCTCCGCGAGCTAATTAGCGAAAGTTAGCCAACAGTTTCAACTTTGAAGTCGCCTTTGCTGTGACGTCACACTATTTATTAAACTGTGGATTATTTTCTACGAATCAACACTTTCTGCATAAGAATCAGCACTTTTTCTATAAGAATCAACACTTTTCTGCTTAAGAATCTACAGAATATGACTTGGAAGAGTTGAGTCATTCTGTAGATTCTTATGCAGAAAAGTGCCGATTCTTATAGAAAAAGTGTTGATTCTGATGCAGAAAAGTGTTGTTTCGTAGAAATCAAAATATGAGTTGGAAGAGTTCATTCATACAAAACAATGTTAATAATGTAGATATTTTAAAATATGATGCACACATTTTATACAATAAAACCAAACTAGACATTTTAGGCCATGAATAACAAATTGTATTGAACTTATTTCCAAATATAATACCATTTGATACGTGTATACTTGCAAATTTAACATTAAAGGCATGCACATTCATTTCACATAAATTCTGCCCTCCATTTCGGTGGATGTGTCGATTTTTGCTTGGATACAATGTTCATTTCTATATTAACTTATCCCTGGAGTGAATACGGTATAAACTATGACTTTCTATGTAAAAAGAATGATTCTAGACTTTTTGTTGGTGCGAACAAAAGTCCGACGGCGTCGTCCTTCATTCAATAACTGCAATGTTGGGTAGGCCTATCCTAAAAGAAAACTCATAATACAAGTCATAATTGAATAATGAAGAATTACTTGCCTTTTCCTTGATTTAATCAAAACCTCAGCCTCTGATACCGGCTGCCCAAAGCGTTTGTCGTAGTCCTGATCAGCCTCTTGAGTTGCCGCCATGAGAGCATCATCGTCCAATACGTCAGAAAATGCAACGCCAAAAATTTCCTCATTCCCACTACTATAATCACCCCTGAAAATGGACTGGGTGAGGAATATTTCATCGTCTGAATCCATGATGAATGTTGATATGGAGCACAGTTGATGTGCGAATAGGCAATACACGAATTCAACTTCAGAACACTGTACTTTACGGCGGCCATAACTGGGGGGCTTCCAAAGAGGAACAAAAGCACTTTTCAATTGGTCATGCACTGAGCCAGGTGCGTTGCTATGTTAGTGCATACATGTTCTATTGATAAACATTCCTGAAGCCCCCCAGTTAGAAATTAGCATAAAAACCAGCACCCAAACCGAATCGGTCTATAGGCAAGAAGCAATTTTGTTCCAATGCTGTCGATCGAAATATTCAATATTCAAGAACCTACAGGTGAAAACGAACACTATTGATGAAAGCGACAATGCATGTAAAACATCAATAGAAGAACAAGAATCCTCAGTTAAAGAAATTCGATAATAGGTAATAATGTGTTTTCTGTTCACTCAACTGGGGCACACGTGAACAATATTGATCTTTAAGAATCTACAGCTTTAGAATTTTTTGTTGTTTTATTGTAAAGCAATGGTTTAAGTCGGCGAATGCACTCGAAAGTGTTGATTCTTTGATTGAATCCACTCGGCGCGGATTCGAATCAAAGAATCAACACTTTCTCGTGCATTCTCCTTAACATATATGCTGTACGTTACGGACTTTCTTTTTTTATTTGCTTTTTTCATGGTGGCTACGGTTGTAAAAAATCTGGCGGACTACAAATCGATGCACCGGATTTGCCAAAACGAATTCGGGATTCGATGTCTTCGATCGAACACCGGCTAACCAATCGATTCGACTCAGGCTTAATTCACACTCACTTCGTTAGAGCGCTCTAAGAACGGTTCCTCAGGAGCAGTTCCCAGGTGAGTGTGAATGCTCAAGTGGTCCAGGAAACGTTCTTCTGGAGCGCTTCAAAAGACCACCTCGCGAGGTGGTCTTGAGGAACGGTTCTTAGACCGCTCCAACATGGCAGTGTGAAAGCAAAGCGATCCTAAAGCGTACTTCAACCGGAAGTGAGTGTGTGTGTTTCGCGGGAAATCAATGGGTGACTTGATACATTGAGCGATTTGATACCTTACGCATTATACGGTTTGAATTCCGCGCAAAAAATTTGACCCGCTGATCTGAGCTGCAATAGCAACAAGACCACTTTGACTCGCTGAGCTATTCGAGACATAAAAAATGCGTGTGAGTGTGAAAACAAACGAACCGTTCTTCAAGAACCGTTCCTCTGGAGCGGTCTAACTTGGAGCAGTCCACCAGGGAGTGTGAAAGGCCTCTTTGATGAAATAAAGCCTGAGACAAATGTTGTTACAGCAAATACGGGATCACCAACTGAATCCTGCATTACAGAAAGTTATTTTGTTACACATGATAATATGTGGTTCCTGTATATAGTTCGATTTTCAACTTGAAATTAAGCCGGCCCGCTGGCTTTTAAAAGTCTTGTGCAGTAAAAACCATTTCAGAAAGTTTCTGGTTTTTCAGTATTAAAGGAAAGTCCACCCTGATATTAACTTGGTTTTAAAAGAAGCAGACAAATTAAAGAAACGGATCAATGAAAGTTGTGAGCAAAATCCGATAAGAAATAAAAAAGTTATGAATTTTTGAAGGTGTAATCAATCAAACACATATTGGCAACTCTGTGACGTATCTTGCGAGCTCGTAAAACTTTCATTGATCCGTTTCTTTTATTTTTCTTCTTCTGTTAAAACAAACTTAATATCAGGGTGAACTTTCACTTTAAAGGTGCATTAAAATGGTCGATATATTATTAGAGACCATAATCAGAGAGTGATACAATGTACTCATTTAAAGGGATACGCCACCAGGCGGCCATGGGGAAAGTCAGGATTGCGTAAGCCCTCTATAGGCTCTGATCAGGTAACAATCACGGTGCCCTCTCACGCCATAAAAACGTCCACAATCTGCAGTTGAGTATCCCTTTAAAGTAAATCTCTCTTGAACTTCTGCACAGTTGATCTGAGGTACGTGTACAGGTGTTTCAAGTGTCCAGGGCTCTTCAAAGTGCTCCCTCTGTTGTTGGAAAGACAGGCATTCTCTGTCCTGTCCACCGAGAAGTTGAGTGACCTGGTACGTCTGGAGTCTGTCCTGTGGAACTCACCAGAAGACTTGGGCTTTTACACGGTAAACTTTAGCTATTATCTGAAAGCTAAGTTTTTAGTTAACTGGTTATGGAGTTGTGTTAAAAGTGAAAGAAACTGGTTTTAGTTTATCATGAAATATTTATCACGGGGCTTAAAATACAAAAGAGAAAATCATGAAAATGTTGCCCCCGTAAACTTGAATACTACCTCAAAAACATTTTTCAGGGTGCAACATCCAGGGGTTAACAACAAACTTCTGTAAGGCATGTACATTGTAAATTTTTAAAAGCAAATTCCTATTGCTTAATTCATTGACTAAAGACTAAAGATTTGTTTTCATGTTATTTAAACACTTTGGTTTATTGCAAGGTAGAATATTCAGTGCATATCAAAAGAAGTATACCCAACTTTGATAGCTACTGATTAAAATGTTATAACCGATGTGACTTTGAAATTTATTTCATGGTGAAGAGTAACTTATTGTCTGTCCAGTGGTACCTCATTCATGGCATTTCTGCCATAGACGACCGTGCACCGGGTTTTTAAAGAAGTAAAGAAGTAAAAAAGTAATAATGACAATGTGTGTTTTGTGAGTGGAGTGTCAACTCCATGTTCATTCTGAATAGGATTAATGATGGGCACATTTACAGTTAAAGTGGTGATTTCTTATTTTTTTTTCATGATCTCTCTCTTCACCTTTGTGATATCTACAGTCCATGAGACAGCACGACTGGGGCACAATCGAGATTCCATTCCAAGGGTTTGTTAATGCTGGTATGATTCCTGCCAACCTCTTCGCATGCACTGCCAAGGGAGGTACCTCTCCACACCCCTCACCCAAGTCCTCAGGCAGGCAAAACTGCACCCTTCACCTGCCCTCCACATCCACTTCCAACCGAGACACTGTGGGACCAGCATCGTCCAGATCCAGAGCAAAGCAAGTCCCAGTCAAGATGGCAAAGGTGTTAAAGCTCTATGACATCGTGAAGGCCAGGTGTAGGGAAGGCAAGCATACGTTTTTGTATGAGAGCGAAATGAAGAGAGTATGGCGTAAGGATGCCTGTAAAGATTTCCCTTTTGGCCACATAAGAGAGGAAGCTTTCGTGGAGCTGCAGAACAGGAATGTGGTGAAGATTGAAGAGTAAGTCCACTTTTTTCCTTTCTCAAGATTGTATCCCACATGTCGTGAATGTGCAGTTTTCGTAAATATAATGAAGATGAAATCTCCTTACTGTAACTTTCTTGATTTGTAAATGATAGCCATCACAGCGAGAAATTTTCACAATTTGCAAAAGTTTTATTGTTATGTCAATTATAATTTAACGATTTCACGGCATGAAACTTTCGCGAATTTGAGCCATGAATGTAAAATGTGCACAAAGGTGTTTTGTTTTACATGTCAGTATGCCCCTCCCTATTCCTGTCATACCTTGTTTTCCGAGACAGGCTCAGGAGGATTACACCCCCCTACAATTTTTAAGCCTCAAAGATTAGCTTTAAAAGGAAAATCAAGGTATGTGCATGCTTATTAAATAGCAAGATTAATGGAACAAAGCTTTTTGAATTATGTTGTGCTGTATCATGTACTGTATGTTTTTCCTTTTCAACAGAGCAAATCCTCAATCACAAGCAAAGTTCCACTGGAGTAGATATCGCCGATATGAGAAGAGCCTTGCACGGTCGATTGAAATGCTGCTCGGCCAACACGAGGCAGAGCCATGGACCTTGCCTCTCGAGGACTTCTTGAAGTACGACTTTGACCCCTACCAACAGGGGGCGGCGCGCCACGTTTGTCTGCATCCCTTGACGATCATCCTTGGTAGGGGCGGATGTGGGAAGACCCATGTGGTAGCCTCTATCATCAGGGAGTACCTAGACTACCTGGAGGAGGAAAAGAAGCTTCAGAAAAAGTTGATGAAAGGTTTGATGATTTCCTTTTCATCCAATGGCTCTACTGAATTCTCTCATTCCACCTGGTTCCCATGGGCAATGAGTTCATTCAAAATTTTGTAAGCCCAGCATAGTAAACTTTAAAAGCCAGAACATAGTGTATCATAACAAAAATGAATGTGTAAATTGGCTTTGAAGGTAGAATGGCTCAGTTGTACTTAAATGCGTCTTATATTCTAAGTCATCACTGTCTTCCTCGGAATCTCCCAGTAGTACTGCACGAGCCTCATCAGCTGTGTATGTTTTTCTTGCCATTTCCCCCGGATTTTTCCACTTTTTCTTTGATCAAAATTTAAGAAACTTATGCCTGCAGTATCAAAAGACCTGTGCAATCACCTTATCAAAAACGCAAACTTTCAAGCTGAGCTAAAAAGAAGTCACATGATTTGTGGCTAGTAAACTGTCCTTTCGGGATATCTTACTTTACTTTCTCGGCGCGGCCGGAAAAGCGGCCTCTCGGGTTCAAAGGGTTAATGTGTTAAGGAAATTTTAGCTATTTCTTTTTTTTGCTTCTCTGTTATCTGAGAGTGTTTCATTATTTTACCATTTTAGAAAAGACTGAAATTATCCCCAGATTATACTTCCAAGAAATGTTGCATTTATAATTGTGACCAGGCACCACAAAACTACCAAAAACTTGCACTGTGTGATTTTCAGTTAGAGCTCAATAAAGGGGTTTTTGTAGTTGGCATGGTGAAATTCTAGTTTTGGGTATTTCCTGAAAGAGTATACTTTTTTCTAAGTAATTTAATAATTTGCAGGCACCAAACAATCTAAAAGTGGAATTTTGACCTTTTTTATTTCACCTTTGTTTGTCTTCCCTGGATTTTGTTGTACAAGTTTTCTTCTTTTACGACCCTGAATACTTGTCTCAATTTGATCTCCCATAACTTTGAATCAGAGTGAGTTCTTGTATTGATACCTGTTCACTAAAATGAACAGGATGTGCTTAATAAGTATGCCAAGTTTTACTACAATCTGATATTCCCTTCACAGAAATTTCTATTGAGTTCTAATCCTCCTTTTGTCACCTTTGCACGATACCTTGCAAGTCAGAGTGCTTCAATAGAATGCAGAATTTAAACCCTTATTTTTCAAAAGTAACATTCTGTGGGACTGGACATTCTACTCTTTGTACAGTGGTTTAGGAACGTCCAATGCTAATATATATCATTTTAAAGCTGAGAATCTCCTCTTTCAGAATCTGACCTTAAAGGAGAATTAACCCCTGATTACAAATGTACTTATATTGGAAGGTGTAATATATTCCTACTTATTGACCAAAATCATGTTCTAATAAGATATCAGAAAAGCGTATAAACAAAGATATTCCAACACCCGGTATCGTCTCCTACTCATTTACATGGGGGCTGCCATTTTCTTGCTGATTTGGAGTTGTACATGTACATGAACCATTGAGAAATGTTCCAGTCAGGAAGATATTTTGAATCCAAGACCTAAATTGATTTTCTTCATTAACTAAAATCCCATATGTGAATAAAAATATAAAGTGGGTGTTTTCATGTATTATAAAAATTAAATCTTTATAATGATACTTTTAAATTGTCTGGTTTTGCTTAACAAAAATCTACATGTATTTTCTTGGGTTTGCCAAACAGAAGCAGAACATAATGTATGCAGCATGCATTCTGACTTTTCAAGTCCCATTATCCGAAAGCAGGTGAATGTATAGTTTGCCGCTATAGATGCTCAGGGAAGAAGCATCCATAAAATTTGAATTAATTTGCTCCGTCCCATACGTCCAGTATCGAGAAATAGATTTCTATTAAGCGAATATCGATTTTCAACAGAAATATATAAGGAAATCTTCAGTTTAAAAATAAATTGACATATGTGTATGTTTACAATACTGGAGAGATTGAAAGAGATCAAGTTTGATCAGCTCTATTTCAGATTTTAAACACTATCAAGACTTAAAATGTTCAGGATATGTTGCTCACATATAGGGAAGATAGTAGAAATAAAATCAGGTGAAAGCTTGTATTTTTCATGCCTTTTTTAAAGCAGAAGGCTTAAAAATTGATGATTTTTGGACACCAAAATTGTGACATGACTAGCGGTCCTAAGACCAAGTGCATCATACACAACCAAACTCTACATTTTCTGTGAGTGTCTTTGCCTGAACTTCTTGGAATCAATGGAATTTTGCTGTTCTGAAGAGTTCCATGAGGGATGAAAAATATGTAAGACTTGTGCCAAAATATTGACATCTTCATGTCAAAATTAACCATGGAAATTCTGCCAAATTTTTGGTGTCCTCTGTAACAACCGTTACACATGTAATTTTGAACTTTCATTACGCAAATTTCTTCTAGTCTCTGCAGTAGTTTCTGATTTTTCCAAATTGCTTTCTAGGATGGGTACCCAAAAGAAAAGATTATAGATTGTGTAAAATATTTGGGAAGAATCTGCTTGCCTCTTTCTCTTTGGTGTCCAACCGCAACGCGCGTTACGCATAATTTTGAACATGCCTAAAATAAGTACACAGAGTAAAATTCTGCACTGTTATCACAATGATATTAGCTGCAATTTTAACAAATTAAAGTGTATTAACATTTATGCTCAACAATAAAAGTTTAAAATAATTTTCAATATTCTATGTAACGGTTGTTACTGAGGACACCATAGCATTTCCCTATAGGAACATACACAAAACAAGATTTTTTTTTGTTTACATTTTTGCAGAGCTTTTTTGTGAGTTATCTTTCTGTACCAGCCTAAATATCTTGAAGTGGTTGCTCATTAAAATGAAGCTTGTTTTATAGACAATTTACAAGGATTAAATTTTTTGAGTTCAATGTCACACTTTTTTTGGAAAAATACACATATCTGTTCTATATTTTTAATCTCAAATGGGTTTTTAATTTTGAAAAAGGCAATTGGGCATTTGGATTAAGAAAACACATAAAACAATGGCAGCCCCCATGTATTGCTAACAGATGATACATATTGCTAGCAGATGATAAATTTTGTTCAGAAAATCTTGATTCGTATCGATCTCGTATATTTTGACGCGAAGCCATATAGTCTAACATGTAGGAATGAATAACACCTTTGAACACAATCGTCTTTATTGTTTGAGGTTAATTCTCCTTTAATTAAAAATTAATATCTGGTGACTCTTTGGTGGTTTTGTGGTCCTGGTCACAATTGTTTTTTGTTTTGTTGTCTTATTGGTTATATTGTTGTTGCAAAGATTTTCGATGGATATTTTGTGATAGCCCTCCCCCCCCCCCCCCCACAAAAAAAAAAAAAAACACACAAAAGTTCAAAAGAACTTGATTTTTAGTCATTTCCAAACAGATGCTTTGACCAGTCAGTTCACTGAAAATGAAAGCGTGCATGACCATAGTTCAGATGATCATACTAGTATTTTTATGCTAGGTGTTTGCTTTAAAAGTCAAGCAACAAGTTTAGTACTAAAAATAATGATTTAACTTATTTTAGTTATTAAGTCATTGCAATGATTTTATATATATGCATTTCAAATATAGACAAAAGAGTGATACCTTTGTGCTGAATCTCACATCTTATCTTGATTTTTCTCTCCCTGTGCCTCAAGAACTGATTAAAGATCTCAGAGACGACGAGAGCCCTGATGAATCTGAGGGTACGGAGGAGGAAAAGGCAGGCAAGGATGAAAGAAACGATGAGGAAAAGGAGGGTAAGAATGAGGTAAAGCAGAAGGAGAAATCCCGTGTCCTCCTGACCGCACCCACCGGCCGCGCGGCCTCCATTCTCAAGAAGCGCACAGGGATTGGAGCCAAGACCCTCCATAGCGTCCTGGGCGTGGCACGCAAATGCAATCCCGAGGACTTCATCTACCGTGATGTTGAGATCCTGGTGGTGGATGAATGCAGTCTGGTACCCATCTCCGTCCTTTCGGAGATCTTGAGTACACTACTCCACCACAAACTGAAGAAGGTAATATTCCTCGGTGACCCGCATCAACTCCCGTCCATCGACCCAGGAAACTTCCTCCAGGATATCATCAAAGGTACCGGTAGTTTATTTTGCATTTTGATTCGAGCACATGAAGAAATATTTCTAAGAAGTAGGAATTGTTGGAGTTCCAATTCCTTGCACTCTTAAAGAAAGCAGTGGCTCATTTGGTAAATTTAGAAAAAAATGTCATGAACTTAAAGCAGTGCTGATTGATATCACTAAGTTTTATCATCTATAGGTTTCAACAGAATTCTGAATTTCATTTCATATTCTCTGTGATAAATTTTATAGCCCCTGATAATGTATAGGTTTATGTGGTAGAATTTACTTCAAATATTGTTCAACTTCAAATATACCCATTTCTACTTTCTCTTATATTTTCCTTCTCTCTCCTTACATTTCCATTTCTCTCACACTTCTTTTCTCCCATCTCTCTCTCTCTCTCTGTCTCTCTCTGTCTCCTCTCTATCTCTCTCTGTCTCCTCTCAATCTTTCTCCCTCCATCTCCGAATCTTACTTTTTGCACTCCCTCTTACTCTCTCTTTTGTTCTGTCCCTCAATCTTTCTACATCGCTTCCCCTCTCTCTCCATCTCTCTCTTACTCTTTCTGTCCCATCTCTTTTATTTTTATGCCTCCGCCCACCGTAGGTGGTGCCGGAGGCATCATGTTTTCGGGTCGTCCGTCCGTCCCCTTTTCGTTCTCGCGATAACTTAAAAACCGTTTGGCGGATCAGCTTGTAACTTGGCCCATGTATGCATATGGGAGGGATGATGAACTGATTAGATTTTGGGGTCTCAAGGTCGAAGGTCAAAGGTCATATAGGTCATTATATACATAAAAATGGTTCGTTCTTGTGATAACTTAGGAACCGTTTGGCGGATCAGCTTGTAACTTGGCCCATGTATGCATATGGGAGGAACGATGAACTGATTAGATTTTGGGGTTTCAAGGTCGAAGGTCAAAGGTCATAGAGGTCATTATATACATAAAAATGGTTATTTTTCGCAATAACTTAGGAACTGTTTGGCGGATCAGCTTCTAACTTGGCCCATGTATTCATATGGGAGGGACGATGAACTGATTAGATTTTGGGGTCTCAAGGTCAAAGGTCTAAGGTCATAGAGGTCATTATATACATAAAAATGGTTATTTTTCGCAATAACTTAGGAACTGTTTGGCGGATCAGCTTCTAACTTGGCCCATGTATTCATATGGGAGGGACGATGAACTGATTAGATTTTCGAGTCTCAAGGTCAAAGTTAAAAGGTCATAATATACATAAAAATGGTTAGTTCTCGCAATAACTGAAGAACTGTTTGACAGATCAGCTTCAAACTTGGCCCGTGTATGCATATGTGAGGGACCTATTTTAGAAATTTCTAGGTGACGGTGGTTTATTTGCTATAAAATATCTATTTCCTTGGTGTATTTAATGATTGTAAGTCATCAATGGTAAGTTTTTTATATGAAAATGAAATGAAATAAATTTTTCTGTCTCCTGTGCATTTTACGTGAAAAGATTTGTCATTTTGTTGGACCAATCCTTTTTAGAGCGTACATGTATGCCATACATTTCCAATCTGGTGATGGCGGAGGCATAAATTCCGACCGCGCGCGGTCGAATATTCATCTAGTTTCTTTCTCTCTCCCTCTCCAGTTTTCCAGACTACTCACCTCGACTGCATCCAAACCCTGAAAATCAACCATCGGACTGATGAAGGCGGGAAGTGTATCAATGAAAATGCGCAGAGGATTGCTGAAGAGCGACGGTGGGACCTTGACTATCAACCTGACAGGTTTGAAATACACGACTTCTCCGATTGTGTGGCTGGCAATGGTACATGTAAGTATATGAATCCAGAATCCTAGTGGAACAGGTGAAGATGGGTGTGAATGAAGTAATAATCATTATAAATAAATGAATTCCTTATAAAGGGAAGGTTGATTTCTGGAAAAGGTGAAAAATAATTTGTGAGCTTTCTCATTCCTTTTATGTCAGTTTGGAAGAACATCATAGTAGAAATGTCCCCAGAAAAGGATTGCTTTCCAAGTGCCCTCGTATTCGAAACAGCTGCAGGTGCAGTCCCATACACTCATTTCTGTGTACAGTGCATATGCTTTTCTGTGAGATCGGGGAAACTTCTTAACATTTTGATGATTCCAAAACCTCACAGGAGACACTAATTCTTATGTCGCCATGATCAACTTTTTCTCAGTTGTTTACAGACAATTTCTTTCACAATTCAAGCTCATGACCAGAACTCAACTTTATCTTTAAGCCTTAACTATTTCAGAGTATACTACAGTGTAGGTGGTTAAAATTACTTGATTTGTGTATGATGTATAGGTGTGATGGATGATTTAAAGAAGTTTTTCTTTTTGTTTTTGTAATCTATAGGTGAAGAGCAAGTGGTATATGGACTGATTAAGGACAGACACCAACTCCATGATCACAAGAACTCACAGGGTGTGACCTTCAGAAAGTAAGATTTGATGGAGGCCTTTTTATATTTCATTGTTAATCCATGAGCTCTGAATATTTTTGTCCAGGATGGTAGTTTTCAGGCTTTTGCATGATATGTTTAATGCAAGTTCATGCATCTTCAGCCTTTTTTCCTTGCTAACTGATAAGAAGCAAGTGTTGTCCTTGGTTTTTGCATCATGGAATCCTGTGTACAGTTTTGATAACAGATAACATTGGTTTGATAATGCACATGGTACTCAATACTTTATATGGAGCACCATGATTGATCTATTTAAAGGTGCCAGTCACATAAAAAAATTAATTATGTTGGGCTAGTACATGTATAATACCAGATCAACCCCCCCCCCCCAGAAGAACTTTACCCCGTATTCTATGGCTTAACGGTGAGGGGGTACAAAGAAATGTCAAGTAATATCCAGCGCATAGAACCCACTTCCTAATTGGGTTCCGTGCTTGCCCTTTTATATGAGTATGTAAGGTTGCGTTGACTGCTCACAATTCGCTTTTATGCTCATTGAGAGTGTATTTAAACATGCAACATCTGTTTTTAGAGGTAATATTTGGAGCTCATATGTTTAAAGGGCGAGTCAATTAGAATCAACATTGGGGCTAAAAATGTAGTACATAGGTCCAATGACACAATTCTGACATTTTTACAGAAAAAAAATTGCCCAGTAACAAGAAATTGGTCAAAAAACTCACTAATTTGGGAACGCCCCCAAAAATTGACAGCTGATTGGCTAGAGCGATTTGACGTAGCATCGGGAAGTCCCCCGCGAAGCCACTAAGTTTGACTAATATGTTGGCAATGTAAATGAATGATAATTTATCCATTTTCATATCACTGTTTATACAATTTCGACAATCTTTAAGTCCCCCAAAAGGATTTGAATAGGTTGTTTAGACATTTTAGTAGAGGTCAAATGATAAGTCTGGCATTTTTTCAAACACTTTACCCATGATAATTCCTCTTTTGGATTAGGTTTATGTTTTGGAAAAACGTAATGTTTTACAGACAAGTAGACGTGTGGACAGTCGCTTTACTGCTGACCGTACCTTGCGAATCTTTGTGTGCGTGCTTATGATAACAACCAAGTACACTGAAAGACTGGATGAAAGTCTAAATATATTACAACAATTACAGCAAAATCGTGCTGCAAGCTAGCTGCCTCCCGGGGGGGGGGGGGGGGGCACTCACATATATATGTCACACATGTATGTGCCGCTGTGACGTCCCCCATTTTCAACCTTCTCGGGTCGTTCCCATGATATGCGATTTCAGATTTTCACTAACCACACCTCGATTGGCTTCCGACTCGCTCCCTAGAATATGAGAACACAATGCGCACAGCCTATTGTCCGGGAACGGTCGCTCTCTAGCCTCCCAGGCCAGCGCAGCGGGGAGCTGGGCGGCCTAGTGCCCCCTAACTGAACGCGGTATTACTAGTGCTAGCGGCGGCTCAGCGAGATCAATCTGCATGCGACATCCAGCCAGTGCAGTGGCCCGGCATGTACAGCGTTAAAAACAGCGCTGCGACCGCTGACTCAGCTCATGCACCGTATGTGTACCAGAGTAGACAGTAGTGAGATCGCGAGCAGCTAAAATTAGCTCTGCCCATGAGCCCGTTCGCTCCTTCGCTCCTTAGACCCTCAAAAATGAGCTTCCTCAATTAACCATTTAGCTCCTTAGCCCCCTGTTTTGAGATTGGCAGCGGCACACCCACATCCAAAAACAGGTTGAGTGCCCCCCCCCCCGGGCTCTCCGGTACGGTACGGTAGACCTACCCTCTTTTTCTCCAGTGACTCCAGCTTCAGAACTGCAGACCGACTCTTGTTTTTTTAGCTCCCTGTGTTTGGCTTCCAGTTCCACACCCTCAGTTCCCAGTCTGATGACAGGGATAGCTGTCGGCCGCAGCATTTTATTCTTGGGCGCAAATCCTAGCTGGTCATACAGCCCCTGGCCTGAGGGCCTGACTATCGAAGTCCTCCTCCCTGAAGTGGTCACTGCAAACAGTACTGTGAGCGGAAGGGCCATCCCACTGAGCTAGCTCGCGTCAGCTTGATCCTTGAAATCCAAATTTTTCGAGTTGCATCATCTTTAGGAAAGGTGTGCAGACTGACACCATCGCTGGTGCCTTTGCTGCACCCAGCAACAACACATCTCCTCGGCATTTTCTTGAGATATGCACTCCTATCATGCCTATCCCAAATTCCCTGCACTGGATATACACAGACAAACGTCGTCCGCTAGCTAGATGTTCCCGATGGTACGTCACAGGTCACCTGACAAGGCACGTGACTGGGCCCTATTTTTCGAGGGGCGTGACAGACTAGCTGATAAACGTGCGATTTAGGCAATTTCAACGAAGCTTAGAGAAGTACACAGATCTTTTTAATAAAAAGTATATGCGATTTCTAGCAGTATTGACACAATACTTTGATATTATCATGAAATGTAATTCTAATTGACTCGCCCTTTAAAATAGTATAGCCTCATGGAATCCCCAGCATACAGAGCAAAATATTTGTGGGTGACTGATAATGTTGAGTATTCTTTCAGACTCTATCTACTTTATTGGGAGTAGTGGGATGTATAACTGGTAGAAGATGAATTTTGATTCCACACAAATTACTTGTTTTTCCATATAGAGACATAAATAAAAGTATTCATGGAAAATATCTTAAAGGGAGTGGCAAGTCGTAATCCATGGGCCTGACCAGTTGGCCTGACTCGGGGAAGTTCGGATACAATCAGGTCCAATCGTGCCGAAGGAATGTTATTGCCGGACTCCTTGCGCGATCGTTAACTCGAATCCCTCCATACGCAACCGACCAATGAGATTCAAATACTGGCATAAAGAACGCGCGATCTTGTTTACTCAAATTTGGGTCAATGTGCGAACTTTTATTAGCTGCGCACGCTAAATTGAAGTCGCTTTGAACTTTGATCCAGAGAAAGGAGCAGCCAACTGTAAAAGCGCCCATAGATTGCGACTTGTCGCTCCCTTTAAAGCTCATGTAGAGTGTTGGTAGCAAAATGGAAATTGGAAAGAAATGTGTGAAAGATAGTCTCATGTTGTTCTCCATGTATTGTGATATAATTAAGGAATCTTCTGGAAGGGAATTATTTTTCCAGTTATGTATGATTTTATGAACATAGAAATTTCCAGAAGAGAAATTATTAATTATATGTGAAAAGTGAATGTGATGTGTAGCAGTGAAATAATCATAATGCACATCCAGTAGAGAGAACATTCTAGATCTTTACATTGTGTGTGATGTACATGTACTATAGGATAATTGCAATGTACAATGTACATGTTGGAATGTGTTGATTACATGTATCCTGACCTTTACATGAACCTCTTAGTAAGAGTGTAACATTGCAGTGAGTCTATTTATAGAAAATGGGAATCCCCTTCCTTTGTTTGTTACAACTACATGTAGAACTATATAGAACTTACAAGAGAGTTCCAAACCTTCATGAATATTGTAGTAGAATCTAGAAAATTCTAATTAAGGGTTGAGATTGTATATAAGCTGGGAGCTTGCACAGAAATTTCAGAATTTATACCCTGAATACATCGTGGAGCATATATTGCATAAGTTCTCAGTTAACACCATCTGATATTGATATCAACCTGTGGAGATCATCTTGGACCTCATCTTGGACTTCATCTTGGACCTCATCCTTGACATATTTGACGTCGTGTTCGACATCGTTATTGACATTGTGGTCAACATCGTCATTGACATTGATTATCGAGATTGCAGTTGACACTGTTATCGACATTGTGATTGCCATCGTCTTGGACATCGTCATCGACATCATTATCGACATCGATGACCTCCTGAATTATTTTGGACATTCTTCGGCTGGATCTGGAATCTTCTTTTGCCAGTGGGACAACATACCGTTTGGATTCAATATTTGTGGATTAGCAGCCAACTTACTCTACACTTCAAGAACATTCTGGACTAATAGGAATTTCCCAGCTGAGAAATTGTAAGTCTTTACCAGTTTAAGTACATGTAGTGTATTTGTACCTAGAATCTGTAATTCTGTTATATCTGATGTTGGTAAATATTTAAATTAAACCATACATCATCTAAAGTTAATATCTTTTGTTTGATTCTTATCTTTTGTGGATTTTGGATCGTAACAAACTGGGGGCTTGTCCGGGAGAAACGTAGCCAAATATAACAAGTCAAAAACAACAAAATTTAGAGAGAATTTTTGGAAATCTCTGGAAACTTCTAGAATACATATTGCAGATAAGACCTTAAATTCTGTAATTGTTTGTTACATGCTTCATCATGACAACAATAGATGTTGAAGTGTTTGTTAAGAGGACAGATTTGTCCCTTGGTCAGTTGAAGTCACTAAGAAAAGATGACTTGAGAGCTGTATGTCAGCATTTGGGAGTAGTTCTTACTCCTGAGTTAAAGAAGGCAGAGATTATTGATCTGCTAGCTAGTCACATGAAGCTCAGTAAAGAAAGTGAGGTTCCTTCTAATGTTTCAAGTGATGTTCAACTCCAACTAGCAAAACTTGAGTTGGAAAAGGAGAGAATGAAATTAGAATTTGAGAGAGAAGAAAAACAAAAACAAAGAGAAATGGAAGAAAAACAAAAACAAAGAGAGATGGAAAGAGAAGAAAGGGAGTACCAGTTGAAATTGAAAGAAATGGAGTTAGCACATGCAAATACTAACTCTACCAAAGAGAAATCTCCCCAAGGTTTTGATGTAGCGAAGAACATTCGCCTTGTGCCAAAATTTGATGAAGAGGGAGTTGATGCATATTTTGTATCATTTGAAAAAGTGGCCAAGAGGTTGGAATGGCCTCAGAAATACTGGACTCTGCTTCTTCAAAGCGTTTTTGTGGGAAAGGCTGCAAAAGTCTACTCATCTCTCTCTGAAGAGCAATCATGTGACTATGCTATAGTGAAGAATACTATTCTTAATGCATATGAGTTGGTCCCAGAAGCATACAGACGTAAATTTAGGAATATGCAAAGACAATCAGGCCAGACCTATGTTGAGTTTGCTAGGGAACAAGAAATGATGTTTGACAAGTGGTACAGATCATTGAAAGTTGACAAAGATTTTGCCCAACTGAGAGAAGTTGTCCTCTTAGAGGAATTCAAAAAGGGTGTTCCTTTTGGCATTAAGTCTCACCTAGATGACCAAAGAATTACTCAATTGAGTAAGGCAGCTGTGGTAGCTGATGAATTTGAGGTCACACACAGAGGTAGTGGGGATAGGCTTCCTTTCAAAAACTTTCAGAATAAGAAGGGAAAAGGGGCATTTGAATCCCACAAGAAATTTGGTGAGGGAAAACATGCTAGCAAGGAGAATGACACTGACAAGTCTCAGGCAGATAGAGGCGCGAAATCAAATGAAAGATCTGCTGGTCAAAGTTCCAAAGTCTGCTTTCATTGTAATAAGCCAGGACATTTGAAAAAGTCCTGTTGGGAATTGATTGGGAAACCGACCAAAATTAAGAAAGATGTGGGCTTAGTCAAGCAATCAAGTATTCCACCCAAGGAGTCTGTCCAGTTGGAATCGGTCCAAGATGTTGAGAGTGTTTCTCTAGTATTTGCAGATAAGGTCAAGAAGGTTGATGAGAGCTTTAGAAGCTTTTTGCATGATGGTGAGGTATCCCCCTGTTCGACTGGTGCTGTAGGTAAGCCAGTGGTTATCCTTCGAGATACAGGGGCTGCTCAGTCCCTGATGATGTCAGGGCATGTAACTCTCCCACCAGAGAGTTCAGAGAATGCCAAAGTTTTGGTTCGAGGCATTGGTCCGGATTATGTGTCGGTTCCTTTGCATAAGGTCGACTTAAAGTGTGACCTAGTTAGTGGTCCTGTAACTGTTGGTGTCGTACCGGAATTACCCGTGGAAGGGGTTGACTTTTTGTTGGGTAACGACTTGGCTGGAGAGAAAGTTGTTGCATCTCCAGTGGTTTCAGAGAAGCCGGTTGAGGTAGCTGAAACTGAACGGTTGCAGGAGGATTTTCCTGGAATTTTCCCGGATTGTGTTGTTACTAGGTCTCAGGCTCGTAGGGCTGAACAGGAAGATGCGGATTCTATTGATGTGGAGGAGAGTACTGATGTCTGGTTAGCTGAAACCTTTTTCAAGGACTTGGATGGGGATAATGTTGAAGGCTCTGTTGCAGACAATGATGGGTTGTTTAGCAAATCTTCCCTTGTACAGGCACAACAGGCGGATCCAGAATTGAAAGGCTTGTCACAGAAGGCATGTTCTGAGGCTGAGGCTGATAAGGTTCCTGAGTGCTATTATGTCAAAGGTGACATATTGATGAGGAAGTGGAGACCTCCCCGGAGACCAGCTGATGAAGAGTGGTGTGTAGTTCACCAAGTTGTTGTTCCTCCCTGTTACCGCACAGAGATTCTGAGGATGGCTCACGAGTTGCCTATGGCAGGTCATTTAGGTATTCGGAAGACGGAGGTTAGGGTCACGAGGCATTTTTATTGGCCGAAGATGCACAAGGATGTTGTGCAGTTCTGTAAGACATGTCATACATGTCAGGTGGTTGGGAAGGCACAGCCTTCTATCAAGCCTGCTCCCTTGATACCGATACCTGCATTTGATGAACCATTTACTAGGGTTCTTGTTGACTGTGTTGGACCCTTACCCAGAACTAGGTCGGGTCGCAAGTATCTTCTTACGATTATGGATTTGTCTACACGTTTTCCAGAGGCGATACCGTTGAGAAGTATCACTGCAAAGACAGTAGTACAGGCGCTAGTGCAGTTTTTCACTAGGTATGGTTTGCCCAAGGAAGTTCAGTCAGACCAAGGATCGAATTTCATGTCAGGAGTGTTTCAGCAAGTGATGCATGAGTTAGGGATAAAGCAGATCAAGTCATCCGCTTACCATCCACAGTCCCAAGGTGCATTAGAACGCTATCACCAGACCCTGAAGACCATGCTTAGGGCTTATGGTGAAGAGTATCCTGATGACTGGGATAAAGGTATCCCATTCTTGCTGTTCGCGACCAGGGATTCCCCAAATGAGTCAACGGGCTTCAGTCCATTTGAGCTGGTCTATGGTCACGAGGTTAGGGGTCCCCTTAAGCTGATCAAAGAAAAGTTCCTGGGTCAGAATGACGAGGTAAACCTTCTTGACTATGTGTCAAAGTTTCGAGAAAGGCTCTCAAAGGCTTGTGAGGTAGCCAAAGAACACTTGAAAGTGTCGCAAGCTAAAATGAAAACACAGGCAGACAAGAAGGCAAAAGAGCGCAACTTCAAGCCTGGAGATAGGGTGTTAGTGTTGTTGCCTTTGCTAGGTGAGCCCTTGAAAGCTAGGTTTAGTGGTCCCTACACTGTCAAAAAGAAACTGAATGATGTCAACTATGTGATCAGTACCCCTGACAGAAGAAAGAGTCAAAGAGTATGTCATGTAAACATGCTGAAAGAATACTTTGAACGTGAGGCTAATCAGCCAGTAGGTGTAGCACATGTTGTAAAAGAAGAGAAGCTAGAAGATGTAAATGAAGGCAAGGTAGAGACAGAGAGTGAATTGTCTCACACAGATGTGTCTACAAATGAACCATGTGGAGTGAAATTGTCTAACTCAGAAATGTTAGAAAATTTGGATGATGCACTGAAGCATCTCTCTGATGAACAGAGAATTGACATATCTGGCTTGTTGAAAGATTATAAGCATGTGTGTAAAGATAGACCAGGTCGTACTGCCTTGACTGTACATGATGTAGATGTAGGTGATGTAAAACCTATCAAACAACATCCATATAGACTTAATCCAAGCAAGTTGGAAAAAGTGAATGAGGAAATCCAGTTCATGTTAGATAATGACATAATTGAACCAAGTCAGAGTAGTTGGAGTTCCCCTATTGTAATGGTCCCAAAGCCGGATGGCTCTCAGAGATTTTGTATAGATTACCGCAAGGTAAATGCAGTCACTAAGACCGACTCATATCCAATTCCTAGGTTGGAAGATTGTATCGATAGGGTTGGGAACTCTGCCTTTGTCACTAAGATAGACTTGTTGAAGGGATATTGGCAGGTGCCACTGACTGACCGAGCCAAGGAAATATCAGCCTTTGTCACACCGGATGGCTTATTTCAATGCAAAGTCATGCCGTTTGGAATGAAGAATGCACCAGCAACCTTTCAAAGATTGACAAATCAGGTAATTGCTGGGCTTGACAATTGTGTTGTGTACATAGATGACATCTTAGTGTACAGTGATACATGGAATGACCATCTCAATCATTTGAGATTACTGTTTGACAGATTAGATGAAGCCAACTTAGTAGTTAATCTGATGAAGAGTGAATTTGGCAAGGCAAAGGTCACTTATCTTGGTCATGTGGTTGGTCAGGGGCAAGTGCTACCGAGAGAAGCAAAGATTCAGGCAATCTTAGACTTCCCCATTCCCACAACTAAGAAAGAGTTGCTCAGATTCCTAGGTATGAGTGGTTTCTACAGGAAGTTCGTTCCAAATTACAGTACTGTGGTTAGTCCACTGACAAACTTGCTGAAAGCAAAAGTGAAGTATGTATGGTCTGATGCATGTCAGAGATCATTTGAGAAGTTGAAGGCCATTTTGGTGAATGAGCCTGTTTTGGCAGCTCCAAACTTCACAAAGCCATTCAAGGTGGCTATTGATGCCAGTGATGTTGGAGTGGGAGCAGTGTTGCTCCAAGAGGATGAAGAAGGCTTTGAAAAATCAGTCTGTTACTTCACAAAGAAACTCAACCAATATCAGAAGAAGTATTCAACTATCGAAAAAGAGGCTCTGAGTCTTGTACTCGCTCTCCAGCAGTTTGAGGTGTACCTAACCAACAGTAATGGTGATATCATGGTCTACACAGACCATAACCCTCTTGTGTTCTTGGAGAAATTCAAAACAAAGAACCAAAGACTGTTCAGGTGGAGCCTTATGCTCCAACCTTTCCCCTTGAAAATTGTACATATTCGTGGAAAGAATAATGTGATTGCTGATGCTCTTTCAAGGATGTAAAGAGAGAAATTACTCTTTTGTGGACAAAGTTTGTCATTTATAATTGCATTTTTCTTTTTTGATGATCCTTAAATACATGTGTGATATGTCATGCCTTTGTACAGGATGAAAGGCTTATCTGGATAATTTGAAACAGGTTGAATCTTAAAGAAACCTTTACTACGGTAAAGCTTTCTTTTTCCCGGTGGGGGAGGTGTGATATAATTAAGGAATCTTCTGGAAGGGAATTATTTTTCCAGTTATGTATGATTTTATGAACATAGAAATTTCCAGAAGAGAAATTATTAATTATATGTGAAAAGTGAATGTGATGTGTAGCAGTGAAATAATCATAATGCACATCCAGTAGAGAGAACATTCTAGATCTTTACATTGTGTGTGATGTACTATAGGATAATTACAATGTACAATGTACATGTTGGAATGTGTTGATTACATGTATCCTGACCTTTACATGAACCTCTTAGTAAGAGTGTAACATTGCAGTGAGTCTATTTATAGAAAATGGGAATCCCCTTCCTTTGTTTGTTACAACTACATGTAGAACTATATAGAACTTACAAGAGAGTTCCAAACCTTCATGAATATTGTAGTAGAATCTAGAAAATTCTAATTAAGGGTTGAGATTGTATATAAGCTGGGAGCTTGCACAGAAATTTCAGAATTTATACCCTGAATACATCGTGGAGCATATATTGCATAAGTTCTCAGTTAACACCATCTGATATTGATATCAACCTGTGGAGATCATCTTGGACCTCATCTTGGACTTCATCTTGGACCTCATCCTTGACATATTTGACGTCGTGTTCGACATCGTTATTGACATTGTGGTCAACATCGTCATTGACTTTGATTATCGAGATTGCAGTTGACACTGTTATCGACATTGTGATTGCCATCGTCTTGGACATCGTCATCGACATCATTATCGACATCGATGACCTCCTGAATTATTTTGGACATTCTTCGGCTGGATCTGGAATCTTCTTTTGCCAGTGGGACAACATACCGTTTGGATTCAATATTTGTGGATTAGCAGCCAACTTACTCTACACTTCAAGAACATTCTGGACTAATAGGAATTTCCCAGCTGAGAAATTGTAAGTCTTTACCAGTTTAAGTACATGTAGTGTATTTGTACCTAGAATCTGTAATTCTGTTATATCTGATGTTGGTAAATATTTAAATTAAACCATACATCATCTAAAGTTAATATCTTTTGTTTGATTCTTATCTTTTGTGGATTTTGGATCGTAACAGTATCAAAAGATGTTTGTAAGAGATCATTTGATTCCATCTATGATTTCCTGTAAATTGCAGTGTAAATATCTGTAAGGAGTGCTTGATCACTGCCATATGCTAGGACCTTTCCACCCTGACAGTTCCTGCACAGCACAGCACAGCACAGCATGTGTGTCTCTGTGTGTAGCAACTCTTTGGTTTTAAACATTTGTGTACAGTGTATAGTACATGCTGCCATTGTTGGGAGTTTTCGTGCCTGGCCCAGCATATGAATTTTTTTTTGCCTCTCATTTGTTAAAATTTGGTGGCGAAATCTTCATTGTCTTAGTATTGCTAGTATCTTGCTATTTGAAGAAATGACCCAAATTTGAAGAAATGACAAAGTTTTTGAGGGCTTTACCAAAAATCTACATTATCTTTAACGACAACACTGGGAAAAAAAAAATCAGGAATTAACTGAAAGAGCACTACGGACAATATCAATCAATGCATTTCTCTTATGTGATACTCCCAGTTCTGACGTCAAGAACATCAACAGAGTGTGCTGTCACCACTACGCTGCGCATGCCCCATTCAAGAAAGGAGGAAAGCAAAACTTTCGGATCGGAGACAAGATCTGTGCTAGGAAGAACGCCAACGTCAGGATCTTAGGGCGAAGCAAGGCCAAGGACAAGAAGAAAGAAGATGCAGGAGGAAGCAGGGATCAAGGAGAGGAAGAGGCGGGACCCAGTAACAAAGAGGAAAGTAATGGAGTGGAAGTTGATCGCATCAGCAATGGAGACACTTTCGTCATAGTAAACGTGAGTGAAAGCAAAAATGTTCTGAATGATATTACACACTAGGGGTGGTATACTGAAAATTATGTTATCTTTTATGTTTAAGTTAGTAAAACAATGTTTATTATAAATAACAAATCAAAATTTGGGCAAATGTCATTGGTTAATGTCTATGCAAAGCTGGCTGCGTTCACATAAAGTTAAACAGGACATCTGCTCAAGCACAATAATAAGTTTTATTCTGCATAAGTTCAGTTTATTATTAACATAGTTTACGGAATACAGCCCCTTGTCTTCAGGATCAGATATTTGTATTTATAGACAGAGAAATTTCTCTGAACCATGCTGTAGAGTCTTTTTGTACCTGATTATCTCTAAGGATTGATTTTTGAAAAAGATTCTCTTTAAATTATCAACTTTCCGACAGCTGTTACTCGATTGAAAGTAAACTATTCTCCATAATCTCTGAGTTTAGACCAAACCGTTCCAGCTGTGTACTTAGGCAAGGTATTATCATTGTTCTGAGTTATAGAACAACAACAACAAAATTGAATAAAGTGATTTTGTTGGACAAGATTTAATGCAGCAGTCCCCTCCTCAGTAGTTGATCATGTGACGCCATTTTAAGGTGGAATCGGCGCATGTATCTTCAATAGATGTATTTAATTTTCATTGGCTGAATGCTCGCCTGATTTTGTGTTGAACATTTGCCCTTTGTCAGAGCAGAGTCCAAAGATGGCGCTATTTAGGAGGGTGAATTTTTGTAAGGCAACTTTAAAGTTAGAGTTAAGGGTGTGATATGCTGATGCATTAGTGAATTATTTGATGCTTTTCAAAGTAAATGAAGGTATTTTTTTGTATCTTTTAACGCTTTCAGTGGAGGGTTGTGGAAGAGAACGATGGGAAGAAGGTGGATATTGTCACTCTGCAGTCAATGGATGAAGAAGAAGGAACTGAGTTTGACGTGGACTTTAAAGAGATGAGGACCAGGTGCAAGGTCGAGCATGCCTGGGTTAGGACTATCAACACCTACCAGGTGAGATGATCTGTGGACTTCTGGGCCCAGTTTCATAAAACTTATTATCAATAACAACTGCCTCATACAAATTTGCTCTCAGCCAATCAGATGCAAGTATTTCAGTAGCTTATAACTGTTATTGTAACTTGTCATAGATATGACATATATATAGATTCTCCACGTTAGATATCAAGTTTTATGAAACTGGGCTCTGCAATACTAGAAACTTGCGTGAATTTTAAATGATGGCAATTTTCAAAGCGATTTTTATGGCAATTAAAGAATTTGCACTGATTGCAAACGTTCATTGCTTTCTCAGTTCTGATGCAATCACTCTTGAAATTCTCAAATCTTTCGTGCGTGCAAAAGTTTCTGGTTTTAAAGTATGACTTTCTTTAAATATGAGCTTCAAATATTACGTCTATAAAGACATATATCAAGACATATTGCAAGTTTAAATACTTTGTTTATAAAACATGAAAGCGACTTGTGAGTAGAGTAGTTGACACACCAGGGCCCTCTTGCATAAAAAGTTGTGTTTAATCGCAACTAAAAAAAATAAAACACGACTTGATTTTCAGCCAATCAGGATCGCGTATTTGGGACTTGCGTTTAATTTTTTTGAGTTGCGAAATAAGCCTGAGTCATATCGAATATTTCATAAACCGGGATTCGACGCCTTTGATGCGATCGAATACCGGTTAATCGATAAATGATGTGCGGTGAAAACAGAGTTGCACACAGTTGCACACGGTTGCACACAGTTGCACACAGTTGTACGCAGTTGCACGCAGTGCATGCACCATGCACCGGTGACCGGTCCGCTGGCATCGCGGGCATATGTATGGGCTCTCGCTGCTCGAAATTAACGATAGCCCGCTAGCCAATGGCTAGTAAAAATCACAGCGGACGAGCCAAAATCTTAAGTTTCTAGTCCGTATGGCTAGCCAAAATGTCACTAGTGTCGTACGAAGCGATGCTCATTGTCGACACACCCGACAATGATTCAAATTCAAAGAATTAATAATCTTACTTTGTCTTTGGAGAGCTGAATGGAACACGTTTGTTCGATGCCAAAAAAAACAAACAATACGAAATAAACTTTTCGTCGCTCAATATAGACTCGACTTCATTCAGCTTCAGAGATCATGCAGAAGTAATTGCCAATTTGATGAGAGTGTGATATTAGTTATTGCGAATTAAGTAGGAACACTCGTACTCATGCCCGTATTTATCATGTTCAATTATACAATTGTCAAATTGACAATGCAGAGAGAGTGCAAGAAAATTATCGTAAACTTCAGTTCGTAACGACAAAACGATTTTTCCATAGAGAAAGCACAGGTAAAGCGCGACGTCCTCCGCGAGCGAATTAGCGAAAGTTAGCCAACAGTTTGAACTTTGAAGTCGCCTTCACGTTCTCTGCTAGTATATATGCTGTACGTTACGGAGTTTCTTTTTTTATTTGATTTTTTCATGGTGGCTACGGTAGTCAAAAATCTGGCGGACTACAAATCGATGCACCGAATTTGCCAAAACGTATTCAGGATTCGATGTCTTCGATCGAACACCGGCTAACCAATCGATTCGACTCAGGCTTAGTTGCGATTAAACGCAACTTTTTATGCAAGAGGGCCCAGTTTGTGCTCTCATAGCAAAAGGCCATCCATGGAACCAAGTCTGACTTTGGTTCTGTATGCAAAGTTTCTTGTTATCTTTTATTTTCTTCATACTACCCAACCCACAATGTTGTAATCATACATTCTAACTTTAAACAAATTATATTGTTCTAGGTAATTGGCATCCTTTAATATAAGGACTACCTAGTACTCGTAGGCAGTGGGTTAAAGAGTATACAAAGATTGTGCCTGATCGATTGAAAATTTGTGAATTCATATTAAAGTTTGTGACTTATTGTTAGCATCTTCTCATCCATTCCTCTAAACATGCCCCCCCCCCTCCTTTTAAACTCCAGGGTTCGGAGACAGACTACATTGTGTACATACTCAGTCCAAACTCTTTCTACGAGACCTGGCAGCATCTGTACACTGCCATCACCCGGGGCCGCAAGGGATGCTTCATAGTGGGTACACTAGCTCGCCTCAAGCAGGTCGTGAATACCAATCCTAGACGAAGACAAACCAGTCTGGCTAGGTTCCTCAGAGAGAACTTCGGTGTACTTCCGGTAAGTGCTCCTCTTTCATCCTCCTTTTTAGGGTGAACCTACAGTTGCTCCAATGAAATTTCTCCAGGGACAACCTCTCTGTCCTTATTTTCGCCAATAATGTATCGCTACTTTCAGGGTTGTAATTGGTTTTAACTTTTAGGTTAGGTTTAGGATTGGGGTTAGTCTTAAGGTATAGTTTTGGTCCAAGAATGAAGTTATGTATTCGATTAGTGTGAGATATGGACCTTGGAGCAATTATCACTGGAACATGTATTGAACAAAGTTTAGCGCACATTTAGTCATGAGAGTGTAAACTGCTTTAAAGAATGCATATCACCTCTCTGTATCTCAAAACACATGGAGTATAGGTTGGGTCATTGTTGAGCACAGCCGAGTATATCTACAACCACAGTTGCCCCTTGCCATTTGTTATTGTTTTGCCAGGTTTTGTTGTGATTCTTTGTTATGCATGTGGGACCATTAAGGTTTAACACAAATTTGAAAGGTCCCCCATCTATGAGTCTAAGTGGGTGGATCAAGGAATCACTTTTAAAAAGACCAAGTATTCAAAGATTTGTGTGTATGCATTGTCAGTTATGCCTCATGCCTCAGATTGAAATTTTGCTGTTTGCTCTATTGCCCTCTTTGACTGATTTTTAAGTCCTTTCATTGATTGGTTCCACACCTACAGGCCATGAGACCCAATGCTCTTGGGCAGGCAGACACCAGGACACCAGAGAGACCAGTCGCAAGAAACATCTCTAACTCCAACAGAGGTACCTAAATCTTGCTTTCTGTTTGGAAATATAAATTGCAGACCCTTTCTTCTAATAAACCTTTAAAAACACTTGTTTTTCAATGCAACTTTTAATGGAGTCATCAATTTTTACAATGGGATCAAGACTGTGAGCAACAGAATTTACTGAAATATTTGCTAGAGACAAACCAAAATTCTGCATATACCGTATTCGCCGGCCGATAGGCCGCAGCGTCGGATAGGCCGCACCCCAACTTTGACAACTCATTTGAAGAAAAAAAAAATATGAGGAAAATCACAAGCATAAGAAATTTTGCCCCCCCTCCCCAAATATCATACAACGAAAAAACAAGGGCCAAACTTTTTATTGTATTGACTATTTGAAGACGATTATTCCTAGATGTCTTTGCTTTATGTCATTAAGAATTTAAAAAGTTGAACTTTAGTTGAAGAGAATCTGATGAAGCCGCTAGTACTACTCGCAAACACATACATCTTTGTAGACTACCGGTAAGTATACGGTACATGCCGTCTCCTAGACCTAGTAAAAGTTCGACAACAAATAGGACTATCAACCGTGAATGCAACTCGCAAATTGAGGCACAATCACAAATGAAATCGGAAAGGAAATGTTTCCACCACTCTAAAAAACCGTGAAGAGATATCTTACATAGGTGCATATTCCATCAAAGGTTCCCTATGTGACATCCAAAGACAGAAAAATACATAATACAGCATGATGGTTTCGAAGAGGAAATTGAAAACGTCGTCACGACGATTTGCAAGCTGAAACATGGGCTTGCCATGACCAAAGATCGTGAAAAGAAAGATAGGACACTCTCCCGATTGTGTAAAGGGTCCGATGTAACAGCCAAGGGAAGGGCGCCCTTGGCCTTCCCCATATGAGGCCACTTACGTTACATAAAATTTTGGGAATACCCTATCTTAGCTTTTAAGCTCTTTGCCACGACTTACAATGTCTATGCCACTGACCTCTACCACCTGGACGGATCATCGCCCATTCCCGCGCGTGCGAGCACTTGAAGCCATGTTACTCTTCCGAGAGCGATGTGGTTTGTGGCAGGCCCCTAAAGCTCCGCCATTTTGTCAGAGACATTTGAACACGATTTGAACGCGCCCGAAGCCCCCATTAACATACTATGAATTATTCATTTCTTAAGATGATCCCAACATCCATACATGCTCTTCAGGCAACAAAAACAAAAACGCGGGTCAGCGTCGAGCATGCGCATTGAGAGAGGTCAAGTACACTTAATTTATTCATGTATGTTAATCTATTCATGATATGGATTTTGGCGACTCACCAGCATTGGCGAATCAGTGCCTTCCATTTATAATATAATTATACTAGTAATCAACAATACAATTAAAATGATAAACAGTGAGAAGCTACGTGCCGTACTACTTCAATTCACTGTTGAAAAATAAATATGAAATCAAACTTGGTTAAGCTGTGTCACAAGAAACAAATCCATATGTGACAACTTCTGACAGTAATTAAAAAATATATATATAATTATTTTTCTTTTTTGTTGATTTTTTTTAGCAAACTTGGAATTGAACTCCCGGCCCCCACCCCTAGGCTAGGGCCACACTTACCAGCTCTCTCTCTCTCTCTCTCTCTTTCTCCCCCTCTCAAAAAGAATCACTAACTCATGCGGCAAGGGGGGGGGGGCAGAGATATTGGAAACTTTCTTTCCCTTTTTCTTCCTATCTCTCTCACTATCTCACATCGTTTCCTTTCTCATTATATCATCTCACAAGTTATCTTTCTCGTAATCTCTTAACTCTCTCATACTCCCTCATGTCCTGTTTCATCACTCTATCTGCAGTTAGATTTGATTCATTGCAAAAAAAAAGTAAAAAAATACATGTACTATTGGATTACTGCTAATTGAATGTTCATAAAAGCAATTTTAATTACATAGCTTCCCACGATAATATAATTTACCATGTTCACAGTTTATGTGATGAAATCAGCAACTATGATGCCCAGCCGATATAAAACAGATTTGCTCACCATCTGCTTGATTATTTCTCTACGTTATCTTCGATTGTTTTACCCTGTTTTGTAAATCTGTATCATTTTTTCAATTGTGTATTCCATCATCCACTATTTTTTAACACAACGTATATTTTTAATGTGTTTATTCTACTAATATCAAAGGACCCTATAAGTATTCTAAACTTTTATAGATTTTTAGACTAGACCAGGACCCCCCCCCCCATAATTCAATCACTGACCAGGCTTTCTTTCATTAGGCTAGTAATGTGCTTTACCCTAGACTCTAGTGTCTAGGACTATGTCTAACTATTACGATTACATGTACCTACATGTACGTTATACTAGAAAATCTAGACTTGGACCACCGAGTAGGAGTCTAGTAGGCCTAGAGGCTAGACTGTCTAGTACGACTATGTAGATTCTAAGAATTTCCAAAACAAGACCTAGGCCTACGTCAATGACTGGCTAGGCCTCGCATCTGAAAATATATAAATGAATAAACCAATAATATAGGCCCTACAAAAAATAAAAATAAAATCATCAGTAGGCCTAGATAGATCTAACAGTTACTAGTTAGACATTTGTGTAAGTAGCCCTATATTATAAGATCTAACTTAGGTATATAACAGTTAGAGGTCGAGCCTCCCTACATCTATTCTAGACTAACTTGTTAGGTCTAACTGTCAGATCTAGCTTAACTAGATCTAGACTCTATGTCTACATCTAACTTAGATAACCGATTTTTCAAAGAAGTTTGACCTAATCAACTAAATTTGAAATGCAGATCTACGATAGGTATAAGTTCTACTCTAACTGAAAATCAAAATCATTGTCATGGACATGGAACTTGTGAACTGCTGAAATCTTCACACCAGGCAGAGGCCGCCAGAGCTTGAAAAACGAAATTAATCTCGACAAGCCACCTGGTCCTAGTTAATATGTTAATGTCACATTAGAGTCATACTAGATATTTTTCCGACTAAAGTTTGAAAGTATTTGTTCCAACAGTTAGTTTGGATCTCTGTCATTGAAATTTATGGGGATGATTGATTTTATGACACGGTCCCGCCCGAAACTCCCGGTAAGCTGTCAAGAGTGGCAGGGGTGGTAATGGCAATCGAGCTGAAACATAAGCTCAGAACGATAGAAAATGTAATGAAACTTTGACAACAGATTTCCATAATTTTTATAGCATACAGTACTTTCAAATACTTTCAAAATGTACAGAAATTCCGGGAGATCCGTCACATTGGTAGTAATTTATATGAACGTTATTCTATTTATGAAATTTAAGCGTAATTATAGTTGTACTCACCGGTAAACTTTTCACAAGAAATTCACACTTCGTGCGGGTGACGTCATTACATTGACTTTACACACAGCGGAAGTGACGAAAAAGGTCATATTTGTTGTCGATTAATTCTTTTGGATAATTGTAATATTCATGAGGTAATGTCCAATCAGAGCTGATTATTGTCGGGATACGCAAAGCAAAAATAAATAATGCATGAAGTGAAATCGGATTTTTATGCTAATGGGGGCTTCGGGAGATATGAAATGTCTCTCGGGGGGCGGAGCCTAAATACGCTTAAATACGCTTAGATTGAATGGTGACGCTGTAGCTTATATGCAAATGAGGCAAATCCGCGGGTGCTACCTTTTCGTCTATACTATTTAATTTGTCTATGGTTTGTGGTAGAGGTCAGTGGTCTATGCTTACAATGCAGGGTAACGCGCACGTCACATGCGCTATGAAAAATCCTCTGCGATAATGTCCGTTCTCCATACAAAATACATACATCTCCGTGAAGGATCCGGCAAGGATACAACCGCACTGAAATAGCGCGGAGGTTGAGGGGGTGCCATTGATCTCAACACATACAAAGGGTGTGCTCAAAAGACAAATTAAAACTTACAAAGCCCCTACTATGGGGCGCCAAGTGTACCCTGTCTGCTTTTGTTACAAAATCAATGATTTTGTTATAAAATCAATCCCCACTGGTGATTTTGTTACAAAATCAATCCACACTAATGATTTTGTTACAAAATCCATCCCCACTTTTGATTTTGTTACAAAAGTAAAATTGCAGGGTGATTTTGTAACAGAAGCAGTCAGGGCACACTTGGCGTCCCATAGCACAGAAAACATCTACCGGGCGGGGTGGCTGATTTCAGCACAATCAGCGTCAATAGAGAGCTTCGTACGAGTGCTTTGTCAGCCTCGGAAGACCAACGAGGCCGTGTTTGTAACTATATTGATAAGATATGTAGTTATTAGTTCTGAATTATATTTATTACTGAAAATATTTCAGTACTTGAAAGATAAGTAGATCTACATCGTTGGAGATAGAGCACAGGTTTAGGGGGCCTACTGTAGTGTAGTGTTAGATCTAACGTTGGTCCCGTCCATTCCAATACGTGTGGGGATTTTGGAGGCAGTTTATTTTTCTCTGTTGCGGCCCATAGGCCGCACCCCGACTTTGGGATCATATTTGGAGTGAAAATAGTGCGGCCTTTCCGCCGGCGAATACGGTAATAAAAAAGTAAGGGGACTGGGGACGGGAGATATTTGTCTTACTAGGATAGCTGTCGTAGATGTAATTGTCCCAAGGGATAGTTGGCCTAAGGGGGTACATGAAAAAGTTGTCAGTGGATGTCCTCTAGGGATATGTGTAATACATGTATGCGCCAATGACATGGAAAAACAGGATACTTTCCTCAGCAATAACCATGCATGTGTGATGTCTTTACTGTCTATTCAGGTGATAAGCATTATTTTGAAGACAATTTATTTGATTTCTCTTTTGTTTTCTCTAGTAGCTACAGCAAGTAGCCCATGCCAAAGGACCCCAAGGCAAGAACAGCCTGTGAGGGGATCTTCTTCTCATCGACCTGCTAGTTCAAACCAGGCTACGCCAGTACGTATCCCACACCAGCACACTCCACTGGGAAGGCAAGAAGTGCAAGTCAACAATTCTACATCCAGTGCTACTCCAGTGCAGTCACTAGCTAGAGTGAATGAAATGGCAGCACTTTTGAATGTGGCAAATCTTGCAGCCCCTGCAAGAGCTGTCGCAGTTCCTGGATGCAAATCATCAGCAGTAGGCTCTCCTGGAGGTAAGCCATATTCAGTGGAAACTCCGGGATGTGGATCCTCTGCTGCAGATCTTCTTAGATGTCAGTCGTTGGCAGCAGATCTTCCTGGATGTAGATCACAAGTGGTAGAAGCACCTGGATGTACATCTTCAGCTGCAGGCCTTCCTCGATGTAAATCAGCCGCAGCAGATCTCCTTGGATGTAAATCATCGGTAGTAGAATCTCCTGGAGGTAAACCACTGACAGCAGGAGATACTCCTTCAGAAGTCAAATGTAAGGACGACATCTTCAAAAGATGTGTTGAAATATAATAATGATAGAATACAGGTTACTTTACAAAACCAAGAGTTGCCCCCCCCAAAGAAAAAAAAAAGAAAAAAATTGATTTAAATTGTTTTTTTTATTACCTTGATGAAGTCAATGTTTATTTCATTTTAATGGCTGATTACAACCACTGGGTAATTTGTGATATTATTTAGGGTGGTAATGAATGGGTCTTTGATGAAAGTCCCATGTGCATATGGTATTTTTTTTATCAGAATGGGGGGGGGGGGGGGGGTGGATGGGATAACATAGTTTAGAAGTTAAAGTTAAAGTTGAGTTCTGGTCATGCAATTATATTTTGAAAAAAACCTCTCAAAGCAATCGTGAAAACGCTGAATATGTTTACATAAAAATCAGGGTATACTGTGAAGTTTTTGAATCATCAAAATGATAAGAAACCATATAATCTTGTTGAAAAGCACATGGGTGACTACACACACATGTGACATGAATGTTCAAGCCAAACACTTCAGCAACATCTCATGTTTAAAATGTTAGGGCATATGACAAGAAATCCTTTTCAGGGAACAATTCTTCTGCGGTGTTCTTCCAAACTGACATATAAGGAATAACATAGCTCACAAATTATTTTTCACCTTTCCCAGAACTCAACCGTTTTAAGAACCACTTAGCTAGATGGTAGACCATTTTTATGACACCATTTTTATCAATTAGTTGACTGTATTATTCATGACTTGTCTCTCATGTGTTCTTTGTGTTTCCTCTCTCTTTTTTTAATGAACAGCCAAACCTGACAGAAGGAAGCTCTCCAGGAAATGGAAGTTCAAGAGCAAAGCTGTCCCAGTTAACCAGGATGTGCCATGTCTGCAGGCTGGAGATCCAGTGGATACCGAGGTAACCAAGAAGTCATGTGTATGGAAACCATCTTATCCAGTGAGTGCCATGGCTGTTAAAGAGGAATCTCTGGACAAAGATCATTCTTCCATAAATGACAGGATGGAACAAATCAAGAAGACATCACCAGGACAGCAGAAAGGAGAGTCACGCTTCACCGCTATTCAGGCCAAGGAACGAAACACCCCTCTTTCAACCAGCCGCAGTGCAGATGACGATGACGCGAATTGCTTGGAACATCCATCAGACATGGACAGTACGGGTTTCCATCCTCCGTCGGAGGTTATCAAGGTCGACAGATCGACTGCTGATGAGCAGGAGTCACCAATGCTATCTAATGGGTATTTAAAAGAGAGTGGCAGTGAGCTGTCCAGTGGTTCCGGAAGTAAGATGAATGTGAAGTTGGAACCGGAAGAAATCCAATCACCCAATGACTTCAGATCACCCCTAAGAACCCTGACTTCAAGAGCTAATGCTGTAGTCAAATCGGTCTCTACTAGATCCCTGAAGCGTAAGAGTTCTGATGCACTTGTACAGAAGAAAGGTCAAAGTCCTAAGGTTCCAAAGGTCCAGAAAGCACAAGCAAACACTTCAAGGGAACAGCCAAAGCAGCAATCGTCTGAATGCAGCCAAGAGACGCCGATTTGCGTGAAAGGTCTATATAGAGGAAGATATCAACATGTGCGTCGCCTGTACAGTCAAAATGAGGAACAATCGTTCCAGAGTATAAAGTCAAACGAATGGACGGAAGAATGTCCGCTTGAAGACAGCAATGACCTGGAACTATCCAAATTTCTCTTGCAGCTCCCTTCTGTCCTCCCACTTCTGCATGGTCCAGGAGAGTGCCAGAAAGATGATGATGATGGTGGTGGCAGTGATGACATGGATTTGTCCAGCTCAAATGAAACCGCCTTCTCTTCCAGTGGCACAAGTCCTTGCTTGGGCACAGGCAATTACCCCTCAGATGCAGATGCTGATGATGATAGCAGTGATGATCAGGATGTATTTGAAGATGGTGGTGATGATGACGACGACGACGATGATGTATTTGGAGACGATGATGAAGAGGAAATGTCGCAATTTATTCTCCAGCAACCAGACGTGATGGGAAGTTGGTGCTGACTTGAGACAACTAGAGATAAGACTTGTCACTATTGATCATCCTTGCTTTTCTAAGCTATAACAGGTTACAAAAGCAACATAGTTCATATTCTTGACTACTGATATATATTACTATTATAACAAGTAATATCCTCTGTAATTATGCTTTCTGAAAATTGAAAGTGAGCATATAATTCAAGGCATACATGTAGACTTTGTTGAAAGTATGTATTGACATATATCTATTAGTCCAAATTAAGTGAAATATGGCTTCATGTCTTCCAAGAGAGGCAGCCTGGGAGGATCAAAGCCCTATTGCAAGTTGGGCCATTTGTTGACCGCTGTTTATTGCCCTTGCTAGGAAAATTGCTCTTGGCAATTTTTTCCAAAGTCCCCCATACTTGAATGAATGAAAGAACTTTATTACCCAAAATTGATCACAATATAATGAAAAACAAATCGTTGGTAATACTGTAGGACACCACTAGATAGCAATACTCCTAGTGGGATGTGGTGCCCTTGAGACAAATATGACTACACTTACATTATAAACGGATTACATTCCTTGTATTAGCACCAAGGATGTTCTACATTTGTGAGAACTACATACATGTATGAGTGCAATGGTGTGGGAGAACCCAAGTATTTTTGAAGGTTGAAAGAATTCTGTGACATTTAGTCGTTGTCCATGGTATTCTTCCCTTTTGAAGGTCCTTCATATGATCATGCGTGTTATCACTGTTACCCAAAGATGGGAATTACATATACATGTATATATACTGACATTTTATATCGCATTTACAATATGATTATTCTTATATCAAGTTTACTATATTGTCTGTTGAGAGCCAGAAGGGCGTTAACTCTGTATTAAAACATGAGTTAATGACCTTCTGGCTCCTAACAGACGATATGATCATACTCATAAATTTTTATATCTTTATTCCTTTATCGAATATATATATGATAGCCAATGTGCCCAATATTATAGATTTTTCCAAGGATTTTCATGTTAAATATTGATCATTATCTGCCTTTGTACAAGATACCGAATTACAGTAAACTGACATTTTGTATTCTCAATTATGTAGAAGCCTTGGAATTTTTTTTTTTTTTTTAAATACTGCTGAAGTGCATAATGTGCAATAAACAAGTATTTTGATCTTTGGTAATATTACTTCAAATACATTCTAAAATAGTTATTGACTGCCAAATTTTTGGCTCCTGCGGTGTTTTTATTTGACTCCTGAGTATTTACTCTTTCTTCGATATCTATTGACTGCCACAGATGGGTGCAGGATATGCATTGTCATTTGTATTGAATTATGTCACCTTGAGTCTTGCAGTACAGTGGTATTATTTGGAGAGATAAGCAATGAGTTGGAAGATTGTTTATTTATGGATACTCTAATTTTGAATGAATATGGTACATTATCTGTGTGGTTATACTGGCCATTACTCAAGACGAGTAAAAATTCTTCTTACAGTGTACATAATTTTATGTACATTTTATGTGATAAATCAAGTACAGGTAACTTTGCAGAAGTAGAGTCTTTTTGGACCACAAAAATATACTTTGACTTATGCAAAATTGCACTTAAGAAATACATGTAGTACATGTATATGCCTATCTTTTTAGCAATTACAAACACGTCTGTTTGCCTGTCATTTCCTCGATCTGATTTCAGGTCATTCATACAGGTATGTAATCTGGGCCAAGCAATTGTGACGTAAATTGTTATCGCGCGTATCTATTGTTTAAGTCTTTGTACATATTAGCGCGTACACAATACTAACCAGGAAAAATACGGTGTAATATTGCATGGCAAGTCTAATACAGTAGCCTATGGGGAATTTGGTGTTGCATTGAATATGCCCGGATAATGCACGGGCAAATCAAGCGGAAAAAAATATAAGTTTTTAATGCACCGCTAAAATGCCTTATGCATGTATAGATAATGATGTAGTGTATCCACTATATTATCTTGCAGCAAATGTTTTTGATGTATGAATGTAAACTAGATTCATTTTGGCAGTGTTACACTTGAATTTTAATGATACTTTTTATTCAGTGAAAGTTTTTTTACACTGATTTTTTTATCTGTCTATATATGTACATTTATATAGTTAATAATTCAATTATAATATAATTTGTGTTTTTATTTGCAATAATCATCTTGTGCATCTTTATTGTGGGGCCATATATCCCTCTGGTAATTTTCACACAATCATGTAATCAAATTTGAATATGCTGTATGTGTATGTTTATTTCATATTTCTTTACAGTTGTTATATTCATTATATCTAGCAGACCAGTTTACATGAAGTACATATAATTAAAGTACCACTGAATTGATGGATATTTCTTCAGAGGACAACTTGTGACAAATTAAATGTGCGATATCATCTCTGTAACATGGAATTCACCTTGCATACAGTAGTTGTTGCCTTAATAATGGGCAAGGAGAAACTTTTTGTTTGAAAAATATGCATGAATGTTATACACTTTTGTCTTTATCTGCAATAGTTCTTTTGCAATCCTATAATTTATGCTCCATTACTCTTGGAAATATTAAATATCAAATTTGAAATATGTATTTTTATTTTGAACTTGGTGCAACTACGGCACTGATATCAATTTTTACATTTCATGTAGAGTATTAGCTACAGCTTTAGTTATTTATATGGAGAAATATGAAACTAGTTTCGAATTTTTGGAAGTTGAAAGGAAAGGATACCTGAAGGTGAGAATTGGAGAGTAATTAGTGATCTAAACTATATAAATTTTTTATTTGCCCTTTTTTCCACTGTGTTCCTTGCTGTACTTACAAGTGTGTTATTGTATTATTATATCAAAGATTTGTAATCTTTGGGTTTAGACATGCCGTTTTCAAATAAATTTGCATTGATTTACTACATTTAATTTTTTTCCAGCTTCTTTGTTTGTGACATTATTTTGTCATAGCATATGAAATTTCATTTGATACACGCTAGTTGTTACAATATTCATTTTCTTAACATTAACCCCTTCTGTCCCACTGGCGGCAAATACTGCCCAAGATGTTTGGACAAAGAATTTATATTAATTTTTTTTCTAAAAACAGTAATGGGAAGTCTCATGGTGAAGTTTATTCCCATGTCAAAATTTTAACCCCAAATAATGAACCATTATTTAAATGAAAATTTGGACACTTGAAAGTTCAATATAGCCACTGTTCAAAAAACCTGCGAGCACAGAAGAGGTTAAAGGTCAAACCTTCACTGATCCGTTTCTTTAATTTTTCTGCTTCTTTTAAAACCAACTTGTAATCAGGGTGGACTTCCCCTTTAAAGGGGAACATAGATTTGGTAATAGGTGTGAACATTTATGAAAGCCTCCTGTGATTTGCGTGTAACAAATCCAATTTATCTTGTACAGTGAATCCTTGTTATAACAAACTCCTTGTGACCAAGGAAATTACCTCTCTATATTGAAAGTTTGAAACCTTGTTATATCAGGGCTAAAAACAATAGAATACAAAGAGGGACCAGCAAAATCACCTCGTTATAACAAGAGTTTATTCTAACAGTATTCCCTAGAAGAGCTAGGCTCCACTGTACAACATTAGGCATTTGAATTTGGTTTTCTTTTGTGAGAAACACACTTAAAACCTACAGTAATTCTAATTTTTTCGAAACTTCTTATCTTTATTTGGTTTCCTGCCCATTAGAATGATTTTTGCATTTTGCCACTTAGTGATTCCAGTACCAGACCTTGTCATCATGTTTCCAAAATAACTTACTCATATCACATTAATTACAAGATTCAGGTGACAGTCTTTTTAAGGAAAAACACACTGAAATAGAATGATATAGGTACATAAACATTATAGCATCCACTTATTCTATCAAAAATACAGCTCAAAGTAAGGACATACAAACACACCAAAAAAAAAGGGGGGGGGGGGGAAGGGAAAAAAGTTATTTTTAAAGTAGGAAAGCAATCATAATTTTCCTCTTGATCAATACAGAATCACTTCAGTCACTGTTCAGTCACCATGTACATGTACCATTTTTTCCCATACTGTGGTGTGGGACATGATACTAAACACATTTTAACTTTCTCAGTTCTGTGAAAGTACAATATAAAAAACAACAGAAAAATTGTACTACATGTATTTTACTGCTCTATGTTTCCCATATACATGTATATACATTGCAGTGCAGGTGTATAATATAATATCCTGAATATAGAAAATTGACCAAATATTTTCTAAATCAAAATTTACACAAGTTTTGAATACATGTACATGTACATTGTTCTATAATATACCATGATTTCAACTTAAAGGAGAATTACGCTCAAAAATAAAGACGATAGTGTTCAAAGGTGTTATTAATTCCTACTTGTTAGACTATATGGCTTCGCGTCAAAATATACGAGATCGATACGAATCAAATTTTTCTGAGCAAAATTTACCATCTGCTAGCAATATGTATCGTCTGCTAGCAGCACATGGGGGCTGCCATTTTGTTTATGTGTACAAGAAGGTTTTCTTAATCCAAATGCTCAATTGCCTTTTTCAAAATTAAAAACCCATTTGAGATTAAAAATATAGAATAGATATGTCAATTTATTTTTAAACTGAAGATTTCCTTAATAGAAATCTATTTTCTCGATACTGGACGTATGGGACGGAGCAAATTAATTCAAATTTTATGGATGCTTCTTCCCTGAGCATCTATAGCGGCAAACTATGCATTCACCTGCTTTCGGATAATGGACTTGAAAAGTCAGAATGCATGCTGCATATTATGTTCTGCTCTGTTTGGCAAACCCAAGAAAATAGATTTTTGTTAAGCAAAACCAGACAATTTAAAAGTATCATAAAGATTTAATTTTTATAATACATGTAAACACCCACTTTATATTTTCCGTCACAAATGGGATTTTAGGTAATGAAGAAAATCAATTTAGGATTTGGATTCAAAATATCTTCCTGACTGGAACATTTCTCAATGGTTCATGTGCAACTCCAACTCAGCAAGAAAATGGCAGCCCCCATGTAAATGAGTAGGAGACGATACCGGGTGTTGGAATATCTTTATTTATACCCTTTTCTGATATCTTATTAGAAAATGATTTAGGCCAATAAGTAGGAATATATTACACCTTCCAATATAAGTAAATTTGTCATCAGGGCTTAATTCTCCTTTAATATTAATCATGAACTTCTTTTAATTCCAAGAAGAAAAACATTATCTTTCTCCCAAAATGTTTGTATTGTGTCTAACATTTTGGGAGGAAGATGTTTTTCTTCTTGGAAAAACGTGGTTTGGGCCATAAACTAGATTATAAAATGAAAATAATTTACAGCTATCCAACATAACCTTAAAGTAGAACACTGATGATTTTAAATATTGGCTTAATACTTATTATTGCATAGATGGCATAAATTAAACAAGGTTATCCAAATTTAAAGCTTGGAAACATTTGAATTAATGATTATTATCAATTATAAAACGGTAAAATACAGCCCCCGATATAGCAGCTGAAAAGCTCCTTGAACGCTGCTGAGATGTGTGACGACACAAGAGGGGCGAGTCCTGTCTAAGCAGACGATGTCCCATAACATTATACACATTTTTCAGTGCCTGTTTTGTCATCTCCTCTTCACTTATTTCTCTTACTTGACTAGCGTCAGTCTTAATGTTAGTCTGTTGCCTCACTCTTAACTTCGTGTATGGTATTATTTTGATGAAAAATGCAGCGTTAAAAAAATAAAGGAATCAGTCACTTGTAAACAAAATAAGACGCCATTGTATTTTCAGCTGCTTGCACCGCGGCATGTTCGGCGTTTCAAGAGGGAACGAATACCATCCAGCTATTATTCGCAGGGCTTTTCAATTTGAAAATGGGGTTTATTTCATTGATCATTGACCCTTCTCCTGTGTATTTACAATCAAACGGTTTTAGTTATCAGAATCAGTTCACTTTCCCTTTTCGAATGGTGTGAAATAAGGTCATGTTTAAATGTACCAAACTCTTTATAATTTGATAAATAATTGCATTGCAATTACGTTCATTCATTATAGGACGTCGTCTGCTTAAGCAGGATCGATCCCTCGTATGACGACATCAAAACATCGCTATATTTCTGGCGAATCCTCGGATATTCCACATGCTGAGAAGAGCTTTTATTTATGTTGTTTTTATAATCATCATATACGCAGTTGACATAAAACTTATACGATTGCCATCTGTAAGCTTCCCAATTTCTAGTGATACATTAATTGCCATATTTGTGATTTTCTTGAGTGTTCTACTTTAAAGGAGAATGAAACTCAACATACATTAGCTGATAATCATGTGGAAAATTGTCAGCCTGTTCAAAATATCTTGAATACTCTAATTTGATTACTCAGTAAGGAGAACAGTCTCTCTAAAGTTTGCAGATTTCTTGCTAGATTATTAGATATTATCCCATGGGGGCTGCCATTTTGAAGAAACTGTGATGTCATTGCGGTACATGTCCATTTACCTGTACACAATGGATAAGATGTTGCATAATGAATAGCTATTGTACAACTAAAGCCACCCATGCAAAATGGCAGCCATCTTGGTACCCCCATTGTCTCGCACAGGTGATATCTAAGAGCAGTTGTAGATCTTTGTCACTTCTTTGAAGAATTGACAAACCTTTGTCAGACCAAGCAACTTACAAGTGCATACCAAATCCTGCTTAGCAAAAGAAACAGCTGAACGAAATATATGACAGGATAAAAGTATCTTCATTTGAATGTACATGACTACAAAAATGGTTTATTATGAGAAAATCCAGTGTCATGCATTCCACAGCTGATCATGAGTGTCATGGTAGCTAGTGTATAGGTCAGTGGGTATCTCACAAATAGAACTGTTTTGACATTACTTTGTAAAGAAAATGGCAGCCCCCATGGGATAATGTCAAGCAAGGAAACTGCAACTTTTGGAGACACTGTTCTCCTCCTTAAATAATCAAATAGGAGTAATTTCAAGATATCTGTAATAGGCTGACAATTATCTACATGATTATAGGCTAATTTTTGTAGCCTTTTATTCCCTTTAAAGGGAGCTTTCGCATTCTTATTATGTTAATTTGAAAGATTATTATTGTAGATATGTCTCCTGAAAAGGATTGCTCTGCATATGCCCTCACATTCAAAATATGACAAGAAACAGCTGAAATGTTCAGGCCAAACATTTGTGTTGTCCCATATACATATTTATGTGTGCAGTGCATGTGAATCTCAGCAGGATTGAGTCAATTTCTAATATCATTTTGGTGATTCCAAAACCTTACAGCATACACCAATTCTATGTGCTATACAATCAACTTTTCCCAATCACTTTGAGACAGTTTCTTTCACAATTTAATATCATGTCCAGAACTCAACTTTATCTTTCAATACAAAGGCATTACTTTTCTCTAGCTAGTTCTAAATGCTTCCATCTGCGTAGCTTGACAGGCGTCTTGTCCGATGAAGTTTTCACATCTTTGATTTTCCTCATCTCGACCCTCATCACGAGCATGACCTGGTTGCCATCCTTGCTGGTGAAGCGGTCTTCCTTCACAACATCCAAGACATCTCCCTCTTGTACCTACATGGAGAAACTCTTTGTTATGATGGAAACTCTTTTCAACTTATACTGTATAATGGACCTTATCTGCCTTGCACAGGATATTTATCTAGTCAGAACCTTGGCTTTCCAACCTACATGTATTTTCCTTCTTTGTTTTTTCTACTGCCAATGTGATTTTTATATGTTCTTCACTTCTTCTATTGTTGCATTTTTCAATAAAGTAATGTACCAACTAAAAGAACACATTATCATAGATTTTCATCCTCAAAATCTTCAAATATTTCTGTTTATGTACATGTACATACTTTTTTTTAATACAGAATTTTTAAATATATAATTGAATTTCAACTGCAACAAATTAAAAAACCCCAATTTAATGAGATGAAATAATTAGATAGTCTTGAATTAAAAGCCCACACTTCCAGTTGATGGTTTATTTGCCTTTTAATTGAAGAATATTACAAACTTGGGTTGAAGCTTTCAGGAAAATGTTGTTTGTAATGTACTGTCAAACCTGACATAAATTCTCCACTGATCAATATTCCTAAAAGGTTTTGTGTGATTTGCATTATAAAAGGGTAAACATTTTTTGCACCTTTTAAAAATTTAAAAGAATCTAATAAGCTTGTAGGAATGTTGTCTTGAGCTGCTTTGGAAAGAAAGCTAGAATCTTATGTATTCCATTCAAAGAACTTAATGCCAACATTGTCATTCTGCAGGCTCAATGTCCAATAGACTGCTTCAGTATACAAAGTTATGCACATATATTATCTGAGCATCTAGTGACGAGCTATTCCATTAACCTGCTGTTTATAAATGAGCCTCAATGCTTGGAATCCAGTTTGCATACATTATTTGTTGCTATGTCCGGCAAGCTTTCATGTTGTCAAGAACAACCTTTGTTTGAAAGGTACGTATAATTTGCATACATTACCAAAGCAGTCTATTTTGTGGAAGTCTTTTAATCTTACCTGTCGACTCTTTTTCATCACTTTCTTGGTGTTGTGTCGCAATTTTGCACCAAGAAATGCTTCCTCAATTTTCCTGCGGATATAAAGGTTGTATTCGCATGGTTTAAAAATACATATTTTTTTACTCTTTGATCCTTAGTCTATATGAATATAAATGAAATTAGTTACTTTCCAAAATGTTATAGACAGATGAAATTTACAAATAATTCATAGTTGACAGAAAATTCAACAAATCTAATCTATGAAAAGGATTTTTTACGACAAACTTCATGCAATCACCATGATGATACTGTATTATCAAATCACTTGTTATGCCAATAGTTTATCTAGCCTAACTTCGCCAATATACCTCTACCTGCAAAGTGAAACCACCCAATTATAAGGCTAGAAATATCTGTTAAAATAGCTCACTTTCTAGATACTCCAAGGCCAGAGCTCAAGACAGCATCTATCCTTAATGAAGGGACATTCATCTTCAAGTCTTTCCAGTCTTTCTTCGCACCATTAATCTCTTCTTCTTCCTCAGAAAAATCGGCGTCAAACTCCTCCTCCTCATCAGTTTCATCATCTGTATCAGCACCTTTCTTAACGGGATTCTGTTTTGATTTTGACTTCTTAGAATAATAGCACAAACACTGGTTTTCAAATACAGAATGATCAATGGCTAAAAAGTGATGTTGATAAGGTAAGCCCAAATTGCCATACTCTGTTGCAAAGCAGCTTCTGTCTTTTTGTTTTAATCTGCATTGATCAAATTGGATTTGGGAAGAAAACTTTGCTGTAGAACGAGCTGAAAACATGGATCCAGTAAAGATAACATGTTTGTAGATGAATGGACCTGATAGAGATGTTGATTTTCCCTTGAATACATTGGATGATAGCCTATTATTATAAAGTGAAACTCTCATGATTCGAGCTACTCGATCCATTCCGAATTGCAAACGGCTGCTCACAACGGTACGCTCAAAGATCCAGCGCCCAAAGGTCAGGCGACGAAGTCTTGTGTTTCCCCGATAGAGAGGCCAAAAACACCTGCTTGAAAAACGAAGACCGATTTCAGAATTTCAAGAGCATAACAGCAACTCCGATTTCCCCTTCCTCTGGAAAACTGGAACACAGTTCAATTCGGTACGGCACTGTCACAATCAATCTGAATACTCAGCAAATTTGAGCGTTTATTTCTGTCCTTGCCTGTCACGTCTTTTTCATAAACCATATCTACAGACCCTAAATGGCTTACCATAGATCAATGTTGTTGCTAGACTTTAATCGAGTCAGACTTCACCCTTTCTTTTCAACTAAATCAATACATGTATTTTCGGGGCAAGGTGATTGGATTTGTCTAGACTTGCTGTTGTTATGTATAAAATATGAAATATCATCAACATAATTTAGATCAATCATGAGTCATCATTATGCAGCTGAGAGTAAACTAAACCTGGGCAAACAACCCCCCCCCCCAAAAAAAAAAAAAAAAACAGCACAAAACACCAAAAAAAAACAAAAAAAACAGAACTTACAAAACCATATCAAAACAAAACAAAGAAGAAAAAGCCACAACAAAATAGGTAATTCCTTATGATAATATATCTTTTAAATCATAGCCCAGGTCCTGTGGCTATATTGCCGGTCACTAGGCCCTACGTAGGCCTCACATGTATATGCAACAAAATGTTCCCCTCATTTAAAAAGAAATTTTGGAATGCTACCAAGTTCATAATAAGCTTCCTTTTGTATGACTATTGCATAAGTCTTAAAGTAGAACACTGATGATTTTAAATATTGGCTTAATACTTATTATTGCATAGATGGCATAAATTAAACAAGGTTATCCAAATTTAAAGCTTGGAAACATTTGAATTAATGATTATTATCAATTATAAAACGGAAAAATACAGCCCCCGATATAGCAGCTGAAAAGCTCCTTGAACGCTGCTGAGATGTGTGACGACACAAGAGGGGCGAGTCCTGTCTAAGCAGACGATGTCCCATAACATTATACACATTTTTCAGTGCCTGTTTTGTCATCTCCTCTTCACTTATTTCTCTTACTTGACTAGCGTCAGTCTTAATGTTAGTCTGTTGCCTCACTCTTAACTTCGTGTATGGTATTATTTTGATGAAAAATGCAGCGTTAAAAAAATAAAGGAATCAGTCACTTGTAAACAAAATAAGACGCCATTGTATTTTCAGCTGCTTGCACCGCGGCATGTTCGGCGTTTCAAGAGGGAACGAATACCATCCAGCTATTATTCGCAGGGCTTTTCAATTTGAAAATGGGGTTTATTTCACTGATCATTGACCCTTCTCCTGTGTATTTACAATCAAACGGTTTTAGTTATCAGAATCAGTTCACTTTCCCTTTTAGAATGGTGTGAAATAAGGTCATGTTTAAATGTACCAAACTCTTTATAATTTGATAAATAATTGCATTGCAATTACGTTCATTCATTATAGGACGTCGTCTGCTTAAGCAGGATCGATCCCTCGTATGACGACATCAAAACATCGCTATATTTCTGGCGAATCCTCGAATATTCCACATGCTGAGAAGAGCTTTTATTTATGTTGTTTTTATAATCATCATATACGCAGTTGACATAAAACTTATACGATTGCCATCTGTAAGCTTCCCAATTTCTAGTGATACATTAATTGCCATATTTGTGATTTTCTTGAGTGTTCTACTTTAAGAATTTTTTTCCAATATCGGTAATAATATATCTTTCCATTATTCATCTTGATTAAAAAAGAAAAAGAAGACAGAGGCATAGGAAAGTGGGTGCGCATTACCCCTCCCCCACTAATCGAATGGTGAAGGAGGGGGGGGGGGGAGAAAACGGGAGAGACAGAGAGAGAGAGAGAAGTAAGGGAGTAAAGAAGATGAGAAGACCCCTCCTACACACACTTTACCAGGGGCAGATCAAATGCCAAAAAAAATACACAATTGAGGAAGTAGTTTCTTAAATGTGTAACTCAAGATTAGCCAGTTGGGTTTCAAAGGGGGGGGGGGGGCACGGGCCGGTTTTCCCCCTATCAAATCCGCCACTGCACTTTACAGCATACATTATATGTGTGTACATATATATATATATATATATGATTACAGTCCACGTATTGGCAAAATTATTAAACAAGTAGAACACAGTAGAAATGCATTGATTGCCAACAGAAAATTTATTGAATCCGAATTTTCGGGGGCCTCCCCCTTCTTCAGGGATATAAACTAACAATGCGAGATTATACAAATAATAACAAAGATGTTGTTTATTAGCTCAGCGTGGTCATGACAACCATTAAGGTGCGCAGGTGATAGGCCTACTAAGCATTTTGGCGTAAAGTTTGATAACAGCGTTCATTGGTTAAGCGCATAAAAGAGCATTATGACGCAATATTATTGACGTCATAATAAAGTCACGCTGAGATAGCGTAAGCTGCACAGAGAGTGAGGTTAAATATACACCTCAAAGTTTGACTTTGAGAGTATTAAAAATAATAGTTACGGATCCTTGAGAAAAGGAAGAGAGGAGAGAGGAAGAATTGCGGATGCCAGATGAAAATGAAAATAATAAAGTATGAGCCTATCGATAAAATGTGAATGGGCTGAGCCAGGAAAGGTCTTTGTTTAAGCCGTTTTCAAAGCTCTGGCATTCCTGCCGGAGCTTTGAAAACGGATGAATGAAATAATCAATTTATGCCCCACATCCACATGATCCAGATCATCCAGCCACCCAACACTCGATACCCCTCCCTCCCCCCCCCCCCCCCCCCCCCCCTAAAAAAAAAAGAGCGGGAAATTGCATGGGCGTGGCTCACATGCAAGTTGCTCTTTAATACCTAGTACTAGTAGTAGGCTAGACTAGAGTACGGTAGTCTATTAGGCGCAGCTCAGACGGAAAGGAGCGGCTCCAATCTTCAACGGAAAATTGTTCCTTCCCACGCCTAAACTTCGGGCCACGATAGAGGCCAGCACCTCTAGTGTTAACAATACAGCCGATATACTATTGGGGTTCGGAATCAGCGTTTTTGACAACCTTTCAGAGGTTATCATCATTGTTATATTGTTACCATCAATCAATACTATCACTGTAGTGTTGATGTCTAGTCAGATATTGCAGATTCAGCTACTCCTACACCCGTATACCACGAGCAAAATCTGAGCAATTAATGGGAACGACGTCCAGCAAGACACAAGCGGACGATCGAGATATACCTAGAATCGCTTCAAGCCCCTTCTACAATAAAACTATATCAATATATTGTATTTCACTTAATTGACTATTCTGACCAATCAATTGAGATGATCTGGATCATTTGGACTGTTTTTTACTGTAAAACATTTCAAACAGAAAAATATTTTGGGAAAATATAACGTGTTAATTTAAAGTAATAGATTCGAAAGGTTAATGATTAACCAGCGGTATACATACCGTACTTGAAACAAGGCAAATTTCTAAACTTCTGCGAAACTCAAAATCAAAACATGGAGCCTGATCAAGATGCATCCAGTGCTGAAAAGGGTGGCTCTGAGAAGGATCTACCTGCAGTTTTTCAATGTCAACGTTGCAACCTGATAATCAGTGATTCCACAGCATTCATAGCTGCCCATGATGATTTGAAATCCATCACGGTCAACAGTGAGTAGATCTAGCAAGTACTAGTGAAGTAGACCGAAAATTCTGTCTCTCGATCGTTCGTTACAAATACAAGACGTTAGCCTCTTAATTGGATAGGGTCGGCTCTTCTAAGTGAAGAGCTAACGAACGAGAGACAGAATTTTCGGTCTACTGAAGTAGCATCCAAGAGACCAAGACTAGTCTACATAACATACATTGATTGACATGTAAGTAACTCCAGGGAGCTCCAACGCACAGCGTTGGAGCTCCATGGAGTTAATTGACATGTAGCCTGTAGTGTAGACGTGTAGACTGTAGTGTAGCCGTAAAAAGTTAGGCCCTATCTATCTGCCTATTGACTATACAGTAAGTTTGAAAAAAATCTCATCAAAATTAGACCAAGAACAATGCCATTTTCACAAGAAATGGTGGCCGTGTCATTTCAACATTTGAAAAAACAATGGTGCCCATGTCTGCCATTTGTCTGCGCACTCATTCCTTTTACACGTAGTTCAGGAGTTTTGACGTGAAAGAACAATTTGAGCCAGGCTAATTGTGAATAAAATGTCTGAAAGAAGACCGTTTTTTCAATATTTTGACTCGTTTTTTGCATGAATACCTATCGCTATGATAAAGATGAAAAGTTTGTGTTCGATATGCTAGGGTAATTGGCTTTAGCATAGATGAGCACTTTATGCTTTGGGTTTTTAACTCTTTTTAATTGAATTGAAGCATTCACTATGGCGATATGATCACTAATCCCCGGTTTGACCTCGAGGCTATCAACGAAAGCTGGGTTCTTAGTAAAACACAGGTCAAGTAGGCTTGTCTCTTGTTGGTCTGGTAACAACCTGATGAAGATATTGTGGTCTAATGCTATTTCAATCATCGTTTTGCTTGGTCCAGGATATTTTCTGTTAGGTAGCAAACTGTTAGAATTCCAATCAACATCTGGCATGTTGAAATCACCTAATATAATAACCAGTTGGAAGCATGGGTGGGAATTCTTGCGACGGAACTTTCAAGCTGACGCATATAGGCCTACTCAATTCTCATTCCCTGACTGAGAACGACAGAATGCACCAATGAAGACAGGTGCAATACCCTTCACATGGATATTAATCCATGTCATTTCACAGTCATCCAGTTCATTTTCTTCTTGTGCAACTAGGGTGTCCCTGACTGCTATGAAGACCCCACCGTGTGTATCCCATATGTACTACGATCTTTCCTAAAAACTTGGTAGTTTGATGGAAATATCTCCCCTGATCGGTGATATTTGAGTGCAACCACGACTCAGTACCTACAACTACATCAGGATTCTCATCCAGTAACAGATGTTGGAAACTAGTGTAGCCTGAAGTAAATACAGTTGCATCCTAAAAATAAAACTAATTAAGTGTTAATAATGGAGACACAAACAACTAACAAGTTTCCCTTTCATGCCTCTTGTCCCTTAACTTTGGCTACTAAATAATTTGACAAATTTAAAACATATGATTGCTGATAGGGGTTGTGTGCCCTGACACATAACAAAAATTAAATGGTCAATTTTCCCATCAAATTTTAAGAAAAATATGCATCATGTAACAGATCCTGATCGGTTAAGAGTAGGCATTTTGTCCATCTGTGGCATTTAACACTCTTGTACACTCGTACTTCCACTTATCAGAAAACCTTCTTTCCTGATTCCATCCTGATTCCATCAGACTGGAATGCTCTCCCCTCAGACACAATTATCTGTACCTCAGTAGTCAGCTTTAAGACCGAGGTGCAGAAAATACAGCTGCGCTAGGACTGCGCCTGTTCTTTTTAACCGCACGTAGATTAGATCTTCCACAGCACTGTACATACAACTGCACAACTTTATAAGTACAAAGATACACCAACAACAGGGTGGCTTGTACTTCAACAGAAGAAGAAGAAGAAGAATATGTTATGGATTCTAATTTTACTCAGCAATCATGACAACCAAATTTCATCAGATTTCAACTCTTTCAGTGATGCCCTTCACAATGAAAAATAAAATACATGTAGCTCTCTTCAATTAAATACTTATTTTCTACAGGCCTTCAAACTTTCAAAATTTGTCAAATGTCCGTCTGTGACTAACCGATCAGGCACAACGTCAAAGATTAGTGACAATTTGCATGAAAAGTTATTTGATTTACTGTTATAAAAGTGACCTGTCCAGACACACGTCATATGGGTATAAGCCCTCCACACATGACCCTGCTGTGATCCGATAATCAAAGGAATCGCAATCACATTCACATTTTGGGAAATTTATTTATATGTACATTGTAAATATATTCTTCCTTATTGAGGTTCTAAATAATGATAGATTTATGAATACTAAACTTACTTTTTGTTTAAATCCATACCATGCAGGAGTGAACTCATCTGTAGAGTTATCTACAAAGCTCATTACATCGACAGATGGCATCGACCAAGGAAGGTTTGTACAAAAACACTCCCCATAATCTATTCAGAGTTACAAATGTCGCTTGTCTCCAGCTACCAAAATGTGTTTTTACTCTCATTCAAAGTGACCATTTTTGCATGGGCATTCAAACTTTGTGAGTGAGCTTGCTGGGATCGTACTTCACATTGCTTTTCTGGTATAACTCAAAAACTTTGTAGTGTCTGATATTCAAAATATACAGAAGGAAAGAAATATATCTATTCTAAAGGTATGGAAAGTTTTAACCCAATCCAATGAGTACTTCACAGGGTAGGCTTTGGAGTTTTGGCTCAACCTTTTGTGCGACAAACAATAGGACACAGATTAGGCGCTCTTAAATGGTCACTCTTCTTTAGAGCCCGTTTTCTCTATTGTTTTGGTCATTAGCCTGTTTGACACTCAGACATTCTCGTTGCAGTTTATAAGGGTTTGCTTAAGTCTATACAAGACAAGTTGTATATCACTTTAAAGCTTAGAATCTAAGCTTTCAAACTGCTGAAATTCAAAAAACAAAATTTCCGACTTATTGGTCGTTTTGTGGTGGAGGGTCACAAATGCTACCCCCTCCCATCTGCCCCTTTTATGCAAATGAGTTGAAAGTGATAAGACTAGATGTCAATCTCACTACCTTATCATTTCCTTGAGATATTGTTCGAACCTGCCTTTTGAAAGCAATAAAATTTGGTAGGTCATGCAAACTTTCATCAATCTGTTTCTCTGGTTATTCTGATTTCATCTGCTGTAAACTTGGAATATTTCGCGGTGTGGAAATTTACACGCATTTCGCGCAGCATGAAATGTGCGCAAAAATAAAAATACGCGAAAATTTTTGTTTATATATTGTTTTGCCCATGAGCCTAGCATGTCGCCGAAATTAGAAACATGTGTAATTCACTTTACTCAGCCGAGAGCGAAAAAATTAATCACGCTAAAATTTCCACTTTTACAGTAATTCAACTTGTTGGAAACTTTGGATATATCCTTTAAGCCTTAGGAGCATCGGCCTGTCTGGCAGACATTGATGAACAATCAAGAATGGTTTGATGTAAAATACTCAGCTTGTTGCACTTTCACAAATGCTAAGTGAGAATCTTTTATGTTTTCATGTACAGTACCTTCCGCCCGTTGGTTTGCCAGGGGTGTAAAACAGTGCTGGGAAAAGTCTACACAACAACGCCACGACCTCTGGATGACCTCAGAGATTGCTACACATTTAATGTCAACAAACTTTCAGTGTAAGTGAATCAACTCAGTAACCTTTTCATTTAATTTATAAACTTATACAACAGTAGATTTTTTTTCTTGCTTTTGTATAACATGGCTTGACACCTACAGATGCCAGGACGCATGAACCTCCAAATTCAAATCCGTACCCCCATAATTTCACAATTTTAAAGTGCCATTAAAGTGGTATAACTTGAACAGCACCATCTTACAGTGACTGCTAAATTAAGATTATAAATTGAAAATTAATTGCATTTTATTTTTAATTTAGACAACAGCTTGTTTGGGTAAAAGGCACATTTTTATATTTTAAACTATATTGTTTTTTTACTTTGCTTATTTTAATTTTTTTATACTTTTTTTGCTTGTCAGATAAATTTGGAGTAAAAAGAGATGCCCAAACTGCTAGCTGATGACATTTTTTCTTTTTTTTTGCTTGTCAGAAAATTTTGTTAATATTTGGAACTCTCCATCACAAAATCATTCATGTATTGAGGTGATTTCTTTTTTTGGTGCAAATTCAAAGAATTATTCTAAATCAAATAATGATAGCTTTGATTTTAGCATTTTGTAATCCTCAAGAAAAAGTGTTTTTTTAATCCAGCTATTATTATATTCTTTATTATCATTATTGCAAAAGAAAGTATGGTCTCCATTCGGTTTGTATTAGTTTATTCTAACTTTCATTTTTTTTCTTGCTTTTACAGCTTCTGATTAACTTTTGAAAATACATGTTGAAAATCAGTTCAAAAGATAATATATATCTCACAAATTTTTTCAGGGATTTTTGTTTCCCCATCCCACCAAAGAAAATATAAAGAGCAATTCAACTACTTCCATGACAGTGCCAAAAAGTACTGTATAAGTGACAGTGTCTACTGAATTTTTGGCTCTTTCAGGTATGATGATTATATATATTTTCACATACTTTATCTTCATCCCAAGATACCAAGTTGGTTCTTCCAGTTCATCTGCCATCCCAGAGTCAGCTAGTCCTTTTCAAGAGTATGCAAACCTGAAAACATTGAAAGAGACTACACTAAAGGTATGTACAATAGACCTGTTCACAAAGTTATTCAAATTTATGGATGTTTCTTTTCTGGGGAATGAATGAACTACAATACTTGGAATCCAGTTTGCATTCATTACTTGTTGCTATGTCTGACAGGCTTCTGACAAGCCTCTGACAAGCTGTCAGGTTGTCAGGTTGTCAAGAACAACCTTTGTTTTAAAAGTATATGCATAAAATTTGAATATATTTGTGAACAGGTCTATTTAAGGAGCTCAGGGTCATCCTATATTATTCACTGTTTCAGCAGCATGAAGCCTGCATAATTTTCTTGATGATGTTTAGATGGTCGCATTTCGAAGATTGACATTTGTTTTTGTTGATTATTGTAACAAATAGATAAGGTTTGAAGCCTTTTTGTTTCATCTTCATTGTGAAAATAGCCACTATTACACTTGTCCAGTTTGAGAACATTCTTTGATATCATCTTTTTAACAGCTGGAGATGCTCATGTGTGCCATGCACCAACATATCCTCAACATCAAGCAATCACTTGAGATTGAGCACACGTATACCCCCAAATTGATATATTCTCTGTTTTGTTATTTTTGTGACAATAGTCTTTACTGAACTTACCTGGCCGTCTCAAATATTATAATCAAAGAACGTTTTTTATTTCCTTTAAACAGTTGCAGGTGTTGATGTATGCCATACACCAACTTAACCTCAAAATCGAGCAGTCACTGGAGAGCAAGGACACCAATATCAATGAAATCGATTTACTCAAGTTGTTTTTGTTATTTTTGTGACAACAGTCATTACTTAATTAACTTGCCTGGTAATCATCAAAAAACATAATCAAGGAATATTTTTTATCTCCTTTATTACAGTTGCAGGTTCTGATGTGTGCCATGCACCAACGTATCCTCAACATCGAGCAATCTCTTGAGATCGAGGACACCAATATCCCTGAGAATCCTGTGCAGTCCATGGCAGGGCTTCTCGGACCAGGCAACACCTCTGAGTCATCTTCTGCAGCTGGTTACCCACTTATAGAGGAAGGAATAGGTGGATCCGCTAAAAGCAAGAGTAGTCCATTTCCACAGCAGAATGGAGGAAAGGATTCGGATGGTCTTTCGGGATCAAGGAATCACAGCGGTCACAGGTTTGTATCACTTTTCAAATTAGATGTAAAGAAGTAATGTATGTACAGTCTCAATTGTTCTATTTTGCAATGTATTTCTGAAAACCCTAGTATCGATAATTTCCTGTTGTCTACTCATTCATGTTTCAGAGGAGATTACATGTACCTGTATATAAACATATACATGTATGCATTGTTTACAGTAGTTGGAAATTACAGTAGCATTGTAAAAAATTGCAGCATAAAAACAGTATTTTTGCAGCATAAAAACAGTATTTCTGTTGCTACCATACATATATGTCTGTTGTAATATTTGCATGTTTATTTGTTTGTGGACTATCACTGTTCAGCCATCCGACTGCAGTGATATGTTGTAATAAATCTTAAATGAGATGTTGAGTTCTGGGAAAGGTGAAAAATAATTTATGAGCTTTCTCATTCATTTTATGTCAGTTTGGAAGAAGGTCATAGTAGAAATGTCCCCTGAAAAGGATTTTTCTTCAAATCCCCTCATGTTCGAAATAAATGATGAAAAATAGCTGAAGTGTTCGGGCCGAACATGTGCAGTCTCATATAGCCATTTCTCTGTTAGGTGCATGTGCTTTTGCGCGGGTTTGGGTAAATTTCTTATAATTTGGATGATTCCAAAACCTCACAGTATACACCAATCCTTATTTAGACATCAATATTTCCCAATTGCTTCCGGACAGTTTATTTCACAATGTAATTGCATGACCAGAACTCAACTTTATCTTTATTTTAATTGAACTGAATTGAAGGAATGGACAAGAGAGCCCAAGTTATCCTGGGAAAGATGTCCGAAGAAGCGAGGCCTTTGACAGAGTGAGTCGCAGCCATCAAACCTCGAGCGATAGCGAGAGCAGCGGAACTACCACAAGCACTTCCAGGGGGACCAAGAAGAGTAAAGGATCTTCCTCAAAGACATCTAGGGGAAGGAGGGGTGTTGGTCAGGGTAAGGAGAACGAGAGCGATCAGAACCCAGTTAGAGGAACAAAGCGCACAAAAGACTCTGGAGAGGTCGCTGGAGATAAAGTGAGGTTTGAGCATGGATTGGAATCATTGTCACCAATCAGGAAAAAATCAAGTGCAAGATTCAACAAGCCAGTATGAAGCATTAGACATATGAATCTCCTAAACTTTCTTCCAGTTTTTTGTCAACCGATTGAGCAAACCTATTAACTGCCACAGCCAGCTTTTGTCACTTGCTCTGCAGGGAATAAAGAGTTGAACGTCTTGTGCATCCTTATGTTATCAAAATAATGGTAAACGTAAATAGTCTTGATGTATTGTAGTTATCATTACATTTGTTGTTTTGTTAAATATTTGTCATGAGATTCATTATGTCTATGATTTCATGAAGAAGTCTAGGTGTGTGGGTGATATTTGTTTTTGGTAAAGTGGAAGAACGGCAGGCTTACCTCAATTTTAAGTGGCATATTTAAAGAAACAAATCTGGTGGAAATTTATAGTACCTTACTGCAATATGCATGGTGTTTTTGTTATCACATAAAGTTAACCTTGCATGACTCGAAGTTGCATAAGTCGAACTTTCCCTAAGTCAAATCAATTTTCTTGACCAAACTATGCAAAACATGTGTTATTTACATTTCTTAAGTTATATTTTGCATAAGTCGAACTATGTTTTATGGTCCCAACAGACTCGCCTTCTGCAAAGTTAACTTATTTTAATATATCCTGTTAAAGGTCCCCAGAAATCCAAATGCAAGTTGATTTCTGTTGGTGTGCGGGGATGCATACAACTCATATTTTGTTATTAAAACATCTAAATATGTTTCATAGATTTTTAAATATTTTTTGAAATATTTTTTTCCAACCTCTTAAGCTCCACCCCCCAAAATAGCTCCAGATCTTATTCCCGAGATGACATCATCTGTCAATCATTAGTCAGCCATACTAACATTATACAATACAGAGTGGAATGTAACTTCCCCCAGCTCAGCACATGCTCACAATAGAATTGCATGCTTTCAAACAATACCTCCTCATTACCCTTCTTTTCCTGGTGATGCTACAGCATGTCTGGCATAGCAACTCCTATGTAGGCATTGTATGGTCTATTAGAACAGATGGTTATCTCTGGCAAAGCTACATACCACTTTCTCTCCTTAGCTCACTAATGATTGACAGATGATGTCATCTCGGGAATAAGATCTGGAGCTATTTTTGGGGGTGGAGCTTAAGAGGTTGGAAAAAAATATTTCAAAAAATATTTAAAAATCTATGAAACATATTTAGATGTTTTAATAACAAAATATGAGTTGTATGCATCCCCGCACACCAACAGAAATCAACTTGCATTTGGATTTCTGGGGACCTTTAAATCCCACACAGTGAATTTCAAATATTTGGCTTACTACAATATATCTCTATTCATCCAAAGGATAAACATGGTCATAATGTATATTATTTTGAATCATGTTAATACAGAATACACATGATAGGAGAAAAACATCACCTGTAGCCAAACTTGTTTGTGGAGTAAAAGGGTAAGGGAATTCTAGGAAAATAGCAAACAATGAATATGCTAAGAATAATAACAACCAAAATAATGTCAATAGTGGTAATAATGACATTGTATTTAATTAATAATCAATCCTTGCAGTGCTTTCAATAAAGTAAAATAAAAGATTGATTATATTTTTTCATTTCATGTTATGAATATGTATTTCTTCTGATTTATTAAGTAAAATAAATTGGCCTCTGAGAACTGTTTTACATCCTTCGGTATGAATCTGTTTCAAAATTAATATTCTGTCTTGAACTGAAATCTTTTATTCAGATTTGATTATTCTGTGCAACACACTACCAATTATACCAAAAGCTCCATTCAAACTGACAGGGAGATCTCACAGTTGAAATAAGGCCAAAGTTAATATGTATTTGACAAAGAAAAAAGGGATAATATAAGAATTTCCAGTTGTATACTTGACTAAATAAAGATAACAAAATTAAGTGATTCCTTAGGTTTACCATTGTTTTTCTTATTGCACTTTAGCTTCATATCGAGATTGATTTTGTGATTATGCATTCAGGTATTTGCATTATTACTTAAAGGGAAAATCCACCCCGCTATCAAGTTGATTTGAATAAAAGAAAATGAGAGAAACAGATTAATGAAAGTTTTGAGCAAAATAATGTAAGATTTAAGAAAGCTATGAATTTTTGAAGTTGTGTCAGTCAAATACAAATTGGCGCAACTCTGTGACATATCTTGCGAGCTCCTCTCCCATTTCCTCAGTACAGAAAATTTCATACATTTTCATTTTCTTAGTGTTTGATGAAGGAACAGTTTTGTTTCATACAGGTTTTGTGTAAAAACATAATTATGAGCAATCATTTTATCTAAAGTGCATGTATGATTGAATATTTGCTTTTTTGAGAAAATGGAAATTAAATCACTTTTAATGTACAGGGTAAATGGGAGAGGAACTCGCAAGATACGTCATGGAGTTGCCAATTTATGTTTGATTGATTACTACTTCAAAAATTCATAACTTATTTTTTTATTGTATTTTGCTCAGACTTTCATTCATCTGTTTAATTTATTTGCTTCATTTAAAACCAAGTTGTAATCAGGGTGGATTTCCCCTTAATACTTAACATCGTGTGGATATGATAAGCTGTATTCTAAATGGACTGTATTCTAAATGGACAATAGTAGAGAAGGAGAAGGAAAAATGAGGAAAAGAAAATGAATGACGAAGGTGAAGCGGGGAAGATGCTGAAATGGAGGAAAGGAAAAATAAAAATAAGTCCCCCTAAAGAGAATATTGTGTGGAATGAGACTGAAAAAAGGTGCCATATACAAACATGTACCGAGAGATGGTGATGGTTTATGCTCTTGCATAGTTTCCTCCTCTTTTTTAATTAAAGAAGGATGGTCCTTGCAAAATATGTGTTGCCGATACCGAGAGAGGGGGGGGGGGGGGGGGGGGGGGGGGGGGGGGGGGGGGGGGGTTAAGGCCAAGGGTGGAAAAGACTTGTGGAAGAGCATGAAGACTATTCTATGGCACCTGAAGAGAGAAAGAGAGAGAGAGAGAGAAAGCAATTACTTCATTGTATTCTCTTACTTTATTTATATACATACCTTTCCTTATGTTTCATTATATCTTATATTAAATCGTTGATCACTAAATTCACCTATTCCATAGGTTTAAACACAGGAATCACGCGGTTCCCGTACCCCCCCCCCCCCCCCCCTCCCCCTCCTGTTTTGAATCTCCTTTTTTTTCTCTCTCTCTCCCGCTCTACCTCAACGTCATCAAGCTTCCTCTTTATAATTAGTCTCCCCCTTTCTCTTTCTACATTCACCCCCTTTTCTCTGTCTGTCTCTCTCTCTCTCTCTCTTCCTACCTCCTCTCCCTCCCTCCGTCTCTACATTGCTCCCTCTCGATAGACCTACCCCTTTTTCTCTTCTTCGATTCTTATTTGTCTTTCTACGCATCAAGTTTTCTCTGTGTCCCATCAGTTTTCATTTTCTTTCTTTCTATATAATCTCTATCTCTTTCCTTTCTATTTCTCTTTTACTCCTCTCTCTCGATTCCCCTCTTTTCTCTCCCCCCCCCCTCTCTTTCTCATATTATCCCCTCTTTCCCCTTTCTCTTTATCCGTCTCTCCCTCTCTCAGACTCCCTCTCTTCCTCTTTCTCTCCTCTTAGTGTCTGCCTGTATAGCAGTGGCGCGAATCTGGCGCGAATTTGAAATTCGGGGGGGGGGGGGGGGGGGACATATCTGTCCGTAATGTCTGAAATTTGTCTATATTTGTTAAATTTTATAGCCGTCGTCGGCGAGATTGACGTTGCGATCCGATGTCGGGGTATCCAGCAACGCTTGTGCTATCACAAAACCCCCCGGGGGGGGGGGGGGGGTACTCACGTATATTGGGTATACGGGGACGTGCCGCTGGGAAGGGTGACTTTTTGAAGAAAGATCCTTAGACATGGGTCCCCTTTTCATTAAAAAGATCCTTAGACATGGGTCCCCTTTTCATTAAAACGATCCTTAGACATGGGTCCCATTTTCCCCAAAAAATGTTGTCCCCCCCCCCCCCCCCCCCACACTGAGCGACTTTTTGAGAAGCTGGCGAGACCCAAAAAAAAATACGGGTCTACCTTTTTCACAAAAAATCCTTAGACATGGGTGCCTATTTACAGCAAAAGGACCCTTGGATGTGGGTATGGGTCTGGAGTTCTTAGCCGCACACCCCCATCCGATTATAATCTGAGTTCCCCCCCCCCCCCAGGCAAAAAACCGACGTCCCCCCGACGGTTTCCTTTTAACATCGTCGATGGGGGGGGGGGGGGGGGTATGACGCTCACCTGAAGTCATGCAACCTCTCTGTGGTGCCTGTAGAGATGCAGAGAGTAAATCAATTGCTCTTGCTATTTTTTTTATAATTTAAATGCCTTAGACTGCTCGTTTTTAGGATATTCGAAAAATGACAGAGAAACAATAGAGAGTTTGTAGCTGATGATATTCCATATCCATTTATTGAATCTGAAAATTATTCAGCCGAAATATAAAAAGACAACAAAGTGTATCTGTAAGCTCATATTGATAGCTTTTTAAAAGGTACAATATAAATGTACATGGTATTTTAAACAGACTAAAGGATTTACTCATTCAGTCATAAATTTGACCAAAGTGCATTTCTAACTTCAGTCAATCTTTCAGAACATTTTATGCTTTTTATTTATTTATTTATTTATTAAAGCATATATAGGGATCAGATAAAAAAAAACTGTTTTTAAGGTCCTGTACAATAACAATAATTATAAGAATGACAAAGCTCAGAAAATATCAGTTCAAAATAATAATATTATAAAGCTTTGCCCAGCAAAGTTAACTTATTGTTAAAAGCATACTAGTGACCGAATTTTAAAACAAATATGAAAAAAAAATCTGTTTTCTGGTTTATCAATCCTATGTTTCATCTTTACCAAATCGCATTACAACAATGTTTCTCATTTGAGCTATTATGACCAAGGAGTTATCACTAACTCTTTGTTATGACTACTTGACTAATATACTGTGCTGTGGTAGCCATAAAATAGGTGTACATTGCGCAAAACAAACAGTCATGCACATTGTAGGCCTACATTGTACACTTGCACAGTAAATTTTGAATGGAATAAAACAATTTTTGATACAATTTACATACATGTACCTTTTAGGCTGTGATAACTTGGCAAAATTTTGTTCATACTACTAATTTTGAATGATTACTGAAAACTAACAAGATTCAAGCATATGAATATGACCAGTGACCACCAGTATCAAGATTCGTGTAGTTCAGTGTATGGCCAAAAGACTTGTGACTTGACTTGGACTGCAGCAAATAACCTGAGACTTGACCTGAGACAAAAAATGACTTGCATACATCTCTACTAATACGTTAGCTAATTCCAATGACATAATTGTATAGTCATTGTATACCCTAGCCTATATATTTTTTTCGAATAACAAATTGAACCATTGAACACTCCATTTCATCGTATCTCTTGTAATTTCATGACATGATTTGTTTCAAGAGTATTTTGTCATAGTAAATATCATTTATGAAAATATATTTGCTTAATATAACAAAGCTATATAACATACTGCATACATTAATATATTCCATTAACAAATGATCGCAAATGTAAGTGCTCCTTCGCTAAAAGAAAACCCCAAAACACCTAAGGTTTAATATATAAACATATTTAATTGATTGGTCCGTCAAAAGACGGGTCCGGAAACTCCATCACCAAAAAGCACACTGCGATATATCAATTCCATCTATTTCGGCCGTCTTATCTACTACAAACCCACACGTATATCTTTCCCATTGATCTCCACCTTACGTTGATATCGCTTCGTAAGCACGGCTCCCTGCAAGCAGTTGATGCGGCCGCGTAACCAAAGTTTAATATAGGAGCCCTCACTCAAGCACAGTACGTGGAATACTAGTAGTCCACTGCCTGATCGGTCTGACGATAATAGCACAGAACTCCAAAAGACTTTAGGAATTCTGTGAGAATAGCCGATGAAGCTACATTATATGACATCAGCCGATAGAGGGCCGATATTGTACACGATAATTTCCTCGGGGTTGCGCGATTCACCTGGCGGGCGGTCGTGATCACTAGGGCCGCTAGCGTCTTTTTTTTTTTGTAACCAAGCCTAGGCAGATTTCGCATTTTTTCATACTAATACGGTTTATTCCGTCAAGACTAGTCTGCATAAATATTCATGAAAACGAATTATAGCGATATAATAAAACGAGCAAGGGCATCGAGCAGCTGTTCTGTGTGGCGCAGTCGGATAATCCAGTCCTCTCTTGGTGAAAGAACTACGAGTTCGAACCTCGGCAGAGGTTTATATTACGAAATTTTCTTTTGCTTATTTAAAAATAAGGTGACTGAGTAAGAAAATACAAGTCCGATACTTGTAGTCTCTTTCAAAGTCTTCAAAAAGGGGTTTCTGCCTAAGCTTGGTTACAAAAAAAAAAGACGCTGGGCGGGGGCGGCGGTCGGGGGGGGGGGGGGGGGTAATAAAAAAAAGGTCTAGAATCTAGACTATACGTGGAACCGCGTGGGACATACTAGTATATAGCGTGGGATATCGTCTGCTGTTTACGATTCCAGTGTTCTCCTATTCCAAAGATACGTGATTTGATTCTTTATCTAAAAAAAGACATTATACTAATTGTCACATTAAATCGCCTCTAGACTATGTAAGGGTACACTTGTTTTGCCCGATTTTGCAGTTAATTCATGGGAAAGACTTCAAAGTGCTGAATTATTTGATTCTAAAAATGCATAAAATCATTTTTGAAACAGTATTGCGGCGTTTTTCTAAGAGCCCGAACGGGGAACCGACTTTTGCTCCGGCGGCAATTGCTCCTGCGACAAATGCTCCTAAAAATACGACAATTGCTCCGCGACAATTGCTCCGCGATAATTGCTCCTGCGACAATTGCTCCGTCGACATTTGCTCCTGCGATAATTGCTCCGGCGACATTTGCTCCTGCGACAATTGCTCCGACGACATTTGCTCCTGCGACAATTGCTCCGTCGACATTTGCTCCGATCGAGCGACAATTGCTCCGTCGACAGAAATGCTTATATGCGACAATTGCTCCTGCGACAATTGCTCCGTCAACATTTGCTCCGATCGAGCGACAAATGCTCTGCGACAACTGACTGCTCCGTCGATAGAAATGCGACAATTGCTCCGCCGACATTTGCTCCAAAATATGATTATTGTTCAGTCGTTAAAAATGAATATGCGACAATTGCTCCGCGACAATAAACTCGGTAGACATGGTAGATAAAAAGGAATATGCGACATTTGCTCATCGACAATTGCTCCGCCAACATTTGCTCCATTTGAGCGACAATTCGTCCGCGACATTAGCTCCGTCGAAGAAAATGAATATGCGACAATATCATTGCCTCGAGAAATCTCGAATATCTCGAAATACATGTATGTCGAGACAATTACTACCGTACCTCTAACTGCTTATTCCACGAGAGTACGATGACACTGGCGTAAATCCGTTTCGAGGAGTGGGATGGGGAATGAACAAAATATTTTGCCGAAATTTCTTGCTCACATTAATTTGACTATACACACCCCTCACCCACACACCCCAAGACACATACTTTTATTTATTTTGCGAGCGAGCCAAAAATTACCATATCTTGCCTTAAAAGAAGTCTCGTTTTTTTGTCAAAATACACTCTGGACTCTGGATATTTATTATATTTGGTTACCTCACTGCCAAATATTACATACTTCGCTGTTGCAAATGTTTGCTGTCCAAAACCACACTGTTTCTAAACATTGCGAGCAAGGAAAACGCACTCTCTTGGGGATAAAGTATCATTTCGTCATCAAAATACACCACAGGCCTATAACCTTTCTAAAATATATTCGTCCGCCTCCCGTTGCATGCCCAATTTGTTTGCCTTCCCAATAAGTTTCACTCTAGCTTTTCAGTGAGCGCAGCGAAAAATATTATGATATGCGGGCATCCGCTGCTGGAATAAAAATGATTGCTAATCGAAAACGTCTTGTTTCTAGATTTTATAGGAGGGCAAATATCGATTTTTTTTTTAAATACTAAGAACAGGTTTAAGTGTATTGTTACAATCCCTTCTCGTGATTTTAGTAACGTACATTTATCGGCATCTTCCGTTCACACAGAGAGTAAGATCAGGGTGTGATGATATGAATAGGCTAATGGTCACAGGCGGTCATGTCCTGAAAATTCATCTATTTTAGGTCAACTTGCCGCTCGAATCCTTGCAGACATAACTATCACTTTATGAGTTAAAGAATTAAGCATAAATATTGGATAAAAGATTAGATGCAAACCTATTCCCTTTCTTGATAATATAAATATAACCGGCATAGGTTAAGATAGTGAAATCAAGCGAGCGAAGCGAGCAACGCTTTAAATTAAATTCAATTCAATTTTTTTCAATTCAGCTTTATTCAGATTCATATATAAAAGAGTATCATTAACATTAACATGCAAGAAATTATGATATAGTTTAGTGTGTTTAGACGGGCATAGTCATTAAAATTGCATGTAATTATTAAAACATAAAAAAGACTGACAATAAAAATAGGAACATGGTTGCTGTATAAAAACCCTTGTGGGTTTGTCTTGACAGCCACGTTCAGGTTTTCCCTTCATTGTCACATCTCTTTTTCCTTTCTCTTTTCCATTATTATTTCTTCTTTAAAAATTGGGGGTATATTTTTTACACGCCATTCACCCTTCTTCCACCTCTACAAGCGATTATTTTAAAAATGTATTTATGGCTAGACAGGGGCGAATGGGGGGCTCTGACAATCAGCCCTGGGCACCCCCCCCCCCCCCCCCCCGCACAAAAAAGTGAAGATGGTAAGTGTACAATATATTTTGATCTAGTCCTTTAACCTTTAGTGTGCACATTTTCTCTTTGCATTTAGATGTTTTTAAAGAATCCATGTTCGGGGGGGGGGGGGGGGTGAGGTGTTTTGCCCGAAAATGACATTTTCTGGTCCAATTATCACACTTTTTACCCAAATATCACATTCTATGGCCATAAATATCATTAATTTTCAAGTCTCCCACAGCCTCCTGGGTCGTAGCATATGTTTCTTTGTACTCTGTAATTAATTTTGCTTTACAAATAACCGTAAGACAAGCATATTCAGACAGATGTCACAAAAAATTTACGTTTTATTTTAAGATAAAAATGAAAACAAACAAGGAGACACAACTAAACTTTCAAAACAAACTAAAAACAGTTGTTCATATTCTTCAAAGTTGAATGCAAAAAGGATGAAATGAACTTTTAGATAACAGAGTGATACAGTCCAGTTTATAAAATTTGTATTTTTCTTTTTAGCAAACGGGCTGGAAGATGAAAAATATAGGTTTTTTACGTATCTCAGTCATACAATTTTCTACTCGTTGTTTTCATAGTGCTGATACAAGATTGTGGTATTCAATAAAAATCATTTATGAAAGTCTGAAAAAAACAATCATATCAAAAGTTTATAGTTTGGATACGAAGCATTAATAAATACGTAAGATTCATCATGAATCTCAAAACAAGAATAACTCTTATACATTTGTATAACTCAGTTTTTTCTGACTGTTTACAATATTAAATTGAACCTATGAACTTTAGCAATTCGCAACAACCCACATACAGGACTGGCTTGTTTTCCCCACCAGCAAGTGTCATGACTAGTAGATAGAATGGCTATAATTTAGAAATAAATGTTCGCCATCATTTACTCAGTTGTGTTAAAAATGCCCAAGATAAAGAAAGAGAGAGAGAGAGAGAGGGGGGGGGGGGAACAAAATAATAAAACATATAGATGAATAATTAATAGGTATAGGCAAAATCACAAGGGAAAGTGGTAGAAAAAATCTTTAAAAAGGTTTATTTCCAAATCCCGAAACACCAACAACAGCTATTGTTCTGAATTCGTTGTGTTCGCTTTTGATGAGGATTTTATATAAGGTTGTCGTTGGAGCAATTGTCACATACATAAGCATTAACGACGGCCGACGGAACAGATGTCGGCGGACAAGTTGTCGCATGAGCAATTGTTGCGGAGCAATGATATTGTCACATATTCATTTTATTTGACGGAGCTAATGTCGCGAAGGAATTGTCGCTCGAATGAAACAAATGTCGGCGGATCGAGTGCTTTCCGCCGGAGCTAATGTCGCCGGAGCAAATGTCGACGGAGCAATTGTCGAGGAGCAAATATTTATTTCTATTTACTGAGTTTATTGTCGCGGAGCAATTGTCGCATATTCATTTTTATCGGCGGAGCAATTGTCGCATATATTCATTATTATCGACGGAGCAGTTGTCGCGGAGTAGGTAATTGTCGCTCGATCGGAGCAAATGTCGACAAAACAATTGTTGCAGAAACAATTGTCGCAATTGTCTCATATATTCATTTTATCGACGGAGCAATTGTCGCTCGATCGGAGCAAATGTCGCGGAGCAATTGTCGCAGGGGCAATTGTCGCATATTTGCATTTCTATCGACGGAGCAGTTGTCGCGGAGCAATTGTCGCTCGATCGGAGCAAATGTCGACGGAGCAATTGTCGCAGGAGCAAATGTCGACGGAGCAATTGCCGCAGGAGCAAATGTCGTCGGAGCAATTGTCGCAGGAGCAAATGTCGCCGGAGCAATTATCGCAGGAGCAAATGTCGACGGAGCAATTGTCGCAGGAGCAATTATCGCGGAGCAATTGTCGCGGAGCAATTGTCGTATTTTTAGGAGCATTTGTCGCAGGAGCAATTGCCGCCGGAGCAAATGTCATACATTCGCCCGAACATGGCGACGCATAGCCTCTTGTCGAGGCCCTGGCGCTGTTGAAATCCTTGGCGATATGGAGAAAAACCGAGGCGCTCGGTGTTTTGCCTCCATATCGCCAAGGATTTCAACAGCGCCAGGGCATCGACAAGAGGCTAGGCGACGCATTGCATCGGGTCGCATCAACGTAGAGGGCGTTGCGTTATCCACTATACAGAGCACAGAACTCCTCCATACATAGAGTTTAATTGGCCAACCCCCGGATGGCTCTGCACTATACAGAGCCACCCATACACTGTACAAGTGTATGGATGGCTCTGCACTGGTATAGAGATCGATGATATTTCCTTATACGTATTATACACAAAATCACTTTTTAACGATGAGGTGCTGTGGCCCAAAAGGGAAATGAGTGATGTTTCGAGCGCCATCTTCGGTGACGACGAGAATATTATGTTCTCTGTAGCCTCCTGCACCAGGCTGTCCTTCAGGGATGGTGACCATGGGCTCCATGGAGACCACCATGTTGGGTTCTAACACTGTCTCGATGTCCTCCCGTATTTCAAGAGCTGTATGGAAACAGAAGAAAGTGAATAAAATGTTTATGAACTGCAGAATATTGGAATAGGTAGTAGGCTTGGAGTGGATCCAGGATTTTGTAAGGGGTGGGGGAGCACTGTAGTTACAAAATTATGTGCCGATATCAATCGAGATAATTCTCTTATGTTTTTCCTGATGGTTGATAATTATGGCAATATCTGTAAGGTAACTAGTGTTTGCTCTTCACTTTACTTCAGGAACTATCATGGTATAATTCTCTCTCGTGTTTGGTTTCTTTTCTTTATCTCTCATGTCTCATTTTGTGATCTTTCGTCTTCTCCATATCCTTTCCCTTCGATTTCGTTATTATCACGCTTATTGAAATCCATCCCAACTCTCTCTCTCTCTCTCTCTCTCTCACTACTCCCCGTCCCACTACTGTCTACAGTCATTGGGCGTCAATTTATGCTCTATATTACTTACCACATCACTTTCTTATCAAAGCAACTCTTATTTATATCTTTGTAATAATCTATACATGTATAACTATATTATATCTGTTGTCCGTTCCAAATATATCATATTATGTGACTTATGCATGGTATCATACATCTATCTGCTTGCCCTGCTTGACAGAATTCATTTTCCTGGGCCATAATCTCATATTTTGCATGCTTAGTTATTCTATTGATCTTATAAATGAAATTTGTATCTTTACTCAATAGTGGCTTAACCAACGTTTGATTGATTTTGTACCCCCCCCCCCCCCCCGTTCAAAAGACTGACAGGGGGAAATTCAATAAAACTACGCAACCCCGTATCAGTGGGTGTATGTGCGCAGTCTTGGGAAACATACGCCCCTACCTGTTTGCCTATTTATGGTTACGCCATTAGAAATAATTATTAAGCTTATAATGAAAGTCTATTCCAGGGCTGGAGGAAAGTAGACCGGGCTCATGGAGCTCACGGAACAAAATTAAATGATTGACGGCCTAGCTCTTGCCTCACCTGCCTCTCTGCCGTAATAGTGGCAGAGGACACCGAACGAATGACCGTAGCCGAAACTTCTGTACTTTAGGAGATCGTATTGGCGATAGACATCGTTGAGCTCAGATGCGATGTCGCACACGCGCACGCCAGGTTTGATCAGGTCCATGCCACGGCGATGGATGTCGCAGTTTTTCTCCCATACTTCCATGTGGCGGTCGGAGGGGACGTGGTCGCAGAACAGCGTGCGTTCTAGAGCGGTGTAATATCTAGAATAAAGAACATAACGGAAAAGAATACCATGAACAGAATTATACGAAGGGGTGATTGGATGTGATAACTGATATTCCACTACCTCCCTCTATTTAAAACTGTTTGGCCCGTATTTTACTTATGTCAAATAAACTTGAAGCCAGGTATAAGTCATGAATAGAAAATTTCGACCACTGTTTAACTCCCCTCTTTCTTAAACTCGACTTTGATTAGACAAACCCTAAACCCAACGTTGAGTTTAAATACTGTAGTAGAATACCGTCGCCTTTGTCTGAAAATCCAAATTTTGTTATCGGCAAAATATAAAACCTAAGAACATATTGCATTCTTGATGGTTGCAAGAGGCAAATCTTTAGGGCCTCGTCTCTATAATTATATCACTCGCAAATTCAAGTTTTCAAAACTTATTCTTTGTTTGTTGGAAGAAAAAAAAAAGACTTTTCGTTTGGCAGGCAAATTTTGTGGGCAAAGTTTTTTTTTCCGATGTGCATCCCCACATTCTTTCTTTCTTCTATCTGCTAATGTGTTTTGTTGGTTTGATGGTGTCATGTATTTGTCTTATTTTGTTTTGATATGGGGTTGCTGGTGTTTTATTTTGTTTTATAACGATAATCCTGTTATGTACAACATTTATATTTCGATAAACTATTTGGTTTTAAGTGGTTTAATTTGTATCCCCGATGTCATCAATAGTGAAAATAGTCCTTAAAAGCTGTGTAGAATGGGCTCAGTGGTAAATAATATGTAATCGTTTATTTTGTAAAGAAGAAGTAGGGGATGTATGATCATGTTTGATAGCCTGCATGTTCCTATATGAATTTAAAGTTCTGAAATACCAATATGCTTCTTAACATGTAGTTAAAAAAACCTGTTTATGATTTCTCAAATGAACAAGTGAAATAGTCTAAGTGTATTAATTATCCGCCCCGATTTAAATACTCCACAACATAATTAAAAGTCATTGCAATCAAGAAGATGATAAGTTTCGCATTTATATTCAAACTGATTTGAAAAGTTGTTGGCTACAGTCCAAGAGACCGACAGCTTCACGAGACCGCCGGTCCACGAAACCGACAGCCCAATAGACCGACATCCCACCCCTCCTGACCACTTTTCTGCGAGTTCACCATACCAATGATTGTCGGTCTCCTGGACTGTCGGTCTCCTGGGATGCCCCCAAACTTATGATTTCAGCAAATTCATCTCACCCAGCGATCATGGGGAACGTGTTCATACTAAGAATGTCGCCTTTCTGGACCTTGCGTGACGTCACGGGGTTGTGTGCTCCATCCGTGTTGATTCCAGACTGGAACCAAATCCAGGCTGAGGGAGAAATAACAAAATATCAAATCGGGAACTAAATCTATAAACGAAAGAGCGTCTCTAATGCCTAGTTCACATTTGGCTTGCGATGTGTCTACGGAGCCTGCTTTCCATGATTGATGTACTAGTAGCTTGCACGGGCCGCGCTAGCTCGAGATGAAGGCGAATTTGCATATCAAATGTATGCTGACGTCATGCGAAGATACGTTTGCTGATTGGCTCCTACCTATAAGGTAGCAGATCCTCGCTAGGAACAAGGATAACATAAGAAATACAGGCCAGGTTCCAAAAGGCCTTCGGACTCACGTCGCTCGATCGCGCATTCACAGGGCTGGGCGGCTAGTCTTGTTATGCAGCCACTACTAGCTTACTTGCCGAGAAAAATAGCCAAGTCACGAGGGCCTTGTCAAAAGGCTACTATCGCTGGGGATTGGGATCCTCAAACGGCACGGCGACTGCACAGTCACCGCACCACCTCCGTGGAGCCGTGCGGGCTCCGTACGATTTCCTCATGGAGGTTGTGGAGACTGTACGGCAACTGAATTGACATTGCACAATGCCCGTACGGAATTTAGACGGGATGCCCCCGAGGCCCCGAAGAACAAATTGCACGATGCCCGTAGACAATGTGAACACAAATGCCGTAGCCCTTAGCGACGTACGGAAAATCGTAGACCCTTTTATCGCACGGCGTCCGCGGCAAATGTGAACTAGGCATAATTAAGCAGTCATACTCGCATTCATTCACGCACACAATGTGTGCACCATCTCCACCCCTGTCAGCATCAGGGCACATGGTAGTTACGATCACAGTGTGCTTTGTCTGTGTACTATACACCCCCGGGTATACCTCTCCCGGGTATGAAGTGGCAAATTTAGATTAATGTCTTTCCACAGTACAATAGACCGTTCTGGGCATCGGACCAACGACCTTCGCATCTCCAGTTAAGTGTTTCACTAATTTACTATCATACGGCACTTCCAACGCGTGTGCGCGCGCGCGAGAGAGAGAGAGAGAGTGAAAGAGAGGGGAGGACGGAGACAGAAGAGGATCAGGGTGGGTAAATTAATGCCATTTGACTGATTTCCTGATATGAGGAAAAACATCCGAAAAAAGTGGATTTACGTTAATCATAGACAAGATAAATGGAGCCCTCGAAAGATCGCTCGATATAAACTCACTATCTCTAAGTTCTGCATGTGGGAAACTCTTGGCTATTTCCATGACCATGGCCTCGGTTCCACGTAATGCAACCTCATGTTCACCCACGCCCTCCGCAATGGCTTCGACAACGGCTTCGCCTCCGAGATCGCATATCCTAGCTCCTTCAGTGATCAGAGCAACTTCCTCGTCGGACTTGATCAGTCTCCTCATCATCATCGGCGTCCCGACGTCGACGATGTCCTTGCCAGAAACAGCCTTGTCAAGCATTACCTTGCTGTCCAACGTCATGTGGTCAAACTCGCAACCAATCTTCCCCGAGGGTATGCCGGCTAACTCCTGCTGAACAGCCAGCCAGAAGTTGTCCCTGTGCCAGTCGGTGTAGACGATGTTGCCCCCGGTACTGCTCCGTCGCCAAGGCTGTCCTGCATCAATTCCTGCAGAGATGCTTGTCACCTTGTCCGCAGTGACTACCAAGCCATAGGGACGACCGAAGGCACAGTAGAGGAAGTCGGAGAAGTAGTTGATATTGTGCATTGATGTGAAGAGAATGCCACTGATGCCGTTCTCTCCCATGTACTTTCTCACCATCGATATCCGACTGTCCATCTCCGCTTGCGAGAAAGTTGGAGTGACCTACAAGAACAAAAAAAAAATGAAGAAATATCCTTATAGATTTCAAGTTAAAGTACCGTAAAACAAGTGATAGCGGACAGTAAACCAAAATATATGGTCTATATGGTCTCTGTGGCATGGACCCCATACCATATTATGGTAAGGGTTCGGATTCCAGCCACGGCACTAACGTCCTTTTAATAGCGACACACTTATCCATACTTGCCACTTTCGACCCAGGTGATGTGAATGGGCATTCAGGCAGAAGGATCCTTAAATGCTAGAATGCCTGGTCCTTGAAGTTCGATCAAGCAAGAGTATATACACATTAAGCATGATGTGTACCTAGGGGAAAACACTTTATAAATCCAACTGTCGCTAAATATTATTCAATTGAGATAAGAGCTCTACAATGAGAGAAGAATCATTTTCTTTCTTTTTTTTAATTTTATGTTTTATTAAATCAAAAGACAAAAATCAAAATATTTACATGTCATCAACAATGATTGGTAAAAAAAAAAAAAAAAAAGATTTAAAAAAATTAATAAATAGATAAAAATAAAACATAAAAAGTGACAGGAAATAGAAGATATATTTAAACAAATAACATATTATAGTCATTTTAGTGAGCAGTTCGAAGCCACCGAGAAAAGAAAATAGAATATATACTGTTTATTAAAATTGCGCTTTGGGGAGCCCTAGCTGCCAAGACCCATTGCATCCTGTCAAGGGCCACCGAAGCCTGGACACGCTCCACAAAAATACACGTGTTCCATACATGAATACCACATGGTCAGACAATCACTATTTAAACATTGCCTGTGTAAACTACCTGATCATAATAAACAGCTACAAGTAGCTTCATGATCATAACCTCTTCTCACTATCTGATCGCTCCTCTTCATACCCCATAATTCCATCCACATCCCAGTATATCAATTTCTCATTTCGCTTTCTCACTTTCAGGTCCAAACAAAAAGTCAATTGTGGAGCGCGTCCCGACCCCACCGACCCCAAACTGGACAAAGAAACATAGTTTATGTGCACGGAACTAAAATCAGCCGTATCTTATCCATCCCAGGCCAAGGCACGATAAAATCAACGAAAATACCACTATTTTGCTCCCATTACAATACCTCAGTGGCTCCGTACAGCAAATATTGTGTTATACAATGCACTGTATAATAATAAATATCATACCTTAGGCATAATTTCCATATGTTATCCTAAGAGCCGATCTCATAGGATAACAGGTAACTAAAATGATGATCAACTACTTCTCTCCTACCTTTTCTCCATTATTCATCGTGTAAAGTCTTGGCATGTCTTCATTTGATGATGATCTTGGTCCCGACGAGAAGCGAACGATGTTGCCATGGTTGCAAGTTTCGCCACGGGATTTTAGATCTAGACTCGATGTAAGAGCTGCAGTAGTGCCTTTATTTATCCGCTGGTGATGGGTCCTAGATATACAACCCACGGAGGAAGAAACTCGACGAGCAAGAGAGCGATACATCTTGTCTGAGGAGAGGAATAATATGTACAAATTAATACATTAACGCACATTATAGAAGTATTAATTTGAACGTCTATACGGACAAGGCAATCATTTGGAACTCAACTTATTACAACAGATTTTACAGAAATGTTCATGTACTATTAAGTCCGCTGGTCCGCAGGTAGAAAATCGTTTGATGCGAACCTATAAATTTCAGCGCTCAAACTGTACACCTTTAACAACTGGTAGTCAGGCCAGCTGGTAGTGTGTGTCTGTCTGATATACATAACACATTTTTATATTCTTTCCAAATGGGTAATTTCACATTATCTCTTTTAAATAGGGAAGCCCCAAAGTATCGAGTAATGTTATTTCGTCCCCGCTTTCCGCACAATGATTGTTTGCGACAGGTCATGGATATAGTCCATTGTCAAGTGGTAAATAATAGCCTTTTTGGAAATTTTGGTGAGGATCTTTGGAACATACATTTTTAGAAAGATAGGGTTATGACTAAAACTATAAACGTTGTTTCCAAATTTTTAAAGGAGTCTAAAGTTGCTTTTCAGGTATTTTAGGAATGCTGATTTTGGTCAAATTTATGGTTTTGAATGCTTTTTGTTAAAGCTCATATAAGTGCAATAGGGATTTGAATTCCAAATTGAGTTATGAGCGTTTGTTTAACAATATGTAAATAATATCATTGTATTTAAGACAAACCAAAGGAATTATCATAAATATGAATTTCTATTTCTATAAGGGAAATTTTTACCAGACTGATCTGATTTTTATTCGTTATTTTGAGCTTCCAAACACGAGATATTCTATGATAAATAAAATGGTACCACAGAAGTGAAACATTTTGTCTCGTGTCATGCATGTTTTTCTCGTTCTCAACTATAGACTTACGCATTATATCCAAGCTTATTCTTAGCTTGATAATAATGTGTCCTTGCTTTTGGGCTGATATATTATTTATTCATTAATTTATTTATTTCTGATATAAATATTCTATGATAACTAAAATGGTACCACAGAAGCGAAACATTTTGTCTCGTGTCATGCATTTTTTTCTCGTTCTCAACTATAGACTTACGCATTATTTCCAAGCTTATTCTTAGCTTGATAATAATGTGTCCTTGTTTTGGGGCTGATATATTATTTATTCATTAATTTATTTATTTCTGATATTCATACAGGGTGACACATTATCACCAATATTGGTGGTTTTCCATGAGGCCCTGATAGCAATAGTAACAATAATAGCCAACAAAATCATGAAAATAAACTCATAACAAAAAATAAATAAGAACATACATAAATATATATTATATACAAAGTATATGGTATCTTCGTAATCAACATTGGTTTTTTTACGAAAATGTTGAAATCGTTGCACATTTCTATTATCTTAATAAATCATCATAATGTATAGACGGTGGGATTTTCTAAAATCCATTGAAAAAATAACCATGTATATATTACTTATTTTGATATGGCATGATATAGTTTTGAAAGTACATACAGAAAGTATAAAGACTACTTTAGCTCAGTATAGAAACAAAATTGTTATATACATATTTACAAAATATATTATAGGTAGTATACTCATTCAAAGATTACACGATGATTGCATGTAATTCAGTGGAATCGCTGAGTTAAAATACAAACAATAAGCTTTTTTTTGGGGGGGGGGGGGGGGGGGGGGTGGGCTAATACCCCAGTAGCCCGACTGTTTTAAAGGTCATTGGAAGCAAGGTTATATGGATCGTTTAGCCAATTGATACACCATTGGCTAAACAAGCTGTCAAAATCATAAGGAAGTCGACTGATAATCAGGTCCCTGGGAGCTGGGGATGTTTTGGGTGCTATAGCAGAGGAGTAGCAGGGGCAAGCGCATTTTTTTTTGAGGGGGTGCATAACACGCCCTATAAGGCTGAGTATGCTGATGGTGCTGGAGGTAAGGAGAAGCGGAAGTGAGGAGTTGCACTTGACGCACGGGTGCAAAAAACGCAAAACAGAGATGGAGAAAAGTGAGAAAGGGAATAAACTGATGCTTAAAAAATATTCGCCCCCATCCGCAGGGTAAAATGCATTAGAAATCGAACTTATAGGTTGAAACTGCGAAAATACATCTAAAGCTCAGTCGCTTTGCTCCCTCGAATTTATTGCTTCAGGATCTCTTAGTTTTGCGCCCCCATATTTGCTACATAAATAGCATTTTGAACTCATATAAGTGCAATAGAGATTTGAATTCCAAATTGAGTTATGAGCGTTTGTTTAACAATATGTAAATAATATCATTGTATTTAAGACAAACCAAAGGAATTATCATAAATATGAATTTCTATTTCTATAAGGGAAATTTTTACCAGACTGATCTGATTTTTATTCGTTATTTTGAGCTTCCAAACACGAGATATTCTATGATAAATAAAATGGTACCACAGAAGTGAAACATTTTGTCTCGTGTCATGCATGTTTTTCTCGTTCTCAACTATAGACTTATACGCATTATATCCAAGCTTATTCTTAGCTTGATAATAATGTGTCCTTGCTTTTGGGCTGATATATTATTTATTCATTAATTTATTTATTTCTGATCTAAATATTCTATGATAACTAAAATGGTACCACAGAAGCGAAACATTTTGTCTCGTGTCATGCATTTTTTTCTCGTTCTCAACTATAGACTTACGCATTATTTCCAAGCTTATTCTTAGCTTGATAATAATGTGTCCTTGTTTTTGGGCTGATATATTATTTATTCATTAATTTATTTATTTCTGATAATCATACAGGGTGACACATTATCACCAATATTGGTGGTTTTCCATGAGGCCCTGATAGCAATAGTAACAATAATAGCCAACAAAATCATGAAAATAAACTCATAACAATAAATAAATAAGAACATACATAAATATATATTATATACAAAGTATATGGTATCTTCGTAATCAACATTGGTTTTTTTACGAAAATGTTGAAATCGTTGCACATTTCTATTATCTTAATAAATCATCATAATGTATAGACGGTGGGATTTTCTAAAATCCATTGAAAAAATAACCATGTATATATTACTTATTTTGATATGGCATGATATAGTTTTGAAAGTACATACAGAAAGTATAAAGACTACTTTAGCTCAGTATAGAAACAAAATTGTTATATACATATTTACAAAATATATTATAGGTAGTATACTCATTCAAAGATTACACAATGATTGCATGTAATTCAGTGGAATCGCTGAGTTAAAATACAAACAATAAGCTTCTTTTTTTTTTTTGGGGGGGGGGGGGGGTGGGCTAATACCCCAGTAGCCCGACTGTTTTAAAGGTCATTGGAAGCAAGGTTATATGGATCGTTTAGCCAATTGATACACCATTGGCTAAACAAGCTGTCAAAATCATAAGGAAGTCGACTGATAATCAGGTCCCTGGGAGCTGGGGATGTTTTGGGTGCTATAGCACCCCAACATCTTTTTTTGGAGTGGGTGCATAGCACGCTCTATAAGGCTGAGTATGCTGAAGGTGCTGGAGGTGAGGAGTAGCAGGGGCAAGCGCAAAAAGGTTGCACTTGACGCAGGGGTGCAAAAATCACAAAACAGAGATAAAGATGGAGAAAGGTGAGAAAGGGAATAAACTGATGCTTAAAAAATATTCGCCCCCATCCGCAGGGTAAAGTGCATTAGAAATCGAACTTATAGGTTGAAACTGCGAAAATACATCTAAAGCTCAGTCGCTTTGCTCCCTCGCATTTATTGCTTCAGGATCTCTTAGTTTTGCGCCCCCATATTTGCTACATAAATAGCATTTTGAACTCGAAACCGTTATCGTTTGATGCATTTACTCCCTTGTAAATTTCTATGTACGTAGAAATGCTTTAAAAATTGTTTAAAAATTTAAGCGTTTAAAAATGTTCAAAAAATCTACCGCTCGGTCGCTTCGCTCCCTCGCAGTTACGTATAAGTATGGGAAGGGGCCAATTGCATTTCTTGCCCGCTCGCTCGCTTCACACGAGTAATCAGGACAACCACACATTTGTCATCTTATAAAGTGATTTCCTTCCTTATTTCCACGTACATGTAAATACAATACAAATGGTGTGCATATACAGGTTGCACGGTGATCTACAATGAGCTTTGCAAGCAAATTTAAGGGTCTGCACCCCTTACCGAAACTGTGGCTTTTCTAAAGACATGGCGAAACAATTTGTAATAAAAATCAGTGGCGTATCTTAGGGGGAGGGGTGGCAGAAGGCACGTGCCCCGGTCATTACTTGAAGGGTGCAAAAATCGCAAAAAAAGAGAATCAAAGAAAATGATGAAGTACATTTGTCTACATTGTAAGAAAAGGAAAGAAAATATAAACGACAGCACTGCAAGTTCTCCTTTTTCCTTTTTTCTGATTGATTTTGATTGGTAATTATTCATATCCGTCCTCCATTCATTACCGGAAATTATTTCACCGGGGCCTACAACTTTACAAGCTTGCTTTCATGGAGGTCCCATCATATTTCTCTCAGTAAAATCACTACATTATCTTGACCATTTATACCTTTATGTTATTTATGTATGTATTTATTTTTGAATTGTAAATGTAACATGAAAAATATTATCCCCCCCCCCCCCCACTCGCAGGGTAAATGCATTCGAAAAATATGTTTTGAGGCTTTGCTTCCTCGCATAAGTTGCTCCATGATCTCGTAATTTCGTCCCAGTATGGGATACAGTTGATAAATAGCGCTTGTGAAGGGTTCCAGATTTGAAAAATAATTCTCGTTGCTTTGCTCAGTGGTCTCCGCTCATGTTGCGTCACATTTGAGAAAGAAGTGAATAGAACAACGTTTATCAATGTTCATAAGATAATAAATCTACCCAGGCCTCGATCGGAGTGCTCAAGTGCGAATTTTCATGGGTACATTGCATTTATGAAAGGACACGATTTGTGCACTTTGCCCCACAAAACTACCAAAAACCCTGCTTTTTATGGTTTAAATACTATACGGTTCCGTGTAACATAATTGTAAAATTGCGGCACACAGCTATATCTGGAATTTCTTATCATCGGTTAATATTGACATATTATACTCAAGGGTAAACTGGTCGAGCATTAAATGACTTCAATAGGCCAACGTGCTATCATACTACTCATAGTCGTTGTAAATAATACTTTGTAGGAATAAAATTGACTATTATATTTTGAAGGACTAAGAATTGTTGAGATATGTAGCGAAAGCAAATTTTGGGAAAAGATTTACTATTTGTTGCAGCCCCTCCCCACCCCCTACAGTGAAGTTTTAAAAAAAATCATATTTTTTCTCTAAAACTGAGCCAGATTTGATAAAGTATACAACTTCTTATTCCATCGACAACCTTTACCATAGGCATGATGAAAGCGACATTAATTCCAGTAGGTTAGGGGCGAATTCTTAATTTTTTTTAAAATAATAACTCCCTTCCTATCAAATCGCGTATAATCTTGTCCCCCCCCCCCCATCCGAAAATGCAGGGGGGGGGGGGGAGCTCACCAGCTCACCACTTCTTGACTGATAACTTTAAAAAATACTATCTAGTACGATAATTCAGTACCATTGAAAACAATTTATCGACAGACCAACATAATTGTCATAAAACTTATAATTTTTTTCTCACCGAGAGCCGGAAAAGAAAATATTAAACGCTGCTGCAGCCGCCTTAGAAAAATCGGACGTAGTGACGTAACTACGGGAGGCACGTGCTCCCCCCCCCCCCCCCCCCCAAAAAAAAAGGAATCGAGTGGTGGTAAAAAAAAAAAAAAAGGAGAAAAAGGGGAGAAAAGAAAGAGATATGGAAAGGGAGAAGGGGAAAAGAACGAAAAAGGAACAAGACGGGACCACCTCCCGCACCCTACACCCCCTATATCAGTAGCCTTGTAAGTTTGACGATCAAGAGATAGATGGACTTACGCTACGCCACTGATTGGACTGACTGAATATCTCAAAAATCTTTGAATATGACCTCATGAAGCTTTACTAAGATGAGATATGCAAACAGGTTATGTGTCGGATATCTCACTATAGGTTACCTTTATGAGATCGTGTCAGTACCTCCGCAATGTTCCAACAGGTGAAAGATGCCTTGAAACGTTTACCTGTTTACCACGTTACATTAAACCAAGCTTTGCATTACAAACATGCTCTTGGAACTAAAGAGTTCAGAACAAAAGTCCAGAACAAAGTATGACTTATGCGGATGAGGTCCTAGAGTAGGAATAAATGCACTTATACTACAAAGAAAGGAAAGAAGATAGAAGTAATACATACCTGCCAGTAGAAAATGAAGGTTAGCTCTACGTAGCTACTGCTGTGAGAAATATCATACAACTGAACGCAGTAAATTTTTAGTAAGCGACTACAACATGAATCTGACAGGAAGGCACTTGCGAACCTTTGTATGCAAGGATCTATCTCTATGGATATCTACCCGACCCGGAATCCACCCCTGTTATATCCAGGCACGCACTGTTCGAACAGTACTGATACGTGATCTCTCTACGACCAGGTTATTATTATATTGATATAGCTACAGGCACATCTGTTAAATAAAAAGTACATGTATTGTTGATGACTGAAAAGTTGACACATATGCACATTGTAAAGTGAATGTCAAATTTATTAGGAGTTAACTCTACAGTATTTCGTCTAAGATTTCGAAGTATTGCTTTGAAATTCTAATTAGATTTTCACATCTTTAGAAATCAAGGCCATAAAATCTGTGTATACATGAGTATAATGGCCGTTTTCGTAACGTATTAAAATGTAATGCTCATGTATTTCAAGAGTCAGGATGCAGATTGCATAAATTAAGTGTTGCTAGGTTGGGTAAGCCAAACTGCTTCTCCAACATAACAACGCCTAATACATGCAATTCACACTCTGACTACTGGAAAAGAATTATAGCGTTTTTACCCGAGACTGTAATAGTTTGTCACTATGCAAACATGTATAAATTTGATACATTACGAACATGGCCTATTCACAGAGACTCCAAATCTCCCGCTTTGGGCGGAAGATCTCCCGCTTGGAGGCCATTTTTGCTAAATCTCCCTCTCTCCCGCTTGAGTTTGAATCTATCCCGCTCTAGCTGTGTGTCTCCCGCTTAAGATGTATTTTCTCCTGCTTAAAATTAGTTTTCTCCCAACCAATTATCTCTTTTCAAAACAGAACACTAAATTCATGATCTTAATCGTTGGATTATACATTTAGTTTTGTCATATCTTCAAAAATAAGGCGAAGATCATTGAAGATATTACCAGAGTGCATCTATAACCCTAGAGCTACCAGGGGCCCCTAACCCTTTCAAGACAATAATTGACCACATTTGTGGTTTGGGTCAATAACATTTGATTAAAAAAAAAAATAAAAAAAAAAAATAAATAATAAATAAATAAATAAAATAAAATAATAAAATAAAATATATAAATAAATAAATCAATCACTCAATCAATAAAATAAAGAATATAAGAAATAAAAAGAAATAAATATAATAAAATAAAATAAACATATAAATAAATATATATATACCAGATGCATGAGTAAAAAGAGCAAAAGTTTCTGTACACACTATTCCATTTTGTTGCATGACCGTTCTGCGTTTGATGCTAGAAATTTTAAGAACGAGAATTAGCTTTAAAGTCCTTAAATTGGGAACATATTGAGATGACAAATCATTGGGGTTTTTTCAAATTGGCAATTTTTCAACTTTTCGACAAAATTCCTATGTTGTTTTTAAAGACATTAAACCTTTATCAGAACTATGTAGCAATAAAAATTTGAATAACATACGATCAATTTAGCCCTTAAATAATTCCTGTAATGAACAAGCGGGTTGGAGTCTATGCATTCATTAAGGACAATAGAGAGTTTTCGAATGTTTCAACGTGAACCCCGTCCAAGATCCTCCCAGCTTTAATGAAAATTTACAATAGTTTCCATTGGGAAAGGGGGGTTATATCCCATTGGAAAATACCCAAACGCCCTGTGATCAAGCGTTGCCCCTCCCCCGGCCCCTCACACACACACATACACACGCACACACACAAAGAGAGAGAGAGAGAGAGAGAATTCTCTGTATGTAAAGAAAAACATTAGTTGCTTTCTGACTTTTAAAACTCAGCGGTGATTCGTTCGATTAAGTTTAAATTTACAAATAATTTGGAGTATTGCAATTTTCCTCATGGGCAATTTTGTGTTTAAAAAAATCTATTCTGATCTGTGAGAGGTTACTTTTTATGATGGAAATTGTATTGCTTTCTCAAAAGTAGCCAGATAATTATGTTCATGATCATTTAATGTAATTATCGAGTATCAGACCAAAATGAGGTGTCACAATTGAGTGGTTTATTACACTTGACTGAAAATACAAAGTTCGTGGTTTGATTCCCGACACGGCACTTGTCCTTGAGCAAGGCATTTTATACACATTGCTCGTTTGGGGGGGGGGGGGGGGGGTGTGAGCGCGCGTGTGTTTGTGCGTTTGTTTTAAATAAAAATGGTGTCCACAGTGACTAAACTCTTGCCAATGTGACCTGGATAACATTACGTTAATTAGTATCTTTAATATACATGTACGTTTTCCCGCCCAATTTCGTCAAAATTGCATCTGATTTAACAATGCGATCATTCAATTTCGAGCGAATTTGAATGATCACCGAGATCAACATTCAAAAAGCCAACTAATTCATTAAATTTAATTTCATCAGCATGCGATTTCATAATTTTCTCACATAAACGTGTAAAAAGCGCGTTCAAATTAAAAATGCACCTAAAATGCATTCAAATTCGCACATGCACTACCCTGATACAATACAATCAGGCCCTGGCCTGGGAACGATTTCGTTACTGGGTGTGCTGTGAGCAGATTTTTTTGTTTTTGTTTTTGTTTTTGTATGCAGTTGCTTATCTATGATTTGCGCCCGGGGCAAACAATGAAGTTGCTTTAGGTGCAAGGGCAAGTGTCCCTTATAGAAAATTGGGGGTTGGACAGCCAGTGGGGGATCCAGGATTTTGTGATATTCACAAAATTTTGACAAGCAAAAAAAGTCCTCAGCGTTTTGGGTTTTCTTTTTAACTCCAAAAATCTTTGACAAGCAAGCAAAAAAAAAAAGTTATACGCATTTTGCTGGCTACAGCACCCCCGCATCCTCTGCCTTCTATGGGGTGATGTGCACCCTCTCACAAAATTCTGGGGGTGCTGCACCACCCCCAGCACCCCCGGCTCCCAGGGGCCTGTATACAATTCATTTTATACACGACTATGTTGGCGGCTCGAGGACAGTACATGAATATCTCGAATACGGACAGAATTAGGTTGGTTGAAGCATTTGACAACCAGCACTGACCGACGCTCCAGGAATAAACATGAATATGATTAAAATAAACTTTGAAAATGAAAGTTTGAAAAAATGAGAAGGAAATTATATCAAAAACAGTGAAAGAGTGTACATATGACGTGTAAAAAAATGAGGTAAGAATAACATAGAACAACAGAACTTGTTTATGTTAATTTAATTCGAACGTTCAAAGTGCGAAGGTGTGTGCCTATAAATGAAATTAAAATTGTATTTGAGACGAAATTGAACGTCTATCCAGCTGGCGCGAAATTGAATGACAACTTCGCGTCGTTAAATTGAATGGATTTCCCTCTAAATTGAATGAAATAAAATTTAAATGGAATGATATAAAACAAAATTGAATGCTCAAAGAATAAAAACGAACCATGAGAGCAGAGAGTTGACAAAAATCGTTCGAACTTGAACGCCTATTCATGAATTCGAATGCAACTCTGATGAAATTAGCCGGGAAAACCTTTAACTAGTTTTACAGTTCTACAGCACCCCGGCACCCCAACATCTTCAGCCTTTCTAGAGGGTGCTGCAGCACCCTCAGCACTCCCGGCTCCCAGGGGCCTGAAAAGGGGGCCCACCGACCATCTTTACCTGTTTTACAAACATGCTTGATACCCGGAACTTCGAGTCCAGGTATCTGTTCTATGTGACTGCTTTCCTTATAATAACACAGATACCTTGTATGGTTATATTTTGGTGATTGCAATGATGTTCTTGATGACTAGGACTATCATGACCTTGAGCATCTTGTATTCAGTCGCATTGAGTTTTTGATAGATGAATTTATCAATACAAAAATGATAATAATCATACTTGAATACATATTCGTAAAATGGCAAAAATCATAAATGAGCGAACAGAAATGAGTTAACCCACAAAAAGGAATTTTATAAAATGAAAATATACATGAAATCAAATATACTTAATATACGCGAACTAAATGCAGCATGTGTATTCTACTAACTTTGGGGGTTTGTTATGATTGTAAGCCTAGTTCCTTCCTCTGGAAAGCTGTTTATTTTTCCTCCTCTTTTGTTTCTGTGTTGTTTTGTTTTTGTTTTGTTTTGATTTTTTGTTGTAACTAATATTTTTAATATAGATTTCTGCATGTAAAATTATTTGTTTTGTATGTACAAATATACAAAACATATAGTATCCATCAAAGTTTTACATTTCTTGAAGAGACCAAAAAGAGACAAGCGCTGAAGCTTTAAAAAATTATTTTGAAATGTGTTGAGGTATAATGAATAAAAATCACTCGAAAGCAGTGACTGCTTTGAAAGTTTGGAACGATCAGTTAAAATTTACGAGAAAGAAAATTTCCGGCGATAATCAACTGGTCTTTTCTATACCTAACCTTCATTCGATCAGGGAAATGCCCCTGATTCGATCATAAAATAGTCATATAAGTACGGCAACTATAATTAATATAGTGATGGGATTTACTGGTATAAATCTTTAGTTTCAGATTCGGATCGTGAATATGGTTAATTTTTTTGGATATGATCGAATGCAGCTCTCTTCCTTTCCTCGTAAATCTTATTTATGTTATAACAGAGGCTGATCCGGGGGGGGGGGGCAGTTTCGAAAACTTACTCAAACAAAACAACAACAAAAACAAAACGCTTGAGTACTTACGGTGGGCCACCTTGACTATGCTTTAAAGTGCGCACGGGTCGGCAGTAGGCTTCATCATGGTGTATATCCGCCAGATTATAATGGATTAAAACACTTTCACGGAAAACAAACAGTACCACCACCCCAACATTTTCAAGTACCCCCGAAGTGCCCCTTTCCATAGCTGATAAGTGCCGCATTTTCTTCGTATAGTACCCCTTTTTCTTTCTAATAAGTGCCGTATTTACTTTCTGATAAGTGCCCCCTTTAACCTCAGACATTACTGCCCCTTATGAAATCTAATAATTGCCCATTTTTTCGTGTAATTAGTTCCCATTTCTCGTTCTAATAGTGCATATTTACCTTCTGTAAGTGCCTTTTTCACTTCTGATAAGTGCCCCTTCTCCTTCGTAAACTGGGCCCATTCTTCTTTGTGATATATGTCCTTTTCACCCTCTGATAAGTGCCCCCTTTACCCCCGACATTACTGCCCCTTTTAAAAATCTGTCCCTTTGTTTTTCGTCTGATTAGTGCCCATTTTCCGTTCTCAGTGTACAATTTTCCCTTCTTATAATTGCCCCTTTTCACTTCTGATAAGTGACCCTTTTTCTTCGTATGACTGCCCCTTCTTCCGTCTTACACGTGCCCTTTTCACTTTCTGATAAGTGCCCCTTTTAAGCTCAGATAAGTGTCCCCTTTGAAATCTGACAAGTTTCCCTGTTTTCGTCTGATTAGTGCCCATTTTCCGTTCTAACAGTGCATTTTTCCTTATGATAAGTGCCCTTTTCACCTCTGATAAATGCCTCTTTTATGTGCCCCTTTTACTTTACTTCTGATCAATGCCCCTTTTCCTTTCTAATAGTATTATATTCCCTATTGATAAGTGCCCATTTTGTCTTCTAATAAATGCCCTACATATATACCTACATATATATTGTACTCTGATATCGCTTACAAACTATGCCCTAAAGTCACAAAAGAGCAATATACCTAGCTCCAAATACTAGGAATCAAAGAGGCTTCTTAATAATAGATTCCCCTACTGATATCAGCACAATGAGAGGCAGTTGAGCAGGCATAGGAGGGGCACGATTCCCTAAATTATACAAGCATGAGCAGTGCCCCTAAATCATAACAGGAAGGAGGATAGTTTTTTTCCAAATTTTGCTCGCATTTACCATTGTCTTCTTATATTAGGAAAATCGCTGCTATTCAAAATATCTTCAATATTTTGCTCGCTCGCAAATGAATAATCATACCATCACACTCAATTGCAAAGTATTTTTTTTTAAATCTAGAACCATGTTAAGTCAAACAATAATGTGTCAAAAATGATCCTCGATAGTGTATTAATCAGAATGTAGGGGCATACTAATGTCTCATAGTGGCATTTTCCGCCTTGCTTTCACCCTTTGTAGGTGCCTTTCCCACCCAAAAAAGTGCCCCTTATTGTTGGTGCCCCCCCCCCCCACTTTGAAAAACGCTCCGCAGCCCCTGTGCTCTGGTAGTCAAAAGAACATCCCTTCACTTCACTGCTATTGTGTAACAGGTGAAAATGCAAGTGACACGCGTTCACTGAAACACGTATAGCCACACGCAGAGTTTCATGGTTTATTGGACATAAAGAACGACATAAATATGCCCAACTATACAACTATACAACTGTCGAGTAGATGTATAGTTTTGACCAATCAGAATATAGGAATCTATACAACTAAACAAAATATTATGTGCAAGTGTTAGGAGCTACTCATGTATAGTTGTATAGTTGTATAGTAAGCGGGCCAAAGTGCCATAATTGCGTGCAACTATACATCGGTACCGCTGTAGAGTAGATGTATATAGTTTTAACCAATTACAACACAGGCATGACAGGAAACAGTCTGGAATAGATTATAGTTTTGGGGAAGATGTATAGATTTAACCAATCAGATCGCAGGAAACTATACAACTATACATCTATTCCCGCAGTCTGGAGTAGATGTATATTTTTAACCAATCAGAACACAGGAAACTATACAACTATACATCTATAGTTGTATAGTTGGGCATATTTAGGTCGTTCTTCGCCCGCCATAGACATGTCCAACAGCTTCCTTGCATGTCCTGCGTGTTTGGAAAAACAGTACATACCCGCGCGTACGACGCAAGGATTTTCTGAGCTATCCGTCGCAGACAATACGCAAGGAGGTGCACCATCGGTCATAAGGACAAATTTTTCCCCCAGCCCTCCCAAATTCGCTCAGTGTTTTCTGACAAGCAAATAAAAAAAAAACAGAACCAACTACTTCCCCAAAGAAATAACACAGATAGTAATATCTAGTAGGTCTATTATTGTTATAAATAGTGGCGTATTCAACATTAGACGGGGCCAAAAGAAATATACATGTATGTACTTTTTAAATTCAGAATGTACAATATTTTGAGTGGATGACTAAAATTTGGATTGAGGGAAAAGTTAGGGCATTGGTTTCAGAGGTCGCAAAGGGCCGAGTTTACAAAAGTAAGACGTAATTATGGAATGGTCCTTTTTCTTTTTATTAAAAAAATAATTATGGAATGATATATAGAGCAAAATAAGTTGCACACAGATATAGGCGTGAATCATGTGAGCGATAACAATGAATTACAATACAATACGAAACACCGTAATAAACACTCAACTTTCGACGTAATAAAATATAGTCGCTTTTGAAATATTGTTCACCGTAAATCATAATCAGTTCATTGTTATCAAAATAATTATGATCCGTTTTTGTGTGTTATCAATATCCGGTAGATGCTTGTTATTTCTTTTTCACTCTCACTTCAGGTTAGTGTGATAGTTTAGCCTGAAGGAAAAACCCAAGACATATGAACCGTAATTAGCATTGCCTTTGGCACACGCGATATCAAGGCAACATTAACATACCACTACAAGTTTTTTTTTAAGGGCATGGGGAGGGGTTACCACACCTGGGAGTGACCTTTTGACTCCGTTGTTTTATTACGACCCCCCCCCCCAAAAAAAAGGGGGATTTTCCTATTTTCGGGTGCTTTTTCACTCCGAATTGGCGGGGGGGGGGGGAAGGGGGTCCCTTTTCATTTAAATAACAAACAACCCAATTAAAACAGAGTAGTAATAGTCAGGAGGGTCGCTCATACCCCCAGACAGAAAATCTAGATTTTATGGCCGTATTAAAAGCTCATTTGGCCTATAGCCCAAATACATCATAAAATTACTGTTTTCAGTATCAGTACGTCTGCGAAAGCATGTCCACAAAATGACACAAAATCACAGATCAGTCTCTCGGAGTTGTTCACTGAATAGTATGGTCTTCTTCAGGTTCCTCTATAATGATAGTGAAAGAACACCATACTTCCTCATCGAAATAACCGTGTAATAGTATCGCTTTTATTCACATTACTAAGACATGAAGTGTCCTGTAACATGCAAACCTTTGTCTCCTAATGAAAGTCCGAAACCTGATTGATCACGCATCGAAACAAATTGTCATGCCCTTGTGTTTGATGAAATTTCCCAACGATGTTAAACCAAGAAATGAAACATTAAACTCAAAGCAGTGCATGAATAGTAAAGTTGTCCATGTTGTAGGTATATTTCGCGTACGATAGATATTTCTTCTAATCAACATTAACACCAAATTCGGTATCTGTCAGGGATTTCTTTCAAATATAATTTCTACGCACCGTTACCTGCATGGTCCATGCATATACAAACCAGTGGGGTAGATGGAGGGGGATATTAACCCACTATTTTTTGGTGGAAACGATAGTGGCCTCCTTCACAGGCATCCATCCGTCGTAGTTTCTGGGCTGAACTGTCCAGAACTTTCCTTACTTGGTAGCTCGATCGCTGCTTTCACTTGCGGACATCTGATATTTTTACCCACCTAACTATATTCATAACACTTAAATACACACGGACTTCAGAATCATCAATGTCTTCGACAATGTAGGGGAAAAAAAGGAATATAAGGAAGAAATATGTGAATTGGGTGACGAAATATCCACCCCCCCCCCATGCTTCGCCATTACCCTGATAACCCTTGATTAAAATATGATTATGGAGAGACTTGTATGCAATAAAAAAGTACAATAATCGAAAGGAGACTCTGATTGATTACATATCGAAACATTTACGTAGAACAAAACAGACTAAACCTGAGACCTCTCTCTCTTTAGCTGCCATTATAAATCGCTTGCAGCATGAACACGCCCGTCAACGGACAAAATCACAGCTCAGTCATAAACCGGTGATATCCTTTTCTCCTTTTCTCTAAGTTCAAATTTCACTGGGGACTGCAGACGAAAACGGATGATTATAATTATGTCATAATTTTGTACATGTATTATTCATAAATCCTTCATGATCGGTTTTTAGATTTTGAAAGACAAATATGGATGCCAAAAACTGTTCGAATGCCACCACTGACTCTACGGAAATAAGTTTGTACGCTACAAGGTATGTATAAACCTGTATAATAACAATATGCATAAGCTATGTTTAATAAAAAATCTTTTAATTTTACTTTTATTTTAATTTATCCGTTTCAATATTAATATACAAACGAGACATAGTGATTGCATGCATAACATACAATAGTGTAATGATATATTGATACATATTTGACAAAATAAAATGTAACAAATTCTCATTAGTCAAACATGAAGAAATTGAGGATTATAAAATGATTTTTGACGACGAATTACTTTGACCTTAACATAAGCAGAAGGGAGTATGCTCTAAAAAACAATAGATGCATGCCAAAAAACATAGTTTCCTAATAGTATAATTTAGATCCGACAAATTATAATAATCTGATAATGGTAATTAATAATAGCAAAGGTCACAAAAATATTTTGCGACTAAGACAAACTAAAACAACACATAACAAGTAACAACTTGTATTCAACTTATGCATGGGAAATGGCATGCAGTTTCGAGCAAAATGGATCAAAATTAAAGAAAATGTTCACTTTTACTATAGGTGAAGTATTTTATAAAAGATTTTTAATTCTCTACCCTAAAAATAATCTATGTCATTGTGTTTTGTATGTTAACTAATCTTTCGTCCCTCATGTCCGTTATCAACTCACAGGTAATTATCTATTCAGATACAACATGATAGAGCCAATATCTATATACGTGTATCTGGCTAACCGCCCGGAATTTTAACCTTTAATTCAGTCTTTTATTCATTTCGTAATCTTTCCTTAGCACGTACGCTATTTTTTACTTTTCCCAAAGAGATTTATCGTGGATTTTGGTGTAAATGAGTCTTTGACTTGTAGTGAAGCATTTTACATTCTTTCTATTTCGAGGAAATGATTCGAAACATAATTACTCATGCATTTTTTTAATGTACAAATTTGAGCCTACCTAACTTAAGGCGTTTGAACAACAAACGAAATTAAAATAACGTAATAAAATACACTCAGTAGGAAAGGGCTTGAATACTTCTGTTTTATTTTCATTTTCTCGATAAAGGACTCCATCATAGGAGCTTCCAAAAAGTGACAACCGGAAAAGCGAGGGGCGGGGGAAATGGGAGTGCTCCTCGGACGTTGGAGGAATGTCTCGGAAGTCTTACGAACCGTTTTAAGTTAAAGGCATTGGCTAGCATTGTTAGGAATTTAAAAATATCTCATTTTGTTACTTGAAATTTTTATAAAATGTGAGTTATAGTTTTAAAGTATGGCTATGAGAGTCTCAAGTTATAATACCTTTGGGAAGTATTTTAAAACAGTGAAAATCTAAGTCAATGTTTGGAAAGAAAATCTATCATTTTAACGGTCGGTTCTTGGAGTTTGAATTTTTAATATATTGAATAGCAATTTATGCAATTTTCGTAGCGTGCGAATAATACATGTTGAATGCGAGTAGATTGACAGTCTCGTCATGTTCTCCGAAAAAAAATGCACACGATCTCAAAGCATAAGGGAGCCAGACAACTTATTTTTTGAACTCGAGAGTAACTGTCTCTTATTAAAACGTCTTGAAGACGCGAAATTATAAAATCGCGGTTTGCGTTGTACTTCATTCCAAATAATGGTTGTTTTCAGGGTTTTTGAGTACTAATACATGTACTCATACACATGTTTCATCTTGGTTTGAGAATTTTTTAAATCAGCTGCTCACAAAGGTAGCCAATGCCTTTAAAATATTATTAACCTCTTATCACTGGTGGGGGGGGGGGGGGGGGTGGCATGCAAATGCCACTGCATCATATGCTCATACATCGTACACATATACATGTAAAAGCAATCCCTCGAGTCACAGGAAAAGCATTACAAAAGATTTATGCTCTGTAATATGGGTTTCAATAAAATCATGTACTTTTAGTCAGTAAGGTATAGCATAATCTGGATAACTTTCATTACATTAAAACTACAGATATTTTTTTTTTTTTGGTTTTGTGTGTGTGTGTGTGTGTGAGTGTGATATGAATCCTTTATTGTAGCCTTCAGTCCTACACTGTTGTTATTTGTCTGCTTGTTTGTTTGCAAGTTAGGAGCGGGTGGCATAGGCTAATCTATCAAGCATAATTGGATGTAGTTCCTTTCCCTTTCGATCATGGGTAGTTCCAATCCTTGCTACGTACGCGATACCAATACTCCTGGATTCGCACGATTTTCAATATTTCGCCTCCTCACTTTTCTGATAATTGTGGATAGCATTCACCTCAACAGGAGGTGCTTCGTTTCAATATCCTGGGAAACAAAATGCATGAATCTGATGGAATTTAGATTATTTTCTACTAATGCTATAAACTTCAGATAACACTCTCTTCTGTTTTTACATCACTGCAGTTTGGTATTGATCATGGTCTTTGCATGTATAGCGAACATCGTAGCACTGTTCACCATCATCCGGGTCCAAAGCCTGCGCCAGACTCCCCATAACATGCTTATTATAAACCTGGCTGTGGCCGATCTGTGTAGAGCTCTTCTCGTCATGCCCTTCTCTCTCAAATCTGTCATCGATGAAGGCAAATACTTAAGTGAACATGATGCGGCCTGCAAGGTTGGTCAACATAACACATTTTTATATTTTGGTCGATTGATTAAGATTTTTTCTCTACCCTTTCGTCTTTATGTTGCCAACATTTCAGACAGCAGGCAAGCATGCATGTTTCGTTAAAAATATTCTTATCTGATAAATGATGATAAATATAACATGAGAAGAAAATGTATTTTTAAAATGGTATCGTTGTTTGGTGTATGCAGTTGTAAATCATATGTATTGCACTGCCGTCTGCCGAATAGTTACTTCAATAATTACATTGAAATTGGCATTTAGTCTAAGAGTGATGTTAATATGTCTATAATTATACTTTTGTACTGTTTGTTTATAGTAAAAGAAAATGACTAAACATAGATTCTAGAAAGCCAGGTAACTGAAAAAAATGATTTTTCATTTATTTCCTTTATAGGCCAATGGCTTCTTCTCCGTTTTCTTCGTCCACATCAACTTAATGACGATAGCTTTCATCGCGGTAGATCGGGTTATCGTTGTAACCTCTTGCAACAAATGCGGAATTTCGGATTGGACACGAGTTCGTATAATGATGGCCTTTGCCTGGGTCATAGCGGGAATCATTGCTCTGCTTCCGACGTTAGAGAAAGTGTCAAAAGTTGTATACATACCGGCATGGAGAAAATGCAGTGTCGAAATCAATAACTTTGTCTTCGGTAAGTTCGCAATGGTCATCATGCTTGGTATTGTATTTCCCACCATGGTAGTTTCATACACCATCATCGCAGTTCTGCTCTGGAAAAGGGACCAGAAGCTTACGAGACGACGTCGGCGCGGTCTTAGGGCCACCGTTGTAGTCAGGCCGGCAAGACCGGTACCCACAAGCCCGGTTGGTCTGCGGAAGGTGACCTTTGACATGAGACATACCGTGTCCGCAAGACAATCTGTTGACCTCGAAAAGAGTGAAGAGCAACAAACTACAAACTGCCTTGCCACAATGGGAAATAGGGCTGCCTCAGGAATAAATTCATTGGAAGGCTCATTACAAGATAAGAATAGGTTAGATGTGGGATCAGTCAGTCAGGTAGAAACTTGTGAGGTGCCGCTCGCTTGGAAACGAAAGGAAGCAATCAAACGTAACAGAAATGGTTTTATATTGGAGGAAGGACACTTGCCGCCTTCAAACGTTCCTCCAACTGAAGGAGGTGCGCCGGTTAGGTATGGTTTAGGGGCTCGACTGAGTGCGTTACTAAACATTAAGAAAGAACCTTGTGTAGCGGGAGAAGATGTGGATGGAGAAGAAGAAAACTGTGTCATCAAAGGATTCAAATCGGCCCATGGAACCGGTTTCACCCCTGGTACCAGTATATACTCCGCAGGGACTGGTGACGAGGATCCTGGAGTGGCCTTTAGAACTGTAATTGAAACAAGAACCCGACGACTGTCAAATCTCTTTGGCAGTCTTAAGGGGATCGTCGGACTAGGGAACTACGGAAGGGAAGACGATGATGATGATTTCACGGAGAACTACAGCGATAGAGACGACGAGCAGACTTGTGACATGGATTCTGAGCCTTCTCACACCATGACCACATACTCGATGTCACCTTCGATGGCGGACTTCGCCACCGATAAGGACGCCGAAGCCTCAGATGGTGTCGCGAGGTCCTCACGTGTTCGAAGAAGAAGTCGCAAGACAAAGCTCGAGAAGCTGCGGAATATGAGGCAGAGAAGAGTAGCCTTGACAGGTAGGAACCGAGAGATTCTGGGATTTAATCTTTTGAAGCAAAAAAAAAAGGTGTAGAATCTAATATCCTTTTACCAATTTATCTCTTGCTATATATAATATAATTTTAGATCATGTTAGCAAAAATTGCTTTATGAGATGTCATTTAATATGCCACTGATTAATCTTCAGTGATTCCACGTTTTGTCCAATATTATAAGCCTTAATCTGTTTTTCTTTCTAAAACAACTGCACAGTCCTCCATGTCAAAAGTTTGAACACTGTCAATAATAACAATCTTGTGAAGACTGTAATGGACATTTCTTCATCCTGTTCAAACTTCTTCAAAAATACTTCTGATCTCTTCAACATCTCTTCTCGTGTCCCTGCATTTTGCATAATTGTTTATTTTGCATTTTACATTTACATGTAATAGCATCTTTCGTAAGAAAGTCGCTTCTGATGTACTTTTATTGTTTTTCATCAGGTGTGCTACTTGTGTGCTGTAACATATTTTTCGCTCTTCCTCTTGTCATCTGGAGCTTCTTGCAATGGACGTGCCCGCCAGAATGGTCCGGCGTTCTTGTAGCCTGGCTCACATACTGTACAGCGATAGCAGACCCTCTGGTGTACGCTTTCATGAACAGACGTGTCAAAAAAGAACTGCGGATGTATAAGAAAGTAATCGCCAACAGCTTGCCATGCAAAAGTAAAGCCGACTAGCAATATATTCATGCCTAATTATTGCATGTATATGGAATTGCACTATATAAATACATTATTATTATTATCATCATTATTGTTTTTATTTTTATTTTTATTATTGTATCCCCCGGCAGAATGCCGGAGGATACATTGGATTCAGGAGCGTTACGCCGCCGCCGCGTCACATGTCTCAATGGATTCCTTTCAAACTTTGTATGGAGGTGTATCTTGGTAAAATCTACACACCTATAATTTCTGGTGATGCTGCCCCCAGTGTTCCGTCTTTTATAGGGTAAACGGCCATATTTTTGTGGATAGTTTGTGTGCGCTCTAGCGGTCACATTTCTCAACGGATTTTGTTCAAATTTTGTATGAAGGTGTCTCTTGGTATAATCTAGAACCCTAGAGATTTTAGTGCTGCTGCCACCAGTGTTCCGTCTTTTATTGGATCAAAGGTCATATTTTGATAGATGTCTTGTGTACACTCTTGTGTGTGCTCTGATGATCACATTTCTCAACGGATTTCGTTCAAATTTTGCATGAAGGTGTCTCTTGGTGTAATCTAAAACCTATAGTTTTTGTTGCTGCTGCCACCAGTGTCCCGTTGTTTATAGGGTCAAAGGTCATACTTCGGAGCATGGCGTGAGTGCACTCTGCAAGCCACATTTCTGGATGGATTTCTTTCAAATTGTGTATGAAGATGTATCTTGGTATAGAGTACCGAAGTGTGACGTCATACCGGCCAAGTTGTCAAGGTTGCTGGTTCTAAACAATTTTGTGCTAAACAATGGCGTGGTGATCACACCAGCGCCAAACATTGAAATGCCCTGCTCCAGCCGGTTGCTCGAATGACTTCGCGGTGAACCTCATGTGCGGGCTCTGTTCTTTGGAAACAGTATCCTGGACGACGAGCGAATATGATCAGCACTTCGGTACTCTATAATCTACACATCTTTACTTTTTGGTGATGCTGCTCTCATTGTTCCGTCCTTTATAAGGTCAAAGGTCATTTGTCCATTTATTGCACTCTCCTGCATTTCTTGACAGATTTCGTTCAAATTTTGCATGAAGGTGTCTCTTGGTGTAATCTAAAAACCTACAGTTTTTGGTGATGCTGCCACCGGTGTCCCGTCTTTTATAGGGTCAAAGGTCTTACTTTGGAGGATGGCGTGAGTGCACTCTGCAGACCACATTTCTGGATGGATTTCTTTCAAATTTTGTATGGAAGTGTATCTTGGTAAAGTCTACGCACCTATAGTTTTTGGTGATGCTGCCACCAGTGTCCCGTCTTTTATAGGGTCAAAGGTCATACTTTGGAGGATGGCGTGAGTGCACTCTGCAGGCCACATTTCGGAATGGATTTCTTTCAAATTTTTGTATGGAGATGTATCTTGGTACAATCTACAAATTTATACTTTTTGATAATTTTGATAATTGTTCCGTCCATTAAAGGGTCAAAGGCCATATGTCTTTTGTGTGCTCTAACTGCCACATTTCTTGACGGGTTTCTTTCGGGTTTCTTTCAAATTTTATATGGAGGTTTGTCTTCGTGAAATCTACACATCTATAGTGGTTGCTGATACTGCCCCCAGTGTTCCGCGTTTCATAGGGTCAAAGGTCATATTTTAGTTGATATCTTGTGTACATTCTGCAGGTCACATTTCTTGACAGATTTCTTTCGAATTTTCTATAGAGATGCATTATACTCTAATCTACACACATTGTTTTGGTGATGCTGCTCCTAGTGTTGACAATAGTCAGGGCCACTGGGGCAATCTCTACACCATCCTTTTGTTTGAGAGAGGGGAGGAGGGGGGGGGGGGGAGGTTCTTTGCCCCTCCTTCGAATCGCTGCCAGTGCCGGAGGATACATTCGCATTGCGCGGCAATGGACATTTCTAGTTATTTTAGATATTTATTATTATTATTAAAAGTACATACTGAAAATAGACTAATAAGCTTTGATACGACTTTGGTACTGCGGATATATTTTGTAAAATATGAACGATACGCGTCAACCGTGAGAGGTACTTCATCCCTTACCAGCCCTAAATTTTGAAGTTGTGTGAGTATGCGATAAATTACAAACGAATCATTATTGGAAAGCCTTTGCAGATGTGGAAAGGATTATAATTCGCTTTTAAGTAAGTAATAAAAACAACGTTTTAACACTGTATTCTATTTTCGACTCGAAATAAGTACATGTACTTGCGTTGACTGCTCCTCTGAGACAAAAGCAAGATTTTCATTTCTTACAAAGGAGTTATATAGAACTTGTGACCTTGAAATACCATAGGCAGTATGGGCGGAACGTCACCTTAACCTGCGCTAAGTTTAGCGGAATTTTGTGTAAGTATGCAAAAGGATGAAGTACCTTTAAAACTAAACTAACAACACCGACAAGAACGAAGACGAGTATATAAATTGACTGCTTGGACAAACTATACTAAGATCAGTTTCAATGATTTGTGTGTGATAAATATCATGCATGGTACGTGATTTGAATTCAGATATGTAGATTCGAAGTCTAGGACAACAGTACTATCCAATTAACAGGCCAGGGGTTATATCCCGGACACCCACCAGGACAACTTCTGGGTTATTCGCTGTAAGTCACACAAAGGTTATTGAAATTTAAAGCCAAAGCCCTTCAGTTTGGTATATAGGGGGGTTTTCCCTACAATTTTCAAATAGCCATATCTCTGTAGCTCCTGAGTGAAATCTATTGATATCGAGACATTCAGAAATTTGAAAACAAAACAAACAAAAAATACAATTTGCTATTGATTTCCGTGTCTGAACAAAGTAAAGTTTTACGACCTCTTGATCTTTGTTTTAACCAGGGGCGTCGCTAGAGGGGGATGTGGGGGTGTCACCCCCCCCCCCCCCCCCTCACGCAAAATTGCTGTCGGCAAATGCGCCACCTCTGTAGCTGTCGGCAAAAAAAAGGAGGGGAAGATGGAAAAGGAGAAAAAAGATCAAGATCTCTGTCTGTAAATTTGGGTGTCACACCTCCCCCCCCCCCCCCCCCTTCAAAATGCGACGCCCCTGGCTTTAACCTTAAATACCCCTTGCGGATCAGGGAATCTTGACTTGAACTTTATACTTGAACATATTTTCTGCATCATACTAAAAAATTCGAAAGTATATATACTGTATATATAATGTGAAAGGAAATGAGAGAATAATGGTTGCATAGCTTAAGTCAAAGTTTCCGAGAGCTTTCCTCCCTTTTTGAATTTTTGCAAGGTTGAATACATGTCTTCGCCGGTAATCTAACCCGTGTCATCGGCTTAGAACACCTTAACCACTAGACCACTGCCCCTAACAAATGAATTTACTAATGAGGTGGACAAATTGTCATTATGTCGGTCAGTTGAATCTGGTGTCGCCAAAACTACTGGCCCGTCTCCGTGGTCTAGTGGTTAAAGGTAGCCAAAAGTCGCAAATCGTGATGTTTTGGAGCTTGTTTCGGGTAATATTCAGGAATCTCTGTATATCTTCAGTAAATGCGTGAATTGTGTCAACGTAGCACGCATTCGACAGAAGGAAGACGAACTGAACAACCAACTGACAAACTACCCCACCTTCGACGGCAATTTTGTTCGCTGCTCCAAGATTGTTCTTATGCACAGCTCTGCAATAGGGGCAAGCGAATAAAATTGAACGTACACGGATATCAAGCGGCGGCTCCCTTTAAAAGGCACCTGCCATCAAAATGCAAGTGGAACCTGTTGGTGTGCAATTCTACATACATCTCATATTTTGATATTTAAACTTCTAAATACGTTTCATAGATTTTTCAGTATTTTTTGAAATAATTTTCTACGACTTGCTAAGCCCCACCCACTTAAAAAAAATCCTCCAGACCATTTGCCCCCTGTGACATTTTTTTCAATCATCAGTGAGCTAGCAGCGATTTTGCAAGTGAAATTGGTATTTATAACAACATATGAGTTGCTATGTCAGACCTGCTGTAGCATCAGTAGGAAAAAGAAGGCAATGAGGAGGTATTGTATGAAAGCATGCAGTTGTATTATGATGTGCGCTGAGTTGGCGGAAGTTACATTCCACTATTCTACAATACAATAGACAGTGATCCCCCAGCTCAGCACACACTCATAATATAGCTCAGGCGGAGCGCGCATGCTGCGCGGCGTCCTGTAGTCTGTCCGAAGTTTGCGTCCCGCGGGGCAACGGCATGATCAGTTAACGATCACGGTGCTCTCTCGCGGCATAAAAAATCCACAATTTGCGGTTGAGTATCCCTTTAAAACCTCCTTGCAATACGAGCTTATGATGTGGTCCACTGCGATTTTTGTACGTTGCAAAACTTATGGCCAGTGAGGGTATTTGGGCTTTCCAACTTCTCTTACCTAAATTGGGAATAATTTCACAGTTTTAGGGGTGTCATATGTTTGGACAGGGACGGTACTCTCCATAGATTCGTTCTTCTCTATCCATGGTGAATGTTCTTTCATTATTATCATTATTGTAATGTAAGTTTACGTTAATCACATAGGATTGATAATCTCACTCTGATATCGTATACATCATGTATTTATTGTACATATTTATCATGATTTATGCTCAGTATTATTTTGAGGTTTTATTACTATTTAATCAGAGTTTAAAGGTATTGGCTAGCATTGTTAGGAATTTAAAAATATCTCATTCTGTTACTTGAAATTTTTTATAAAATGTGAGTTATAGTTTTAAAATATGGCTATGAGAGTCTCAAGTCATAATACCTTTGGGAAGTATTTTTAAAAAATGAAAATCTAAGTCAATGTTTGGAAAGAAAATCTATCATTTTAACGGTCGGTTCTTGGAGTTTGAATTTATATTGAATAGCAATTTATGTAATTTTCGTAGCGTGTGAATAATACATGTTGAATGCGAGTAGATTGACAGTCTCGTCATGTTCTCCAAAAAAAAATGCACGCGATCTCAACTCATAGGGGGCCAGACAATTTATTTTTTGAACTCGAGAGTAACGGTCTCTTATTAAAACGTCTCGAAGACGCGAAATTATAAAATCGCGGTTTGCGTTGTACTTACAGCTTTTCATTCCAAATAATGGTTGTTTTCAGGGTTTTTGAGTACTAATACATGTACTCATACACATGTTTCATCTTGGTTTGAGAATTTTTTAAATCAGTTGCTCACAAAGGTAGCCAATGCCTTTAACATAATACTATGTACTTTATGTTGAACCGTTATATATATTATGACTTATAAATTATGGTAGCCTATAATAGCCAATATGTAAAGCTTTATATATTTCAGCTCGTCATAGTTCTACTAATAAGTGATTAACTTGTATATGTTGCAAGGACTAGAGTTTAACATAAAGCGACAATTGATATCAATCACAAACTGTAAATGTACTTCTTGAATGTATGAATACTGCAAAATATAGAAATATTTCACTTCGTTACAATATCTTATCCTATTTCAATTTCTTTCACAATATAATGGTAGTGGAGTATGGGGCACTGTGTGTTCGCTTGCAAAGTCCGTCCATGTTTACACCAATTTCGTACGAAATCCACTTTGTTTTGTACAAAATGCAATTCCATTCACCAAATTTGTTTCGACCTAAACGAAATGGATTTCGTAGTGACGAAATACACTTTCTGTGGTACGAAATGGATTCCGTTGCGACGAAATCCATTTCGTGGTCACGACATCAATTTCGTACGATACGAAATGGCTTTCGTTGAAGGAAATCCATTTTGTGTGGTACCTAACGCAATTCCGTTCACGAAATACATTTCGTACCATACGAAATTTATTTCGTGCGCTACTTAGCGCAATTCTGTACCCGAAATGTATTTCGTGGTACACCCAAATCCATTTTGTCTGTGTCTGTCAACTAAGGAATATAAGAAGGTCGCTGATTGGCTGCCGTGTTGATCGTGCTTTGCTATGACCACGTGCCACTGATTTGTACGGAAAGATTTCTCTCCGTATATCGTGCCACATGTATTTTGGACTGGGATGCTACATCAAACTCGGATACAAGTCGACTTGCCACTAAGTTATCTCGGCATCAATATATTTGTAATCGGATTTTGATGAAACTTTCAGTGCTTTGCTTGTTTAATTTTACTCTATCTATTCAAATGACATAATTTTCAGCCTGGAGTACCCCTTTATGAAGCAAATAGTGCCACAACGCAGTTCTTGTCGCTCTCTCCTCATGGTTAAAGTTAAGGGATGCCGAGACAACTCGGTGGCCAAGTCGACTTGCATCCAAAATCTTTCCGTACAGATCAGTGGCACGTGGTCATAGCAAAGCACGATCAACACGGCAGCCAATCAGCGACCTTCTTATATCCCTTACTTGACAGACACAGACAAAATGGATTTGGGTGTACCACGAAATACATTTCGTGTACAGAATTGAGCTAAGTAGCGCACGAAATAAATTTCGTTGCAACGAAATGTATTTCGTGTACGGAATTGCGTTAGGTACCACACAAAATGGATTTCGTTCAACGAAAGCCATTTCGTATGGTACGAAATGTATTTCGTGTACGGAATTGCGTTAGGTACCACACAAAATGGATTTCCTTCAACGAGAGCCATTTCGTATGGTACGAAATGTATTTCGTGTACGGAATTGATTTCGTGACCACGAAATGTATTTCGTCGCAACGGAATCCATTTCGTTTAGGTCGAAACAAATTTCGTGAACGGAATTGCATTTTGTACAAAACAAAGTGGATTTCGGACGAAAATGGTTTAAACAAGGACGGACTTTACAAGCGAACACTCAGCGCCCCATAGAGGAGTGGTAAGGTGTGCGATGGCCTTCGCTCTTTTCGTCATCTAACCACACACCACTCATCCGTCAAAGAAAGTGTGGGCGTGTGTGCGTGGATGCGGGCAAAGACAGTTAGTGGTGTGTGGGCGTGGGTGGATGAGGTGTAATTGTGTGTGTTTGTGTGTGTGTGGGTGTGTGTGCGGGAGTGTATGTGTTTGTGTTCAGACTTGTATCAATCAGATCTGATTATTTACGCTTCTAGCTGGACCGACCATTTGAAAGACCGTCATAATTGGTTTGTGGTTAATCACAAACCAAGTCAGGGGCAGCGGAGCGTCTTTTAAAGTGGGGGCATCATCAAAAAGGGCACATTGGGGGAGGGGGAAGGGGCACCTAAAAAGGGTGAACATAAAGCGAAAAAAGACCATTTTATTAATACCCTAGTCTAATTATATACATTATCAAACATCATCTTCTTCATTTTTATTGTGCTTCTGCTTCAACTTCCCCCATTAGCAGTTGTGTGCAATGGTTTATTGATTCATGTGTAAGCGAGCGCAGCGAGGGAGCCAAAATATTCAAACTTTTATCTAATGCTGAAATACTTGTTCGGTTGTGCCTTATTTACAGCGATATAATAATTTTGGAGGAATGCTGAATAATCTTAATTTCTACACTAAGCCTGGCTTTTTCTTATAAGATTACATCGATATCAACATACTTCATGCAATCTGCTTGATTTCTTTGCATACTCTAAGAGCGAGCGAGTTTTGAACACTTTTTCATTAAATATTCCCCTTACTTGGGGTAAATTAATGGCACCATAGAGTGAGCGGAATGAGAAATCCAGAAAGAAATACAGAAAGACTGTATAAAGTCACATCAACGGATCATTAAGGGTGCAAAAGTATATTGTTTGGTCTAGCTTTCCTATAATGTGTTGCTATTGAGGCCAAATGTAAAACCGTAATCATTAAGGCCTATTCCTTTGATATTTGATATTAACATGTATCTCCTTCTCATCCGTACAATGTGATATACAGTGATATGCAGAGGATATATTTGTATAGCAATGTGGTGAATATAGAGTACAATACACCAAATAATTCAGAAACTAGAAGGAGGCAAAAAACCCGGAAAAGAAAGCTTGTGTTGGGAACGCCCTTAGCAATTAAACACAAGTTACTAGAAGAATATCATTATATGATTACGAGTTTTGCATAAACAGATGGAATTGATTGTAAGATAGAAACTACAATAGATGGAGGAGAATTGAGGATAAAGTTAACCATTGGAAGATAAGTTCATCTGAATTAAAGTTAATTAGATTGCATATCATTTCGAGCCTTCTGTGGTATGTGTCTATATAAGTGACATCATAAAATTTGCAGTGTATACACTATAGCAATAAACTAGGCAGCATCATTTTAAAACCGGCTGACAACACTGTCTCGAGGTGTATACAATGCTACATAATACATAAACACGATTCGAGCGATTTCGATGAAAATTTCATCGAAATCGGATGAAAATAATGAAGTTATGAAATTTTTAAGCTTTGCATTATTTTGGTAAAACAGTTATGTGCACGTAATCATGAATATGCAGTGAGTGAGCTGATGATGTCATATCCCCACTTTTTCTTTTGTATTTTATTATATGAAATTTCAATTATTCAAATATTCTGCTCCAAGCCTATAACTAAAAGGACTGACTCCTTATTTAATGTGTAAGTTCATCATTGCTGTAACTTATTTTGTTACAACGCAGATATTTTTTATAGACATGTATGAAAAAATGAAATAATGAAGATTTCATATAATATAGTTAAAAAAGGAAAGTGGGGACGTGACATCATCAGCTGACTCATTACATATTCATCATGGCATGCATAGAACTGTTTCCCAAGATAATGCAAAACTTAAAATTCAATAACTTCGTTATTTTGTATCAGATTTCGATCAGATTTTGTGTGTTTTGCTTGTTTAATTTTACTTTATTCATTCAATTAATATTATTTTCAGGCCGGAGTACCCCTTTAATACAGCATAAAAAATGACCCTTGTGACTTTTGAAAAGTGACATTTTTGCCTTTAATGTTTGCCCACTCATGTATGACTGGATGGATCAATCTCATTTTTACAGGGAGGTTAGTCAATAAGGGGACGAATAGTCTTGGCAAGTTATTTTGCTCACAACCCTTTCGTTAAGAAGTTACGCTATTTTGGTAAGGGGAGTTACTTTTTTGGTTGTGTTTATCATTGGACTTTGTGAAGTGTCGATGAACCTCGGTTTTGCATAGTAAACCTGGATAAAGTAAGAGTAGGATGGTTCAGTCTGAATATAACATAGCTGACTCGATTCAATAAAGGTTTCTTCTACAAGATGGTAACAAATATCAAATAAGGAAAACAAATTCTTCTAAAAGAAAGTAACAACGTCAAATACAAAATACAAACACACACAAAAAGATTTATTAGCGAGCAATTAAATGCATTTTTCCCTTACGGGAAAAAGTTTGCAAGTAAAGCGACTTGTACAGGCTGAATGGTAATGGGTTCCAAAATTTAGCCCAGAGTATCGAATGTCGTATTGAAATCTTCGGGTTCTATATTTAGGTATATGAATTTGGCCAGCACTTCTCGTATTATATGTATGAGTTTCGGAGTTGCGCTGAAAATGGCTGATATCATTAAGTCGTGCTGGAAAGATGTTGTTCATACACGAAGAAAATCCCCTGTTGATGCAGGTTTATACAACTAAATGTCTTCTTCTGCAGTAATATGTAAGCTTTTGAATATTTGACTTACAGGAATTAGCCCAAACAAGATTGCAATATGAAAAGCATGGGAGTATGAGAGCACAAAAAACATACGTAGAATTTGATGGATATAATACCAATGTTTGTGGACACTTTGCTTTCAACCTCATGAATATGGTATTTCCATTAAACGCCAAAAAAACTTGTCTTTATCTACCATTGGTAATATGGCATTGTCAAGTACACTAAAATCATTTAAATCTGCACTTTAAAAAATAAATATCGAAAACAAGCTGCTGAAAACTGCTTATTCAATAATAGCGAGCCAATGGAGTCAAAAGGGGCCTGAGCTTTCGATCCTAGCAGAATCTTCGTCAGAGGCAAAAAGACGAACATAAAGACCAATACAAGCATATATATAGACTACAGGCACAAAACAGATTACATGTAACAGAAACTGTAAGGAAGGAGCTGTAGACACAAAACAATGGGAGCAAAAGGGGAGTGTTGGGAGTCAAAACCCATGAGTCAAGTGGGTGTGGAGGGGGATTAAACCAAATACAAAGGCGTGGAGATCAAAGGAGAGTAATAAGTGAGGAGCCCCAAGCTTAGGGGTGGGTAACCTGTGAAAGCAAAGGATAAGTGGGGAGGTAACATCAAACAGGATAAGGAACAATGCAAAGATAAGAGAAAGGAATAAGTGCTGTACAAGTTCAGTGCAGTGGAGTGGTAGGGCAGAAAATAAAGAGGGAGTCGAGTTGTTAGACAACAAGTGCAAAATATAGCATATGAAGTAAAATGCAAATAAAATATATGTGTACATATATATATATATATATATATATATATATACACATATGCATGTGTATATGTATGTGTGTGTGTATTTGACTAACGGGTACATTAAGTCGACACCTAACAATGCAGTTTATTTCGTCGTAATAGCGACCCCTACATTAGGTCGACAGTTGGACAAAGAAAAAGAACAAAAACTGTCCTCCTAATGTACCCGTTAGGTGTTTATATATATATATATGTATATACATATATATTTGACTAACGGGTACATTAGGTCGACACCTAACAATGGAGTTTATTCCGTCATAATAGCGACCCCTACATTAGGTCGACAGTTGGTACATTAAGTCGACAGTTGAACAAAGAAAAAGAACAAAAACTGTCCTCCTAATGTACCCGTTAGTCGTTTTATATAATGAATATGAAAATGTAGGGAAGTTAAAAAATAACTGTAAAACTACAGGTTTTCTGGCCTTTGAAATTTCAAGTTATTGCCGTCATTTCAATTTTACAGGCTTTTTCCTGTAAAAAAACAGCAAGTTTGTTGGTTTACCGCATTTATTTTCAATCGCCCGATAAAAAACACCGTTAAAAAAACATTTTCTCATATTTTAACAAGTTACCCTGTTAAATTACCAACTATGTGGGAAAACACTTATATGAATATTCATGAATTTTTAGTAAGCGTATGGTTTGGGGTTGCCCGATTTAGTGACTGTCACAAAGGGAATAAAAAACTATAAGGTGCATATAAAATATTGCATTAAATTGAATTTTAATTTTTTAACTGGGCGTTGTGGCGTGCGCCTGTAATCCAGCTACCAGTGGAAGTTACAAACTGATTCAGCGGACCCAGGTTCGAGACTGAGTCAAGTCTTTCGGATGGTGACGTTAAAGGTCGGTCCCAGACGTAAATAATCATATCTGATTGATACACGTCTGTAAAAACCCATTACACACACACACACAATAACTGGGCGTTGTGGCGTGCGCCTGTAATCCAGCTACCAGTGGAAGTTATATACTGATTCAGCGGACACAGGTTCGAGACTGAGTCACGTCTTTCGGATGGTGACGATAAAGGTCGGTCCCAGACGTAAATAATCATATCTGATTGATACACGTCTGTAAAAACCCAATTACATACACACACACACACACACACACACACACACACAATTAACTAGATAGGATATGTTTAGGATAGGATAGATTAAGGTAGAGAATAGGATAGCATAAAGCTATGGCTATGGCTATACACTAATAACTGTAAAACTACAGACTTTCTGGATTTCCTTGAGGCTGACTGCCAGGAAATTTCCTGTAAAAATACCCACATATTTTTTAACAGTGTGCATTCTTTCTATCGTGAAAAATCATGTAGTTACATTTCTTGACATTTACATGTATTAGCTTCAAGACATTTACATACATGTACTTGCATTTGCTGTATCGCAAAGAGATTTCAAGTTTGAAATATGCATGTATCGTCTGCGTACAAAGAATAACTCATATCATTTACACACAATATGAATAACAATGGCCTATGAAGACTACCCTGTGGAATTCCGCAAGTTATTGTCTTAAATTATGAAACAGAAGATTGATACTTATTCCTTATTAATGTGCAAAGAGCTTGAATCCAAATCATCGAATTAGCATGACAAACGCACATCACTCTCGATTGTGCCGCAATTTTTTGTGAATGTTGACAGATTCGGCTCAGAGGTTTCGGTCCAAAATATCAATAAACCTAAAACAACCAAAGTAAAACAAAACAAAACAACACAAGACAAAGAAACCCACAAACAATGAAATGACCAAGGCAGTAAAGCTCCTTTTACTCTATGATAAAAATAAGATCATGATGTTATCATAATAAAGAAATTGTGTCGAGATTGGAGAGAGGAGCGGGTGCGAGATTGATGGAGAGATAGGAGAGAGAGAGAGAGAGAGAAAGAGAGAGAGAGCGAGAAGAGAGAAGAGAGACAGAGAGGGGAGCAATACAACTTACAAGAGTGGTTAAAAGTAGTGTTGTGAAAAAAAAGATAATACAGAGCATGATGAGTGAGAGAGTTTGGGTATTCTTTGAATAATACTTTGGAAATGTGGTAATATATCTCTTGACCTCACCATGGAAGGCGAGATAATGAAAAGAGATACTTGATGATTTGACAATACGAGAACTAACCCATTAATCTCTTCACAATGCTTTTGTTGGAATGAAAATTTAAAAGTTTAATTTCCTGGCTTTGAAGTATTTGTTTCGATACGTGAATCAATTTATTAAGATTTTAATTAGGCTTGCTTAAAAAAGGAAATGTCACAATTAAAGTACTAATTAATTAAATTCGAAAGAGGCGACTGCCGAAAATTTGAAATGGTGAGGGCAGGGGGGGGGGGGGGTATCAGAAGGGTTAATGCAAATTTTAAATGAAAAAAAAAATGGGTTCTCACATTTTAGATTTCCTGACATGGCTGAAGGATATCAAAATGTGTGAAATGTGTGAATTTAGGTAACCCACAAAGTAGCCTTACTGAAAAAACTTTTCATGATTATTTTCGTTCACAGAATCCACTAATGTGGGCGGGTTGTGGGTGGGAAAAACGTTTTGATAACGAAATAATTTGTCAACAGCCTACCAGCTACCACACGGAGAAAGCCTTCAATTGAGAATACTCACTCACAATGGAAACCTACAGAGGACATCTAGCGATTATGGATTCGCATTACATTACAGAAATAGAATTACAATATGAGCCTGAACATTTCAAACCTATTTTTTTTCCTTCCAGTGTAGTGCACTATCTAATTTCCGTCTGAACATGCTAACTGATTTATTTCTTCAGCAATGCATGGCACTTGATTTGATCAAATATAATGTAAGAGATTCGGTAATATTTACTCTTCATAAAATCATTATTGATGGTTCATAAGCATCTATAATTTATGCTGTAAATCAGTGTCCTTTGGCAAGATATTAATCTACATTTGCCACTCTCCACCCGGGTGTAGTAAATGGGTACCTGGTTGGAATATATTCCTTAAATGCTTTCGTCGCCTTATAGGGCAGCTTGGCTAAAGCCAATGCATGGCACTTGATTTGATCAAATATAATGTAAGAGATTCGGTAATATTTACTCTTCATAAAATCATTATTGATGATTCATAAGCATCTATAATTTATGCTGTAAATCAATGTCCTTTGGCAAGATATTAATCTACATTTGCCACTCTCCATCCAGGTGTAGTAAATGGGTACCTGGTAGGAATATATTCCTTAAATGCTTTCGGCGCCTTATAGGGCAGCTTGGTTAAAGCCAGGGTAATACTAGTCGTTTGTAAGCGCATTGAGCATCGCCTGGGATTATGTGTGGAATATAAAGGTAGCTATTATCATGATTGTGTTTTCTTTTCATTCCATAATATTGCAATTATCTTTTTGATATTAGTTATATATACGTGTATAGGCCTATATAATATACTGATTTCCACTCGAAATCTCTTTAATTTCATTAATCTTATTTTGTAACGTTAGCTCAACTGTCTATAATGTACATATGTTTTGTTTAGTAGTTTTCTCCCTCTCAAACACTTACTTTGATTAATTAAACGAAATCATTTTATTTCCTTACCTATATTATTGTATCATTATTCGATTACGGGGTCTACATCACACAAGATGCTTTTTAGTAGATCCCCCCACATATCCTTTTGTCACCTCTTTATGACATATCCATGTATTCTCTGTTTTTGCAGTGTTTGTAATTTGTATTATAAATGTGGAATCTGAATAAAATCAAATCAAATCAAATCAAAATCAAATTGTTATTATCATTATTCCCGATATTTAATTATTGATTACTGGTTATGTTTAAATGTTTTATATTGATACACCCTGGACCTATTTTTATTGTCTTAAAGCTCATGTACACTTTTGTTAGCAAAAAAAATGTAAAGGGCGTGTTAAATATAGTCCCATGTTGTTCTCCTTGTATCAATAGATGTTGTACGAGATCATCTGTAAGGAACGCTAGATTACAGCTATATACTGCCCCACGCTGGAACCTTCCTTCCCCACGGCTCCCCGCACAATAGTACCGTGGCTTCGCATTGAGATAGCATAGTGTATAGTGCACGCGGGTACCGTTGTTTATAAATTATTTTTTGTTTAAAGGACAATTAACCCCACGTGATATTCTAGATGCACCTATTGTCTGCTACGTCTTTCCATGGAGGCTGCCATTTTGTGCATGACACGGATCATTAGGTACCATATGCATTGATAATAGCCTACCTTTACAACAGATACGTCGCTTTGTTCTGATTGTATTACGATTGTTATTGGCCATGGGCCTAGATAATTGACGACCCATGAGTTCTAATAGCCATCCTGTAAAGCAGATTCCTCGCTTTGTTTTGGTATTGTTACGATTGTCTCCGTCCTTGACGTCAATTCTCCGTCCTTGACGTATATTTTTTATGAAGTATATTTTTTATGAACAAATTAAGACCTTTTAAAAAATATATAAAACTAAACTTACATTTCAGAATATGTGACTTTATCTAATATATATTTGTCCTCTGAAAATCAATTACAAGTTAACGATGAAGGAAATTTTACTTGGGATGAAAAATATGTTCGTGTACACATAAAGTAATGGCAGCCCCCTTATTATTGCTAGCAGACGATAACTTGGCTGGAAAATAGTGATTTATATCTATATCCTGTGTTTTTACATGAAATTGCATGTATCAAATAAGAGGCATATACTACACCATTCAAAATAAGCTAATTCATACGCTGAGGTTAATTTCCCTTTAATATTCCACTTTTGAAGGTGAAATCTTCAAAACATCTTAGTATTGTAAGTATCTTGCCACTTACTAAGAAATCTAACGAAAGTTTTTTTGAGGGCTTGCCAAAACTGCACCGTTCTTGTTCTCGTTAATATGTGTTCTCGGTTTTTTTATTTTTTATTGTATTTTGTGACCTGCCTCGTGCCAATTGTCGAGAAAACATCCTATTCTTCTGGCAAAGGACCTGGATATTTTTATTAATACTTTGTAATATCTAGGCTTGTCATTGATCTTCATTCGTCTTCGTTCTAACTACTTGACAGTTAGTGTCATTTTCGGTTCCTATAGATAAAAGTGACAACAAATATAGAGCGTAGATAATTATGATCAATATCGTGTCTTCATCAAGAAAATCATACTGCTTCTGGTCATTACAACCCTCAAATGATTATTTGTGTGCGAGGATTAGGGAGCAATGTTTTCAACGTCAGAGATGATGACATTGTTTACGATGGATAAAACAGACCCATCTCTTGTTGAAAAGGAGAACATTTCAGCTGTTCAGCTTGTACTCGAGTCATCCAGGTATAGTATTTTCTTCTTTAACACCCAGTCCAATCCAATCCGGGAATTTATAAAGCGTCAGTATCTAGTTTCCTAATCAAGCATCGTCAGATTTGACATTATTGAGTTGCGAAACAAAATGTGTGCATTTGACGGATCTGAATGATCAAGAGTATACGTAGGGTCATTGGGAAAGACTTTGGTTGACCCACCCCTCACTGTGTATCTGAAGACGTTATGATTCCTTAGATCAACCTGCTCAAGTGGGGAGATACATTTGCCTTCCTAATGTGACGTATTAAATTGCGGAATCTTTTAAGCTCTAATAATAGTCTAGATGCTCTGCTTCCAAAAATTCTTGCAAAGGCGCTTTGTGACTTTTATACCTGGACAGAATAGCAATATCTGTGCAATGATATCGTATTTCTATATGTAACTATGCTGTAATCAATTGATAAACAGCATATTATTTCTTGTCTGTACTGTAGCGTTTAAATAGATTTAACTTTACAGGATGTATTCGTAAAAAAGGAACAGACTTATACTCCAATACAACTCATATCATTAAATGCAACTGAATTATGACAATTGTAAGTAATGATGTTAGCCAATTTCCTAAAATAGTAAAGTATATCATATAATGTGTTAATTTTATAATTATCAATTAAAAATGCTTCCAACGTAATTTGAGGCAGTTGTAGAGACAACCTTCTTTATACAAAGAAAGACGTGACCTTGAATTCTCTGACTTTGTTATGATGATTATAATAGAAAAATCTTACGAAATAAAAAATGATCTTTGCAGTTGGCTTTAATGATAACTTGTATTTCAGTAATCTGTAAAAAAATAAAAAATAAAAAGAGAAACCCCTAAAGCGTAAAAAGACAATTAAGTATATTTCCTTTCGCTATTTTGCCTCTCCCCCTTCTATCTTTTTTTTAAATCTCTTGCTCAACTTCTTCTTTTACTCTTTCTATAATGTTTACCTTCCTGGCACTCTTTCACGTGTCTCTCGGTCTTCTCCCTCTATCATCTCTCTCATTATTTTCGGCCTGCCTCCTTCTTTCCATTATCTCTCACCTCTCTCCTGCAACATTATAAATACGTCAAACAGCCTCATTATCATCATGCTGGGAGCAATCATTTTCAACATTCTCACCATCGCCGTCATCCTCCGTGTTCGTAGTCTGATACAGAACCCTCATAACCTGTTGATCCTTAACCTGTCGGTCGCGGATTTGGGCGTGGCTGTTACCAGTATGACCTTCTCACTGGTATCCGTCTTTGATGGTGGATATTTCCTGATGTCACATGATGGAGTATGCAAAGTAAGGTTACCGACTAGATTACTCTGTTTTGCTCTAAACTAACTGTTTAAAAATGATATTCAACGAGGTGTTCATGAAACTCCTTCGTTTAGACGCATACATTATTTAAGAAATGATATATATTAATATTTATTGCTCTATAACCTTTAGGATCAGCTGGTAATCATGCATTGTTATTGATAAAAATTATCAGTCAGCTTTTGGTTTTCGGTTTTTGTTTGGTCTTTGTTTACTGTTTCTCTTTATCTACGACGTGGTTCACACCCATTCAACATTAATTCACTATTAGTGCTGACCCTTCCACTTGGTCAGCTACCCAATCAAGCGAAAAGGGCAAGCACTAATAGGCCTATTAGTGTGTGCAAACAACTAGGTTGATAATAATTATAACCCGTTCCGAATATGACAGTCACAGTCACTCTAGTAAGATAACATACATGCTAAAACAAGTTAGGTAAAATATCAAATATTGGGTAAAAAGTGAACATGCATGTTTGTCGGTTAAAGACCCTGGATCGTCGCAATCTATGGGCACTTTTACAGTTGGCTGCTCCTTTCTCTGGATCAAAGTTCAAAGCGACTTCAATTTATTGTGCGCAGCTAATAAAAGTTCGCACATTGACCCAAATTTGAGTAAACAAGATCGCGCGTTCTTTATTCCAGTATTTGAATCTCATTGGTCGGTTGCTTATGGAGGGATTCGAGTTAACGATCGCGGGAGGAATCCGGCAATAACATTCCTTCGGTAGCGCACGATTGGACCTGATTGTATCCGAATTTCCCCGAGTCAGGCCAACTAGTGAGGCCCATGGATTGCGACGATCCATGGTCTTTAAAATCTTGCCCATGACTTTAGCCAATATTGAGTACATTTGATCGAAAATTGGGTAAAGTTCCCTACAAACATGCATGTAACTTTTGACCCAACTGGGTAAAAAAGAAAGAAATTAGACTGTGATGAAGTCTCCTTTTGTAAATCACACTTTCACATTTGTGTCCTCTTCTGTTTTCCAGATGAACGGCTTCTTCTCCATCATGTTTTCGTTCACAAACCTCCCCATCATTCTCTCCATCGCTACTGATCGGCTACTCATCGTCGTTCTTTCTCGGCGTTTCCCGCCAAATCGACGTCGTGTCTTTGTCATGCTCGTCTTCTCCTGGTTCGTAGGAATAGCCATCGCATCCGTTGCGGCGGCCGGTTTCCTGATCAACTACGAGTACGACCAAAGCACGAAACACTGCACTCGTATCTGGGGAAGCGATATCTTTCGAATCAGTTGCACTGTCTTGTATCTGGGGTTAACCCTCCCTGCTCTGATTATCATCTATGTCATAATCACGTACTTTATTCGGAAGGAGGGCTTGAGCCTTCGGAGCCACCAGCTATCGTCCTCGATGTCTACTTTGAGGTCGTTGTCGAATGTGCAGACAAGGAGTATGAACAAATCGATGGATTCAAATGAAGTGAGTGTCTTATCCTATCTATCTCTTTATAATCCCTCTCCCCTCCTCTCTCTCTCTCTCTCTCTCTTTCTCTTTCTCTCGAATTCTCCCTCATGTTCCTTTTAACTTGAAAAAAGTCCAGCCCTTTCTTTCATTTGCCCATTTATCAGTCAGACCCAACTTTGGAAAACCGAGCACGGGTATATACTCCGAAAACGGCGTATGAATATAGAGCCCTCATCGTTCAGTGCGAGGCAGTGTGTACAAGAGGCATAGGGAAAATCTTGCAAAGTCAACCTACCAACAATATATATATATTCTTAAAAATAATGCCGTGTGCCAATTACCTTCAAAATCCGTGAATATGAAATGACTTTCAAATGACAAATATTTGAAATAAATATATCCCCAGCATTATTTTTGAAAATTATATTATCAACAGCAGGTCGACATTGCAGGATTTTCCCCATGCCCTTTGTACACACTGTGTCACACTGAACAATGAGGGCTCTATATTCATCTTGCTCTATACGCCGTTTTCGGAGTATGGGTCTGACTGTTTATTGTTATACAAGTAGTCAGGATCATTTCCTCGATTGTCGTGATTTATAGCTGTATAGCTATTTCGTTACATTTCTATTTCGGAAGTTTCATGCAGATATTTAGAAGTTAAGTTAGATGACGTAGCTGCCACATTGTTTTCAAAATCTTGCATGCAATAATATGACACGATGATTCGACAGTGTGACACAACTAATTTATTTCGCCACTGAAGTTGTCTACAAGTTAATTTGGAACTTGGTATCATTGTTCTTCAAAGTCAACTTCAGTCGAGACAAAAGGCAATGTTCAACTGCTCCGTTTCTTTGTTTGTTTGTTTTTATTTCCGTAATCAATTACATAAATAATAATCATAAATAATTCAAGATCCATATACGGCGTATTTAATAGCAAAATACGGCTGTTCTTCTATTGGGTCCTTGATCATTAGGCTCTTCCTGTAAACAGTTGCCTGAAACGTCTCGAAATGTAGCTAGCTATAACTGCATAACCATGGAAATCTAATATCTGACAGATTAGAGAGGTTAAGTAAATGGCATTGAATACAGTGGTACAGGCAAAATTACTAAATACGAGATTGGTTGGAAATCACGGTGCGTTTCGTATGATATTTTGGTTGCGTTTAAATGCAAATATTCAAAGAATCCCCTGAAGGTGCATTACTAATACCACCGTGACAGTCACACCGCTGAATCGACCCCACACCGACTCCAAACTGACCGATTATTGGCCATTGGTGGCAATGTAATTTTTTGTTCGGTCTGTTGTCGGTCTGGCGTCGCTCTAGTTGGTGTGACTGTGGTATTATGGTAGAGAGCAAAATTAACAATGATTTCAACATGGCATTAAGGCCTGCAAGATAGTGATCATAATTTTTGCAATAACGCATAGATTATTCTTCAAGGGATTTATTATGAATATTCGACATTTCCCTTTATAATTACTTTCCATGGTTCCTTTTGCAGTAAACGTAATGAGCATTAACTTCAATCAAATATCTGAATGGGTAATTTGAGAAGCATCAATTAACTTTCAAGATTTACCTCGTTCTTCAAAAGACATTAGGGAGTTTTTGAATGTTTTCTATACCTCCAACCCATTTCACCGATTTAAGCGTATATATATATATTGTATGAAAATGTAAAGTTTGAAATAATTGCCAGCTAAATACTTAGATTAACTACAACCCATCAATTAGGACTCCGGAGAGCGAGTAACCCCTCCCGCACAAGCAGCTCCAAAAAGACGTCTGTCAGGTTCGTCTGTAGACGAAGGAGACATAGGTGCCGTCAAGGGGGTCCACGGTGGTAGAAACGCCAACGCCACGGCACTGGACAAGAAGGTTAAGATGAAACGTCAACGTCGACGGCATGAAGCCCACAAACGCGTAATTTTAATGGGTAGGTAGCTTGATCTCTGGGCTTGACATGCAAACATAAAAAAAATAATGCCTTAAAAGACAGAATGTTTTCATCTTCATGTTTTAAATAATGGATATTCATGTATCTGTGTATCAGTGGTTCGGCGAAGATGCAATCATTCCTTCTTCTTTTTTTTTAAACCGAAATTCATTTCCAACAATATTTTTTTCCCTTAAGAACTTCATATATTAAATCATGTATGTTTATGAATCTATGGTTTAGTGAAAATTTCAAGATCTCCTAATGCTATTACTTTGATGTAGGTGGGCCTAGCTACTTCCTCTCTTGTCCGTTCCCCCATTTCTTTGAATATAGGTGCAATGCTTGTTTTCACCACAGTCATTTGCTGGACGCCGTACTTGCTGTATCACTCAAATTACATCCGGGTCAGCGATGGGGGTGACTGGTTGGGCGTGTTGACCATGTGGCTGGGATACTGCAACGCCCTCATCGACCCTTTGATCTATGCCTTCCTCAACAGACGTGTCAGGGCCGAACTATGGAGGCTGAAACGAAAGACCTTTGCATGCTGTCACCTGAATCTTCAATTGTGTAAAAGCTAAATTCGCGGCATAATGATAAATAAAGCAAAGGTAATAATGGGGAAAATAATAACACTAATAATGATAATAATGATATAAGGATAATGATAATAATATCAACAAACTCAATAATAATCATAATGATAATAATGATAAGGTTTTGGTCTTATTGACCCTGCAATTATTATCATCTCAGCATACACCTGGGTCGATGGGGACAAACGTGGGCAAAACTCCTTGTCCAAGAAACCCGGGACCTTTCGTAGGGGAGGCAAGAGCCTTCACTAATATAGCACATTGCTTCGGCATGCTGAAAGCCTTCATAAAATATCAGTTGGAAACTGACATGAGAGAGAGGGGATAGGGAAAAGCAAATATACGGAAAAACCCACCTGGAGTCCCAGGCCCTCCCAAGGGCACGAGGGGGGAGAGGGGTCTGGGGCGCGAAGTATTTGCTTCTTGGCTATTAACAGGATTTTCCCATATTATTTTCCTATGTAATAAATGTACGGGTTAGGTCTACAATGTCTTTATATATCAGTTGTATTGTGATTATAAGCAATTATCAGTATCACACGTTGTTTGACGGCTCTTCTAGGCTGGGTCAAAATAATGTATATTTAAGATCTGAATACATAAATATCGAATTATCAAGAAAGTTTTAGAGAAACTATAAGCCGCCACGTACTTGTCGAGGATTTATTTATTTGCAGTTTTATTTATACAGGGTATAACATAGTCAGTTTCAGAACTGCTTTCCACAACGGCCCTATCAACGTTTATAAGCTTTTTTGCAACGTTTATGAACTTAACTTCATTTCCGATAATTGGGCTCCCTCTCATTGTGTACCAATAATTAAACGTTGAATGCCACATCTTGATAACTGTTTCTGAAATACTGTTCAAGTGTCAATCCTTTTTATATAGGCCTTAAAGACGAATTGCATATAAACTAGGTCGTATTTACTGTTTAATAAAGTTTATTTGTACCAAGTACAATTGTTGTCATCTTTTACGCATGCCACGATGATTTTACTTGTTAACCATTTCAAGACAATTGACCACATTTTGTGGTCTGGCTTAATAAATTTTTAGTCAGAGCTCTAAAAATATACCAGATACTTAAGTTGAAAGAGCAAATCTTTCTGCACACGCTATGTCCATTTTTGTTGTATGACCATATTGCAATTGATGTCAGGGGTGGTATTCTGAGATTTATTTTATCTTGATTTTAGTGAGATAATTTTAATTGTCATAACAAAATGTACGCTTATGGCGCATCATTGGTTAATGCCTGCGCAAAAGTGGCTGCGTACGCGGAATTCATCTCCGCAAACACCAATGAAATTTTGCAATTTGAAATTTGTTATGACAATTAAAATCTTTTCACTAAAATCAAGATAAAATAAATCTCAGAATACCACCCCAGGAATTTAAGATGCAAGAATAAGCTTTAAAATCCTTAAATTGGCAACACATTGAGAGGTCAAAATCATTGTTTACCATAATTGGCAGTTTTTTCTACTTCTCGACAAAATTCCTTACCATGTATATTGTTTTCAAAGACATTACACCTTATTAGAACCATTGTAGCACTAAAAGAGAAATATTATTGTTGCCAATTTGAAGAACAACATGTGATGAATTTAGCCCTTAATTAATTCCTGTCCTGAAAGGGTTAAACAAAACGTGTGCGTTCAAAGTGGGGTCATTTATGGTCATTTGGCTTATTATATCCAATATGGGCTTTTTGTGAAGTCTCGCATTCAAATAAAAAAAAATGTCGTATTCTTTTTATTGCTGGAACCAATGCTACGAAGGTTACATCAAGCATATTAAAAGTGTTAAATATGCCATATACACTGTTGGTCAAAAGGTGGAATATTTTTTTTCACCAAATTTTCACAGCGTAATTATTACAACATGATTTGAATATGGCATTTATGGTGCATGATAACCACTTTACTTTATTATTCTGCCTTTTACACACGTTTGACAGTGATATTTTACAAGTTTATGTCCTAAGCGATGGATGTCATGAGCATAGAACAACAATGACGACAATATACAGTAAATTAAAGGATCATGAGATACAGTATTTATTTTCAATCTCTCTCAGTTTTCCAGATGACTTCTTTTTTGTGATTTCATGGACAAATTTGCATCAAACTTGAGTCATTGTTCTTACTCAGTCACTAGTATCGGGTATGTCCACCCCTGGCACGAACCAGCGCATGCAGACGTCGTGGCATGCTGTCCACTAGCTTGTTGATGACGTCAACAGGCATAGCGTCCCATTCTTCCCTCAGAGCATCTGCCAACTCCTGCAGATTTTGAGGAATGACCTCTCTGTCGTTGATGGCTCGGCCTAGGGCATCCCATGCATGCTCTATGGGGTTCATATCCGGCGAACAAGCTGGCCATGGCAACTGTACGACGCCCTCTGCCTCCAGGAATTCCCTTACTGCAGCGGCCCTGTGCGGTCTAGCGTTGTCATCCTGCAGTCGGAAATTGTGCCCATACACTCGTCTTGCATATGGAAGACAGTGGAACTCCAAGATATCCCTGTAGGCGGCGGCGTTGACGTTTCCGTCCGGAACCACCAGTGGCGTTTTCCCTCCATAATGGATGCCGGCCCATATCATCACTGAGCCGCCTCCGCCTTGAGTCGTCTCGTGGATACATTCATCGCGAAGGTTTTCCCCGGCTAATCGACGAACTCGTTGTCTCCCATCCTTTCGGTCAAGGATGAACCGGCTCTCGTCCGTGAAGACCACATGTTGCCAATGTCCTGGATGAAGCCTTCTGTGCTCCCTAACCCAAAGAAGACGAGCTACTCTGTGGCGAACAGACAGGCGTGGACATTTGGTCAACCGTCGTGCTCGGTAACCATGTTGGAGCAATCTGCGATTAACGGTTGACCGGGAAACGTTGATCCCATAATATCTCCTCCACAAGCGACGAAGACGGCTCGTGGGCAATTTCCGGTTTCTGCAGCTGAAATTCAACAGTTGGCGATCATCTCTTCTTGTGGTCAATCTGGGACGTCCTGGAGATTTCCGTGGCCGCACATTCCCCGCCTCACGTTGACGTTTCAGGATCTTAGAGACTGCACTCTGTGATATCCCTAGGACTTCTGCGATATCAGTCTGCTTGTAGCCCTCCTGTCGCAGTGCTACCACTCTCTCGCGTGTTGCTGTTGCCGTTGGACCAGGCATAGTCCAGGGAACGTCTCTACCGATTTTTATTTCAAACGGTACAAGGAACTCGAAAAAATGCAACCTTCTTATACACAGTGCTAAATCAGGGAAAAGGGACAGAATATCATATGCATAGGCTTTTATAGTCTACAACAAAAGAATTTATTACGTAATCCAAATTTCTCATGTTATAATGTCACCTGTGTAATGGGGAAACATTATGTAATCACTCAATTACCATTTTGTCTACGCGTAGCCTTTCAAATACCAACAAAACTGTCGATTTTTATTCAAAAATATTTTATTCCACCTTTATGACCAACAGTGTAGAATTAAACACTGAAACAATTCGGAGCTTTTAACTGTTGATTTGTACCCAAGTCACACCGACAAGACCGACACAAGACCAAACAAACAAATTACATTACCCCCAACGGCCAAGAATGGGTCTTTTGGGGCTCGGTTTGGAGTCGGTCTAGCAGTGTGACTGAGGTGATATTTGAGTGTGGAATGATTTTACAGCTCAATGGTTGTCACACATTTGATCAGGGGCTTAATCTCACTGTTTATGCTTTGCGCTGTTTTTGTTCTATTCACCACTCTTTCTTTCATATTGGTGTATGCTTATTATGTAACTTGAGGCTAACCATTTCATAATATCCTAGAACTGATATATCTTAATCTCATGTAATAAACCTTATGTTGAGCCTTTTTATAATTGTCATAATTCATGATCATAGCTAATATTTTATACTTGTAGTTCGATTTGGTCAACGAAAGAGCCATTTACTTGTATAAATGTATATATTGCAATAAACATGATAGTGCCTGGGTGATTACCTTTCCGGGGAGTCATGCACAATTCATGGAGCATGGGCACTGTCCGTACAAATTTACGGGATCATTTATGTAGAATAGGGTGCTATATATGGTGACAACATGGCTGCTGTGGTTTATTGCGTCATAGGCCACTTTTTGACACAAGTAAGATTGCAGAATTTGGTGTATATACTTTTAAATAATTTTCTGGTACTACAAAATTTCAATATGGCACGAAAAAGAGACATGATAACGAAGCTTTTCGACCTGCACTCATCAGGTTATCGCGCAGGTATATAACAAATTACTCGAAATCAACTATATTATACTATAATTATAGTTGATTTCGAGTGATTTCGAGTTGATTTCGCGTGATAGCCTGATGAGTGCAGGTCGAAAAGCTTCGTTATCATGTCTCTTTTTCGTGCCATATTGTATATACTTTTGTTATTTAGTCCTTTGTTAAATCAATAGAATAACTGCAACGTGTTCACTCTCAGCGTACACTTATAGATTAGATTTCATATACATGCAATCACATGAATCTTCACTGGCCATCTTACGATTAAAAATAAAGCGTGCCGTGGCCTTCACAATTTTCGCTCGATCTTGACCCGTAAATTAATGGTACGTTATCCAACCATACACCGCACATACATCAAAATGTGCAAGAAAGTGTGGGCGTGAGTACATGTGTGTGGGGCTGGAGTTAAAGGGGTGCGTGAACTCTGGTGTGTGCGTGTGTGTGTGTGTGTGTGTGTGTGCATGTACAGGTGCATGTACATGTACATATACATGTATTATCAAAGAACTACTTTTTGCTGAGCCTGGTCGAAGTTGAGTCAAAGTTGAATCGGAGCTGAGGAAGGTGTAGGGGAGAAGAGGTAGTGGGAACGGGTCGCTCAAAAATTGGCAAATTTAGGAAGAAGAAAAGAAAAATGTGCTCTGAATATTCCAAATGTACCAAGAACCCGTACAGGGAGGGGAAAAATCAAAAGCAATGTGCTAATTTTGACAAATCAATATGAATAAACACTGCCTTGAGAAACCTCAAATAAATCAAATCTATGTGGTCGAGGTGACTGTAATGGTAGTGTTACCAGGGGCGCAGCCTCGAAGGAATTGATACTATTGCAGGGGCCAAGACCCTATGGACTTATTAGGTGTCTCGATTAAAGGCAATGGCCCGTATTCTGAACTCCGGTTTAACTTAAACCATGGTCTAAATCTGTGGTTTAACTATGGGCAGCCAAATGTGACACAAATCTCTTACAGTAGATATTCAATTTATCAGCATTTTTGGTACTCAAACTATTAAAAACTGTCTGGGAATAACAAGTACGATGTTTTTCTTGACCATTCAAAATCACGAGACCAGATTCCAGTTAACATAAGGAACATAAAATATAAACAAAGTTTTGACATTTTTGGCTACCCATAGTTAACCCATACATTTGAACCAAGTTAAACCGGAGCTCAGAAAACGGGCCAATGTGTATTTCTCTCCTATCTTTGCAGTTTAACTGCATTTTGTTAAGTTGGAAAGGAACAAGGATGGTGACTTAATCATCACTCCTTAGCGACAAGAGACGTCAATTTCCAGCCAGTATGCAGTTACATCAACTGCTTTTCTATCGCCAGCGTTTTTGTCCCCATAAAGGCAGCCAATGAACAAAGGCGTTTAACAAAAGATTATGTTACTCTAACTTTACAGATATGGATAATATCGTATAGGGGTTTCAGTTCACGTAGATATGTGTTTGATCACCTTGAATGGATTGATTAACTTTGTGAAAAATTGTGAAATCAGCTCAAATGCCAGTGAATTGTGTGGAATCCTCTAACTACAATAATTAAGGATATGTGAAAGTATGAGAGAAAATGGAACCCGTTTACTATCCTAAAAAAGAGAAAATCGCGATCAATCGCTAGCGCAAGTCGCTCGGCTTCTTCGCTGCGCTGTAGTCACAAAAACCAAGCACCAGCGCTTGGCGATTTCAGAGCGGGTCTCCAGCCCGTACGGTATTCTGTGATAGAGCGAGGTATGCCGAGGGTAAGAGTTCTTTAGAGTTCGGTGGTATTCTATCCCGACATCAATGTTCAATCGTAAATATCTTGATATATAAACGACCGATCAGCTTATAAAACTCAGGCGATTCCTGTCTGACCTAAAGGTTTGCAATTATGATAACAGCATTAGCTGGAACAGTGATTTTTTTAAATCCTAGGTAAAGTTAATCAATCCCTTTAAAGGCAAAGTCCCCTTAATATCAAGTTACTTTTAAAAGAAGGACATTAAAGGAAGGGATCAATGAATGTTTCAGCAAATTCCGATGAGAAATAAGAAAGTTATGTTTTTTTTAAATAGCAATCAAACAAAAATCAAACAGCCCGACACCAGACCGACACCAGACTGATACCAGAATGACACCAGATTGACACCAGACTGACACCAGACCGACAACAGACTGACAACAGACTGACACCAGACCAACACCAGACCGACACCAGACTGACACTAGACTGACACCAGACCGACACCAGACTGACACCAGACCGACACCAGACCGACACCAGACTGACACCAGACCGACACCAGACCGACACCAGACTGACACCAAACCGACACCAGACTGACACCAGACCGACAACAGACTGACAACAGACCGAAAAAGACCGACAACAGCCCGACACAAGACCGACAAACGACCGACAAAGACCGACAACCGAATGGCCTAGAATCGGTCAGTTTGGAGTTGGTATGTAGTCAATTTGGCGGTGTGACTGAGATATTATCAAAGAAGCTCTTGTATTTTTTTCTCTTTAAGTGCATTGAATAAGAAAGAGATACCGATGGCTTTCATTATAACATTAGAACTATTTACATGGAAGTAAAAAGTGACTATATATGATAAAACTGTATTTAAAAGTGATTAAATTGGAGCAATTGACAATATCCGCTTTTATCAATTTAAAAAACGCGTTTAAAGTAAGCCAAGTGGACATTTGGGGTTGTTAATCGCACTTTTGAGAAGCATTTATAAATTCCCTGCAAACATGGTTCCGTGCAGTTGCCAGCTGAGTTATGATGAAAATTATAACCTATTAATTGGGAATCCAGGGCACGAGTAACCTCTCCTCAGCCAGAACCAAAAAGGCGTGTGCCGGATTCCTCTGCTACAGAGGAAGGAGACATAGGCGCCGTTGCGGATGTTGGCAGCGGTAGAAACGCCAACACGACGACACTGGACAAGGAGGTCAAGATGAAACGTCAACGTTGACAGCATGATGCCCACAAACCCGTCATGCGTATTGGTAGGTAGCTTGATCTCTGTGCTTGAGGGGTAATGTAGCTGAAGAGCAATACAGTACGGAAGATTCAACATGACTATTGTTCATCGCTTAGGGTAGATTGGAAGCATCAGCGTCTAGTAATGATAAAGAGATTGCCTTTCCTTTTGGTTTCAGATATAGTAAACAGTTTAGTGCTTGATGAATATTACATGTAATACATTTGCTTGTGCATCAAACTAATGTGTTCTAGTGCAACAACTCTACATCAGTTATTCCCGTTGCACACGAGACTTCACTTATCTTGTGCCCAGTGGCGTATCAAGGGATAATGGCGCCCGGCGCAAACAATGAAGTTACGCCCCTTCGGCCCCCCCCCCCCCCGAGTGGCCAAACTTTTCTACGTAAATATTTTTCATTTTTAACCCTAAAAAAAGATATTTCTAGTGGATTTTTGCAGGAAATGAACACTGCAATCGAGTGGTAGAGAAGCTCGAATTTCGTACATCGATAAACGGTTTTCTATTCACTCACTTCTACAATAAGGAGCAAAGCTAACCCAACACTCTTGAGAAATATTCGAGAAATTCAGCAAGGCGACCTAAAGTTGAGATTTCTTTCAAATGTTGAAACTTTGAAAATGCTGCTTTATACACTCGATCCTATATTGGGGCGCAATATTTAGCAGGAATCAAACTTCCATGATAGTGATCAAAGCAACGGCATTTACAACTTTTTTTTCAAATTTTGAACCCTCTGGGCTATCTAAGAACTATATACTAGCGGCGTGAAATTACGAGATCCTGAATGAAAATAATTATGCCAGGGAGCAGAGCGACCGAGATTTAAAACCCTCAAAATGTATTTCTAGTGCAGTACCCTGCGGCTGCATAATCCGTAAGGATTATGATTTTTCTTCATTTCCCCCTTTTTTCTTTCTCTCCTTTGCGTTTTCTACGCTCCCTCCAAGTGCCGCCCAGGACACGTAACCCCCCCCCCCCCGATACGCCACTGATTATGCCATTATGATCACTGAAGAACTAAACGAGGAAGTGTTGAAGTACACGTTAATTGATATCTTCGATGAAAAAAGAAACTTTCAATCACTATCCTTTCTCCTCTCTACAATTTCTTTCCATTTGTTTGCCATGAAGTAGCCCATTCGATCACACTTGATATGACTACCATACAAAGGGATCTGTTATCAATACCAATTCTCTGTCGAAAAAAATCATTTTGCTTCTAGCCGGTACGACCCTCACAAATACTGCTCATGCTGGTGTTAGAGAACAAGGCAAACATGTTTCCGACTTTCGAGATGACATTATTTACCGTGGATAAAATAGATCAACCTCTTGTCGATAAAGATAAGAACGACTCAGTTGTTCAAGTTGTACTGGAGTCATCAAGGTATAGTGGGGTGGGTTTTTTTCAATCTTTTCAGACCTTGTGATATATAAGTTACTCTGCATTCATTCGGATCCCACAGAAAATCGTTTGTTAATACTTTGGTTGGCTCGTTTCTCGGCCTTTATCAGAATTTGATTCCTTAGATCAAGCTGCAAGAACCCACCTTTACGTCGGTGTTCTCTCTTTTAAATACAGTAAATACTGTATGTTGAAACTGTCAAAATACTTGGTGTGTATATTCAGTCGAACTTGAAATGGGATATTCATATTGCAGATATTCGTAAAAGATGTAACAGAAAATTGTATATGGTTAGAATGTTCAAATATTATAACCTTCCGATGTCTGATCTCATACAAATTTATGTTGGTTAGGAATACTGTGTACCGGTTTGTAATGATGATAGGATAGACAGATAGGAAGTTTAGAGAGAGTACAGGAAAGAGTGTGAAAAATAAATCTTGGTACAAATTACGTAGACTGTGAAAATGCTCTTACAATTTGTGAATGTGAATTTGAACGGTTAGAAACTAGGAGATAAAAACTTTGTACGGAGTTTGCTACATCTCTATTGAATAACCCACAATGTAAAGACTGGTTACCAAAAAAAAAATCAATTTCTTTAAGACATGTATCAAATTTTGCACAGATCTACTAAATTACCAGTAATGTTCATAATTTTTTCCTTAAAATTATACGGAATTGCGTTATTATTGTTTTATAGTCTATATTTCAGTTTAGTGTGCAGCCCAATTTGAATATTCTTATATGTATTCATGTTTTGTTATGCATATTGCCATTCGTTTTTATCCATGATCAATTTTTATGTATATTTGAAATGTAAACATGCTAATTTAAGCCATTAAAGGACTACCGATACTTTTTAAGCTCTAATACTAGTTCAGATGCCATGCTTCAAGCGATTTTTTTTTCTTCAGAGGCTTACGTGGCCAGTATACAAGGACAGATTATAGGAAGATATGTACATTGGTAACCTGATTTTTAACAAATCATGCTGAAATATGGATATATAGAATTATTTCCTTTAAAAACGCCAACATATTATATTTTCATTCTGTTACAAATGGTAGGATGTATCTTTATTTAAAAAAAAAAAGACTTTATGTTAGATGTTCTTTAAACTCGTCGAAGGATATGCGACAAAAACATTGTTAATATTGTAGGAAATTATTGTGGGAAATATCCCAAAACAATTAAGAATTTTCTAATTCCAAATTATGTGATTAGACATATGTCTTCTCGTATAATGTGCAACAGTTATAGTGACAACCATTGTAATAAAAAAGACACCTTGTTTTTTTCCCCTTATTAAAATCTTTTAGGATTTTAAAAAGACCTTTTTTAAGATACGTAATTCTTTTTAATTCTCAACATTTCGCCCGTTATCTGTTATCCCTACTCTTATGCAAAATGTTATACAGTCTCACAGTCATCATGTTGGGAGCAATAATCTTCAACATCCTCACCATCACCATCGTCCTCCGTGTTCGTAGTCTGAGACAGAACCCTCATAACCTGTTGATCCTTAACCTGTCCGTGGCGGATTTGGGCGTGGCTCTTACCAGCATGACCTTCTCACTGGTATCCGTCTTTGATGGTGGATATTTCCTGATGACAAATGATGGAGTATGCAAAGTAAGTTTACCGTCTGTTTTAACCTGAATTTTGTATTCATCACGGTGTAATATAAACCCCTTCAATTAAACACATAATATTTTTAGAAAGTATAATCATTGCTCTTTAGCGTTTGGGATCATTGGTTACTATTGTCCTTGATAACATCCTAAGTCAGCCTTTCGTTTTCAGTTTTTATTTTGTCTTTGCCGTTCCTACTTTTCTTATTCATCTACGACGTGGTTCACACCCACTCAACATTAATCTGCAGCCTGTTCAGCTTTCCAATCAAAGGAAAAAGATCAGCTCTTATACACTAATGTTAGATAATAAGCCGTATAGATTATGTTATAGTCACAGTCACTATGGTATGTTGTCATGTTTGAAGCAGCGATAAATTTGTCTATGACAGCTTTAAATACGGTCAGCTTTGTTGAAAAACGCATTACTGCTCTCGCTTTGAAAATGAAGACAACATGAATGAAACGGAGATTGTATGGAAAGCTGTCAAAAGCAAATTTCTCGCTGCTCCAAGCATGAACACGGTTGCAAAATAGCATATTTTGCAAATGACACTGCCTCAAAAAATAGTCGTAGAATCAAAACATCTTACCCAAAATGAATGATCTTGGTGTCATTTTACCGGGAAAAGAATTTCCTGCGCAGTAAAAATAATAACTAATGATATTGTGACAGTGATGTCGTTCAAATTGCAGATATCAAGTTTTGCATTCTTTCTGGAGCACCCTGTATAATGGTGTGTCCTTTTGTAAATGTCGCTTTACTTTCCTTTTCAGAAGGCAAATGAACCTTTAATCACATTTTTACCCTCCTTTGTTCTCCAGATGAACGGGTTCTTTTCCATCATGTTCTCATTTACCAACTTCCCCATCATTCTCTCAATCGCTATTGACCGTCTCCTCATCGTCGTTCTTTCTCACCGTTTCCCACCAAATCGACGTCGTGTCTTTTTTATGATCGTCGCGTCCTGGTTCGTGGGAATAGCCATCGCATCCGTCGCAGCGGCCGGTTTCCTAATCGACTACGAATATGATCAAAGCACGAAACACTGCACTCGTATCTGGGGAAGTGATATTTTCCGGATCGCCTGTAGTGTCTTTTACTTAGGGGTAACCATCCCTGGTCTGATTTTAATTTACGTCATCATCATATACTACATTCGGAAGGAGGGATTAAGCCTTCGAAGCCACCAGCTATCGTCCTCGATGTCCACTTTGAGGTCGTTGTCGAATGTGCAGACAAGAAGTCTAAATAAATCGATAGTTTTGAATGAGGTAAGAAGCTATATGCTAAAATGTTCTGTTTGCTCTTCTTGCTATTTCTATCTTGCTCTCTCTCTCTCTCTCTCTCTCTCTCTCTCTTTCTCTCTCTACCTCCTGTCTCTAAATATCATGGAAACGAGAGTTTCAATACAGACAAAACATAGAAATGAATCTAGGGCCTAAATTCGTTATCCTAGTTCGTTCAAAAGATGCTTTCAAAATTTGGAGTTGCGTTAAACTAGGACCACCTGTATTTTTCCTTCAAGTGCAATAACTAGGAGAAAGATTACGGATGGATGACATTAGAACTGCCACGAAGGTAGTAACTAGTGACTAGAGTAATAATCATAAATATATGTTTTATAATGATTAAATGGGAGCAGTTTATATTTTCCCGCTTCCATCCCTTTCTATGGTGCGTTGAAAGTAAACCTCATTAACATTGGGGGTTGTTAATTGCAACTTTAAGAAGCCTTTATAGATTCTTAAGCTTCTTTGCCACTACGGTTCTCTGGAGTTGCCAGCTGAATAATGGTGATAATTACAACCCATCTATTAGGAATCCGGGGAACGAGTAACCTCTCCCCAGCCAGCACCAAAAAGGCGTTTGTCGGATTCGTCTGCTGCAGACGACGGAGACATAGACGCAGCGGTGGAAGCGCCAACACGACGACACTGAACAAGAAAGTCAAGATGAGACGTCAACGTCGACGGCACGAAGCCCACAAACGCGTCATTCTAATGGGTAGGTAGCTGGATCTCATGGCTTGACCGGCCATATAGCAGAATAGCAATACAATAGGGAAGATTCAACATGATTATTGTTCATCGCTTAGGGTAGACTGGAAGCATCAGCGTCTAGTAATAATAAAGAGGTTGCATTTCATTTTGGTTTCAGATATAGTAAACAGTTTAGCCAGGGAAATGTCACTTACATTTCCCTCGTTTAGCTATGATGTGGCAAATTTGCATGAGGCAAAAGACTTTTTAATCTCTTGATCTCAGTGCTTGATGGCAATGTAAACGAATGACTAAGATTCCACATGAATAGCAATAATAAGTAAATAAGGGTAGATAAGAAGCATCAACTCAGAAAAAAAAAAAAAACACTTATTTAAATTCAGATATTTAATAACATCCAATAAATTATAATTATGTCAAATTAAATGAGAATTCTGTTAGGGTAACATAAAGAAAAAATTTTGGCATGAATGAACACATTCGTTTTTCTCTTCCAATGTACAAAAGTAAAAATTGCAAAAATTGACAATTTTCCATTGATGTGTAATTGCACTTCCGCATAACAATGGAAACAAAAGATTAAACTTACACAATGGCTTTGTCTTTGAATGAGAGACTTGGTTGAAACTGAATGATCGAGCTTTGCCCCCCCCCCCCCCCCCACTCTCTCTCTCTGATTTAAGGCTGAGTAAAATACAATGACAGTGTATTGTTACTCAGTGGTGTTGTGTGTGGGATTAGGGACACTGCATTTCCAGGGAACAGTATTAGTGAGCTTTCGAATGTGCGGACTTGAACGCCGTCCTAGATCTTCCCAGCTCCAATGGAATGCTTTGTGTTAGCTGCATACCGCGCTTTGTGCAAGAACGGCTCACCCGTCCACTGGCTTCTCCCTCGTCCACTAGTCAGATCTCTAAAACGTGAACCTCGCTTCACCCATTGTTAGCGTCATGCTTCACGTACGTTGTATGCAGTCAACACAAAGCAGTCCATTGTCGCTGGGAGGATCTAGGACGGCGTTATAGGTGACACATCCGAAAACTCCTTAATGTTCAATAGCGTACCCCAAAATGCATGGTCCTTAATCTACGCCACTTTTGCTACTCCTTGGCCCATTTTTAGATTTGAAAATTGATTTTCTTTACAAGCGCATTGAACAATATGTGACCCGCCGCCTCAAAACCTACAATAAGTCGCACGGACCACAACGTAGCAAACAGCCCAAAATAGTAAATTTGCTTGGATCAGTCGATTTTCTGTTTTTGACAGAAATGGGTAGTTTCATTATCATTCTATCATGTCTCAAGTTTGTGAGTCGTAATTCGACTTAGAAATATGTTTTTGTGGCATTTTAAAACGACTCCTTTTTTTCACCTGTCGAGCTAAAAAATCGAAATCGCCGAAATTTGTAATACTTTCATTCAATGCCAAATTACTACTTTACCTCTAAAGGTATTAAATTGATTTTTGGAGTGGGTAATGAATAGATCCTCCTGGAGCAGCTTGCCAAAATTCAGCCTAATCTGATAATCCCTTCATACCGGTTGCTATGGCCATTTGAATACCCAGTTTTACTTGGGCGCACACGGAGAGCGAAGGTTTAGCACTCTTTTGTTCCGAATTTAAACGGCCATTTTCTCTGAATAGGAGTTATTGATTGCTGGTTACATACTGATCCTAAATGTGATATTTAAAGGTGTTATTATTGAGCGAACTAGGGAAGTGATATACCATTGGAAAGCTGAGAATCTCTACTTTCAGAAAATGTATAAAACAAAAAAAATAATTTTGGCGACTTATTGTAGGTTTTGAGGCGTCGGGTCACATAAAAACTTTAACATGATTTGTTTTAATTTTCGGTGCAATATGACGGTGGGTATGACTTTTTGAGGACATTTTTTGAACTTTTACTTTGGCAACTTGGAAAAGAAAAATGAATTTTTTCACTTATGCGTAAAGTTTCACTTTGTGTTTACCTACCAGGTTGAAAGACAATTAAATTTCCTTTAATTTGATATATATTTTTGATTTTGATTAAAGTCTTCTATGAAAAATCTGAATTGGAAAAAGTTTTTACTTTCTTTTTATGCTGAGTGTATAATATTGCATTTTCTTTTGGTTTCGCACATGAAGTAAACAGTCTAGTTATCATGGTCATTTTGCATGTGTCTCAAGGTCATATGTGCTTGTGCCACGGGTCAACATCAGTTATGCCCGATACACACGAGACGACAATTGCATTGTGCCATTCAAGGAGATTAAGGCATACATGTGCACAGGCTAGGCCCATGATCCAGTCTCTTGGAGCAAACACAACTCCGGGATGTAATGGCCTAGCCGCAAGCACGAATACTAGCTCCGTTGAACGGCTGTTGCACTTGAGCCGTCATTTGCTGGCGTAGGACTGGCGACTTGCGCGGCCTTCGAATTATTGGTGCATAAGTTAATTGTCTTGATTAGGGTTTAGGTAATTCTGTGACTGAATTGAAGCGTTCTTTGCAACGGGTATTATAATCACTGCATGTTTATAGTATTTATTTATTTAATTTTATTTCAACACGGTAATAAACATGTTTCAGCCAATGGCTGTTGTTCGACATGTGCGTGCATATATACAATTAAAATGCATTGCACGATGCAACAATTTAAAATATAAATACAATAAAGAAATACAATATAAACATATAAAGGCATCAAAATAGTAATATATATAAATATGGACAAAATTACGATTAAAAACACAATAAATTATCATACAAATGGTAAATCAAAACAGTAGACAAAATATACAATAAAAGAAAAATAGGTATCTATTGCAACTTGCTGAGGGTAATTTGAGGTTTTGGATTGAGAGCGAGCGAAAGAGGGGGAGGGACAGAGCAAGGGAAGAGAACAATTATGAAGGGACATGAAAACAATGCAAAATAACTACTTTTTCATCTCGTTTGTTACTTTTTGAGAGACAGAGAGAGAGAGAGGGAGATCTAAAATGAATTATAACTAATAATGCTTTTCAGGTAATCAGGTAATGTATTCCATGCTTTTGCCCCTCGGTACTGAAGACTTACGTAATTTATAATTAGTTTTCATTTTGGGTAATTTAAATTTATACACTGAGTTTCTTAGACCGTAGGAATCGTTTTTAAAAGTGAATAATGTGCAAATGTTTTCTGGTATCATGCCATTGGTAATTTTGTACATGGTGTGTAACATCCGACTTTGCCGTCTTGGTTCAAGAGTGTCGACATGGCATTTTTCAAAAATGGGTTTTGATGGAAAGGTCCATTCAACATTAAAAACAATTCTTAGACATCTATTTGGTAATTTTTGTAATCTACGTTGAAGTGTTTTCCCACAATTACCCCATATTACGTCGCAATAGTCTAACTTTGATTGAAAAATTCCGCTCTTTATTTCATAAAGGGGTGACTTCACACCATTGACCGTCGTGCTCTGTAGTCGTTGAGATAAATAGTCCAGAAACCACTGAAGAGCATCTCCGTCAACTCCGATTCTCTTCATTTTCAGCATTAAAATATCATGGTCAATCGTATCGAATGCCTTACGCAAATCTAATGATACAACTCCCACTACGTTACCTCTATCAATACTGTCCAACCACGCTTCAGTTACATTACATAAAGCTGTCATTGTTGAATGTTGGGGCCTGAAACCCGATTGAAATGGTGTTAATAGAGAGTTTTTCTTTAAATACTGGTATAATTGATCAAAAACATTTTTTCAAATATTTTGGCAAAACAGGCAACACCGATATAGGTCAATAATTACCCATGTTTGCTTTAACACCTCCTTTGTAAATGGGGATAACACGTGTTCTTTTCATTTGTGGGGGTACACCACCTTGATCTAGTGACATATTCAGAGTAAATGTAAGAGGTTCAACAATTGAGGGCGCTATGGTTTTAACAAGGGAAATGGGAATATCATCATCCCCACAGGCTTTTCTAATTGACAAATTATTTATCACTTTCAGAACATCATTTTCTTTTATTTTTCTCAAATTTCACCATATTTGTTTGGCAAACATGCTCTCTCGTTTCATAGTCAAGGGTTGTTTTATGTTCTTCATCACATATAATATTATTTTGGATGTTTTTACCAATTTCAGCAAAAAACTTATTAAAATTTTCTGCAATTTTTATTTTATCAGTGCATCGAACACCGTTTACCATAATTTCAGGCACGTTTTGAGTTTTACTCTTCTTAGGCAACAAACATTTCAGAGACTTCCATACAGCTACCGATTGGCCATTACCTGCTTTTATAGCATTTATAATGTATTCTTTTTTGGCTGTGCGAATTTCTGCAGTCACCTTGTTTCTTGATGATTTGTATTTTGTATGCGTACCAATCGCTGGATAATTTTTTTGATTTCAATATATTACGTTGGCGGATTAATTCTAAAATGTCTTTATTAATCCATGGAGACTCTTTCTTTTTTACACGAGTCCGTTTCAAGGGAGCATGTTTGTCAATTACAGTCATTATATTCTTTTCAAAACATTTAAACGCTTCATTTGCATCAATTTTGTCGTATAAACAGTCCCATTTTACTTCATTCATGTCATTTTTGTATTTAACTTCGTCCAAATTTTTAAGTTTTCTACTAATCTTATATTTATGTGATTGAGGCTTTTCTCCGTTCCCCATTTCTTTCCCCCATGTGCAACATACCATATAATGATCACTTAGGGAAACGGGAATAACCTGTGAATAACCAATCTTATGTATATTGCTTACAAGTATAACATCAATCAAAGTAGATGAATTTTCTGTAATTCTTGTAGGTGAATTTATAACTTATACCAAATTAAAAGTTTCTATTACTCCAGTAAGTTGTGTTCTTTGCCAGGATTGGTTGGTTGTGTGGAATCAAGTCTTGAGAGTACCGTTTCAAAAATATCAAACATGTCTACACGAGCATCTGGTGGGCTATACCATACAACAACGATAAATGGTTTTATCTTATTTATTGTAATTTCAATTATTATCATTTCTAGTTTTTCATCATTCAAATCATATCTGATCTTATATCCAATAGATGTTTTAATGTACAACATTACACCTCCACCAAACCGATTTCTGTCTTTGCGGACAATATCATACGAATCAATATCAATCTCAGAATCATGTATATCTTCCGATAAATGTGTTTCACTCAAAGTCATAATATTAATATCGGCGTCATTTATCATGTGTCGTATTTCATCAATATTTTTAGTTACAGATAGGCAATTAAAATGTGTAATTTTTAATCCTTTGCTGTTCTTCAGTGTTTGCAAATAAGTCTCAACATTATGGTTGTCTGTTTCCATTACAGCTTGACCTGCAGGTTCATTATGATTCATAACAATTGGAGCTTCATCTTGAGTATCTTGAAATTCGCACTTCTCATACCCGGGTAGTTCATGGAAATAGCAAAAACCGCATATCCAGTCTGCACTACTGAGGAAGAGTGTCATATTTTCGTTGGGACCTTTTAGGTGACACCATTGTTTTGGTTATTATTCACATTTTTCTTACATATTAAACATGGCTATCTATTATTCATATTACAATTTTGTTCGTGAGATATATATCATGTTTCTCACCAGTATTCTAGTTCATCGATATCCTTCATGTTCCTGATGATAACTTTCTTTCTGTCCGCTCCTGGAGCAATCACCAAAGCTGTGATTTTGCCATCATTTGTCCAGACACGCTTGACCGTCGTGTTTCGTCTTGTGGCGTTCACCAACTCTCGCCGTTGCCATATCAGGTCCTCCTGGATATAGATGTCACTACCTCGAAGTTTCCTCTTCGCGTCAAAGACTGTACGCCTGATATTATAAATGCTGAATTTCACGATGATTGGTCTTACTGGTTTGGGATCTTTGGGATTGTTGCTACTGTTCTCTCCAAGTTTTGATGTCATCCGGTGACTTCTAGCAATGTCGCAGTCACGCAGATTGATATGCAGATGATCTTTCACTACTTCTCTGATTCTGTTATCAGTATTTTCGTTGTTCTTTTCTGCGACACCGTAGAATCGGAGGCATTCTCGCCGACTGTATTGTTCTGGTTCTTCTTGTTTTTGGTTTAGTTCAGATAGGGACTTTTCAAGGTTTGTTACAATGATACTATTAACTATTTATTTATGTTATTCCCCTTATTTCTTTGACCCTAGGTGCTTTGCTTGTTTTTACGACAGTCATCTGCTGGACTCCGTACTTACTTTACCACTCAAACTACATCCGCGTCAGCGATGGGGGTGACTGGTTGGGCGTGTTTACCATGTGGCTGGGATACTGTAACGCCCTCATCGATCCACTGATCTACGCCTTCCTCAACAGGCGCGTCAGGGCCGAACTATGGAGGCTAAAGCATAAGACGACAGCGTGCTGTACATTTGGGTAATTTAATCGTGGCGAAGGAGAATTATTACACTGTTCTAATAATGGTTATATTAAGCATGAGCATTCGACTTTACCGAAAGTCTCCAACATTCTGACTTCTCCAGAGGCTGAAACTTTTGGCCTGGCAAGCCTTTGGTTTTGTGGACCTTTGATAACGTGGACTGAAATTACACGACAATCAGAACCAACTTCAGAAAACCGAGCGCAGGTATATTATATCCCGAAAACGGCGTTTAATGCCGGATGAATATAAAGCCTTTATTGTACAGTACCAGGCAGTGTGTACATAAGGCAAGAGGGAAATCCTGCAAAGCCGACCGGCTGTTTATATAGGCCTACAGTTTCTTTTCAATAATGATCAGATGATGTGGGTATGTCTATTGCAAAGGTTTGTCATTTGAAAACTATTTGATATGGCGAATCATTCAAGGACTCTTAAGGTAATTGAGACACAGCTCTATTTTGTTTTAAATATATTTCATTAGCATTTGACTTTTGCAAGATTTTCCCCATGCCTTTTGTACACATTGCCTCGCACTGAATGATATTGGATTTATATTCATCGTGCGTTTATACGCCATTTTCGGAGTATATACCTGGGCTGGGTTTTCCGAAGTTCGGTCTAACTGTACGAAAAAGTTCTACATATTAATGCCTTGATCATTTACAGTACATGATTACAATCATAATATTCATGGGCTTTTGCTAAACAGTCGGGTAACGTCGCGTCGCGTTGGTAGAAATTTTCGAACATTTTTCAGGAAGGTGTCTTCAAGGGGACAAATTGAAAAAGAGTCCATCTCAGTATGATTTTCCCGTTTTCAGGCTAAAAACGACAAACAAGGGAATAAAGAAAACAATAGAAGGATAATGCAAAGAAATACATGAACTATAAAGAGAGAATAGAAGGGTAGGAAGGATGGAAGAAAATATGATGAAAGGAAACAAAGAATACAACAAAAGGAAAGTTGGAAAGTAAAAATAAGTGGATAAAAACAAAGAATAACATAAAGAAAGATAGAGATATAAATGATAAACGGATAAAGATATTAAGAGTAACATAAGGAAAGATAGAAGAGAAGATGATAATTTGAATAAAGGAATAACATAACGAAAGAAAAGATGAAAGGAAAACAAAATGATAGGATAAAAGCAAAGAATGTTTTAAGGAAAGTAAGTAAAGATGGGAAGCAGAAAATAATTTTAAAAAGAATAATATGAAAGATAGAGAGAGAAATGATAGGATAAAAAAAGTTTAACTTATTATAAAGAAAGACAGAGAGAGAAAAATGATAGAAGGATAAAGATTAACGTGAGGAAGGTGGGGGAGAAAATGATAACAGGAAACAAAGAATATCATAACGAGAGGAAGGATGGAAAGATAATTGATAGAAGGATAAAAGCAAGAAATTACAAAGCGAGAGATAGAGAGAAAAATGATAAAAAGATAAATATAAACATGAAGAAAGGTGGAAGAGAAGATGATAAAAGGGAAGAAAGAATAACAAAGTGAAGATGGAAAGCAATAAAAAAAAAGAGGATAAAAAGAATAAATATAAACAGTAACATTATGAAAGATGGAAAACAAAATGATAAAAGCAATAAAAGAATAACGTAATGAAAGGAAAGGTGGAAAGAAAAAAATAATAAAAGGATTAAAAACAACTGAATTAGCAATTACGCGATGCGTAATATAATTATGTCCCCGCCAGAAGTGTAGATCTGTGGAATGGCTGTTAATTTATGTAATTTCTGATAGAACCTTGAAGATAAATGTGAGAAATGAATTATCAAATTAATGTTTTATGATTACAAATGCATTTTCTGTTGATTTTGAATAAATTACAATAAATTTGCATAATTAATGAATTTCAAAATTCTGTGTAGAGGTTTGACAGCCCCTACCCAGCCCTATCAGATAAAACAATCAGATTCAAAATACGGTGTGAAATAGAGGAGAAGTAGCATTTTTCGTCGATTTTGAATAAATTTGCATAAATTTGCATAATTGATGAATTTCATGATTTTGTGTAGAAGTTTGGAATCCCCCACTCAGCCCTATCAGATAAAACAATCAGAATCAAAATCGGCCAAGAAATGACGGAGAAGTAGCATTTTCTAACGTTTTGAGCACACACGGACGGACGGACGGACGGACGGACGGACGGACGGACCTTTTGCTGCATTCTTTGTTTCCTTTCATCATATTTTCTTCCATCCTTCCTACCCTTCTATTCTCTCTTTATAGTTCATGTTTTTCTTTGCATTATCCTTCTATTGTTTTCTTTATTCCCTTGTTTGTCGATTTTAGCCTGAAAATGGGAAAAATCATACCGAGATGGACTCTTTTTCAATTTGTCCCCTTGAAGACACCTTCCTGAAAAATGTTCGAAAATTTCTACCAACGCGACGCGACGTTACCCGACTGTTTAGCAAAAGCCATACTCATGTGCAATTTGATAGTAACGAACTGTGCCTAGATAAGGCCTATTAACCCACACATACGGGTTACCTGTATATAACTAAATGCATGGTAGTTAAAATCTGTCAGGTCATTGATGACAAGAGCTCAAAACAAATCAAACTTTAAATATCAAGACTTGAATGTAGTCTTTAAGGGGAACACCTGGACATGTGCAGCATCTATGATCAGAAAGTTTTCAAAGAGAGGTAATTAAAGATGAAATTGAGTTTTGGTCAGACATGCGAATGATACTGTCTAAAAGCAATATACCGCTTCTGTAATGTATACAAATTTATGCACATGTATTTTCTGGGCACCTAGCTGCTGTTTATAAATGAGCCTCGATGCTTGGAATCCAGTTTGCATACATTATTTGTCCGGCAAGCTTTCAGGTTTTCGAGAACAACCTTTGTTTGAAAGGTATGTATAAAATTTGCATACATTACCGAAGCGGTCTATTGGGAAAGGTTGATCATGTGTATATAATAATTGGTGTATGCTGGCAAGGTTTGGGAACCATCAAATGATAAGAAATCGACCTAATCTCGCTGAAAGTCACATTCATTGTATCCAGAAATGGGCATATGCACACAATGTGGTTTTAATGTTCGGCCGGAACTCTTCAGCTATTTGACATAAACAAACTTCTCTTTAAATGGCGAAAAATATTAACATAGTGTCATTTTTATTTAACCTGCTACAAAAGAAAGAAATCCAAACTCAATAACTCCAATTCTTTGGAAACAGTCTCCGAAAAAGAGAGAATTGAAAATTTGTTTCGGAAAAATAGTAAGCGAGACATGCGAGAGGTAGACAAAGAGCTAACCTAAAGTTGATAGTTAAGAAAATGGATGTATCAAATATGCACAAAATAGAGAAGACTGTAACAGATGGTCGCCTATGTAGCTACGATATTGGTTAATAGATGATGAAACTAGAAGTAAAATGGAACAGGATATGGTTTTTTACTGAATGTCAAGAATGTAAAAATATATACATACCTTTCCTGATTCCTCACCTGGTACTTTTCTTCATTTCTCTTTCCGTGTAATAATCATGAAAAAAGGGTTTCTGTAAAAGGAGAGAGGAGGGGAGAGAGGGGTTTTGTGTGTGTGTGTGTGTGTGTGGGTGTGAGTTTGTTTAGCATTATGTCCGAGGATATTTTCGGACAGAGAACAAAAAAAAATCATGACAACAATGGTCCTCGGAAGCCGGACAATAGTCCTCGAACGTCGAACAATGAAGTTGTGCTTTATTCCGTCGACTGTCCGAGGACGAGTAACAATAGAGGAACAATAGTTGTCCTCGGAAGTAAAGCCATGTAAACGTGTGTCTGTGTGTGTGCGCGCGTGTGTGGGTGTGTGTGTGTAAGACAGACAGACAGTCCGAGAGACGGATAGAGACAGACAGGCAGGTAGACAGAGACAGACAGGCAGGTAGACAGAGACAGACAGACAGTGACAGACAGACAGGGAGAGTTTGGAGACAAGGAGTGGGAAGGGGAGTAATGAGAAGAGTTAATGAGAGTAAAATATGAAATGCATCGTAAGGAGAGAGATAAAAAGCACCGCGAGGTTGACAACTACACGTATAAGGCATAGACAGAGGGAAGAGTTTCACCCATGGATCACTTTCAACAGTAACTATACATTCAGGTTTAGAAATGAATTGTATCCAATATGGCACGAAAAAGAGACATGATAACGAAGCTTTTCGACCTGCACTCATCAGGTTATCACGCAGGTATATAACAAATTAATTGAAATCAACTATATTATACTCGATGAACCCTCAGCGGTTGGCTGATCGCATTAAACAACATTAAGCATGCAGCCCGACCGTGCCTGAAAATCTGAAATGCAGGCTAACAGACCAAATATAGCCAAATGCGATTCAGCGATTGGTCTCCATTTGCTGAATAATCCAGCTTGCGCACAAAGCTATGCCGAAGATCAATTCTCAATTACGTCCCGGGCCAGAAGCGCATCGCATTTACGCTTTCTGGAAGCTGCCTACATTCAATCGCACGAACCCCTTCCGTGCAGACAAAAGGAGTTCGTCCAAGCTTTGCGATTGTTCTGAAATTACAACGTCTGGGTTGCGTCCGGGTTCATCAAGTATAATATAGTTGATTTCAAGTAATTTGTCATATACCTGCGTCATAACCTGATGTGTGCAGGTCGAAAAAGTTCTCATTTTCGTGCCATATTGAAATTTTGTAGTACCAAGAAATTATTTGTGAACTGTATCCATTGACAAGAGAAGTATTTACTATGTTTACTACAATCAACACGGCGATCCGCAATTTTCTCCATGTAGCGACCTTTGCTTAGGGATTATTTTGTTAAAGATCTAGAGTTAAAGGGCTTCGGTTGCAACTGGGTTTCAGGTAAGATTTGGGGTTGGATATAGTGTTGGCTTAAGGCTAAAGATGGGAAATCTTCTTTTGTTAGAAACTGTTCGCGAATCAATCTTTCCATAAGCGTAATTATGTCAAATGATCACAACCATAATGATCGTCATCGAAATCTCAATACATCAACACAATATAAGCAACTTAAACACATTATAAATTGTTGGATTTTTTTTTCTCTCGTGTTATCTATATTGGGTGATCTATCAATGATAGCACTCTCGATCATTAATAATAATAACTGCCACGGAAACGGATCTGTGATCACAATCAGACCTCAACCATCAAGACAATTATTCTGTTCCTCGTCAGTACGATATTCAGATGATTTTGGGTGTGAGTACCATGATTTCGACTTCAGAAATGATAATATTGTTTACCATGGACACTACGGATTCGCCTCTTGTCGGACAGAACAAGAACAGCACCATTGTTCAGCTTGCACTAGAGTCATTAAGGTATATCACTTACTCCTTTTTTCAGAACGTGAGCTTGGTAATTAGTGATGCAAGTGGCTGAAAAATTACTGTAAGTTTATCTAGATCTCGTAGATGCACAGACATTATAGGGTTGGACATTTAAGATAATGCAATTTTCTAAATTTTTGTGAGCAGATGTCTTTAAGATATCTAATAATATGAAATTTTTGTATAATTTGAAAACAATCTTCCTTCTTGATTTTAAGACACTGTACACGATAAAAACTACTTTCGAAAAATAAACTCAAGGGCAGTTTCAAAGGCCTATTGTAGTGCCCATAAAAATCAGGTTCGGATTATGTAATACGCGATTCTAAAGGTGACAGACAGGGCTATTGAAATTGTCTTGAGTTTATTTTTCGAAAGTAGTTTTTATCGTGTTCATGAATTGAGGGTGCGTATCAAAGAAAAGTATGGCCAATTTGATAGCTTTTAATTAAAAACTAAAACAATATGACCTTGAAATATAATTCATGGTGAAAAGTGGCTTGTTTTCTGCCCAATGATACCTCATTCATGACTTTTCCGCCACGAATGACTGAACACCAGCGTTTTCAAAATCTCCCTGTACCAAGTTTGGCCTGATGTAACGAATGTGAGTCAAGCCTTATGAATGTGTTACTTTGGACTTAAATCCTTTTAATAGTTGAATTCTCTTTCGTGCTTCAATTCTTAATTGTTAACAGCAATCCATTATATCTAAGCTTTTACATGACCTTGTTTCAATCCATATGATAATTTCAGTTCATTTTAACAGCCTTCTAAATTATTGACTCATGATAACTAAAACTCGCGGCTGCATTACACCATTTCACCTGCTTAATGTGCAGTAAGTGTTCGTCTCGAATAGCACATAAACTCAAAGGTTTACTGATGTTAAAGACTGAAATAGGCAGGGAATGATACATTTGTTGAGAAATACCAAATTAGTTGATAGTAGACTTTCACTGACAAAAGATAGCTTCCCAAATAAACGTTGTTCATTTTGAATGACATTAACAGGCTTTCCTTAAATAAGGGATGAGAATGAAGCCGAGATTGTGTCATCATGGCAAAGAAAATACCATAAATTTTGTTGGTAATAAACCTTTTCTTGAGTTTGAGTTGTTAATTCTGTATGATCTTGATCTAGAGATTGTATATCATCCGAATCTCAGGATTATCAGAAATCATATTCTGCAGATATAGGATTTCTAATGGATCGTTAATGACTCCATATCCAAAGTTGGGTAAACCTTTTTGATACGCACTGTATAGGGGATGGTTTTCTTGTAAAGTGGCTACATTTGCCAATTCTGTATGATCTAGATCTATAGATTGTATATCATCAGGGTCTCAGAATTATCAGAAATCATATTCTGCAGATATTAGATTCCTAATGGATCGTTGACTCCATATCCCCTTTCTCTTTTATATCTGTATTTTGTGTTTGATCTATTTCAGTCTATACCTCGTATACCGTTCAATTAAATGTTTTACATTTGTCTCGTCCTCACAATGTTCACTATCATACGAACTAAATCGAATAAAGCCTCGCAACCATCATGCTGGGAGCAATAATCTTCAACATCCTCAGATCACCATCACCATCGTCCTCCGTGTGCGTAGTCTGAGACAGAACCCTCATAACCTGTTGATCCTTAACCTGTCCGTGGCGGATTTGGGCGTGGCTCTAACCAGTATGACTTTCTCACTGGTATCCGTCTTTGATGGTGGATATTTCCTGATGTCACATGATGGAGTATGCAAAGTAAGTTTATTGACTAGATGACGTCTTTTTTAACCGTAGGTCTTAACCTTAACAAACAAATGTTTCAAATTGGATGTAACAAGATGAAATAAAGCCCATTCGTTTAGTCCTCTTGTTTTCCGAATAGAATGTATAAGATATTATCATGATTGTAGAGACGGAAGAAAAAGGTGGAAATCCTAAATGTGGAAACACAAACTGCGTTCGCTCGATACATTAAAAGAACAAGACCATCTGAAAAAGGATTTCCTGGTTGCCAAGAGGGCAACCCCATAAATAAATCAAGATAGTACATAGTCCTGATAATAGGCTTTACATGATGTTTTGGGGATGGAAAAGCACGAAATGACACATGATTGTTGCCACCAACATCACTAATGCACTACGTACGGTTCTAATCAATTGACCTGTGAATGTCAGTGAATAATTCAACAGATGATGTAAAGCTTATTTACATGATTTCTTTTTATACTATAATTTTACTTCCGTCTCATCCAGGCGCCTCTGCCTTTACGAGATACACTAAGTTATAATAATAATAATAATAATAATAATAATGAATATTTATAAAGCGCCACAACCACTAAAATACAGTGCTCAAGGCGCTGGAAAATAGAAATTACAGTTACAAAGGTAGGATAGAGATCACATAGAAAACATAATTGCAAATTGTCCAAACACTACAGCACATGTTGCAAATACATAATAATGATTAAAATATACAAAGGTATGTAACATGGGAAGAAATGGCCAGGAAACCAGCATACATGTACATTAATCAAATGCTGTTTGGAACAGATGTGTTTTCAGGGAAGTCTTAAATGAATTTACAGTGGATATATCTCTAAGTGGCTGTGGGAATTGGTTCCAGAGAGTAGATCCCGCATGTGAAAAAGATCGATCCCCCCATAATGTTTTCGTTTTAGGTACAACAAGAAGGGAAAAGTCAGAGGACCTTAGTTGTCTACGGGGATTGTAACGATTAAACAAAACAGAGTTATACTCAGGAGCCGTACCATGAAGACAATGAAATACAAGCAAAAGAATCTTAAATATACTACGAAACTTTACAGGAAGACAATGAAGCGATTTAAGGATATGTGTTATATGATTAAACTTTTTTGATAAGGTGACAACTCGAGCAGCAGTATTTTGTAACCTTTGTAAACGAGTTATCTCAAAGAGCGCCCCCTGTCTGCAATAAAGAGACATAACAGGGAATTTGTCCTGAGAAATCTTCGTAAGAAACCTCGATCAGGTTTGTCAGGATAGCGCTAAATACGGGCAGGAACGGTAATCTGGCATGATATTATTTATATTACTCTCTAATTAAACAAATTAAGAAATTAAAAACAGAATAAAAACAAATAAAAGAAGAGGAAGAAGGAATATTATGTTTAAAAGTGATTGTGGTCGGTAACTGTAGAGGTGTTGTTGATCAGTGGATAAGTCCCCGGACTGTGAACCGCGAGGTCCGGAGTTCGAATCCCTCGTTGGAAAGCAGCACGTTGACATAGCTTAAAAGTCAAGGATTCAAGTCATGGACTGAAATGAAATCAATATCGTGCTAATATAATACTGTCTATGATCTAGCTCCGGGATATATAACTTCCTTCACTGAATAGCACCATCTTCGTCTTGGCATGTGCTAATCTGATCTCACACAATCTCCAGGTTCCCATAACACATCTCAAGGGATAGAGAAACGGTGCCTATTCATCTATTGCTCCTCAATTGTGGAACTCGCTCCTTACCTTTCTTCGTTAAACTGGCAGTCTACAACACTGTCAACCATGCCTAAAAAGGACCTATTACAACACTTATACTGACTTTATTTCAGGATCAAGCGCCTTTGAATAATTAATATATGAAGAGATTTCTTGCAAAAGGCCCTAAATCCACTTTACCTACTTCTAATTGAGATTTTTTGTTTCACACAGTTCTATGATTTCATTCAAGAAGATCTTCATGTATGTTTAAGAGACATCACCACAGGTAACAATAATCACAATTTAAAAAATCCTGCGGCCGTCAAACATTTTATATGAAATTTTATATTTATTTATATTTTTTTTATTTAGGGCCTTTTGCAAGAAAAGTGGGATTTAGAGCCTTTTGCATGAAAAGTCTTGAATGATAATAGTAATTTACACATTAAAAATCTTTCTAATGAACCCCAAATCCACCCCCTTGTTCCCCTAACCTCTTGTGCTGCTCCATCTGCCTAAAGTGTTCAATGGGTTATAATAAACATTGCCAGATATAGCAACATTATAAAATCAATCAAAATTTAAACTTCGAAAGATAATTGGGGTAACTTATCGAAAATCATCATCTGACCTTAAAAATAAAGCAGACTTGCTCTAGATAACTGCATAAAATATGTGACCCTCCACCACAAAACGACCAATAAGTCGGAAATTTGGGTTTTTAAAATTTCAACACAGTTTGAAAGCTTAGATTCTAAACTTTAAAATGATATATAACTTGTCTTGTATGGACTAAGCAAACCCTTTAAATTAAAATGAGAATGTCAACGTGTCAGACAGTCTAATGACCAAAACAATGGAGAAAACGGGCTCTAAAGAAGAGTGACCATTTAAGAGCGCCTAATCTGTGTCCTATTGTTTGTCGCACAAAAGGTTGAGTCAAAACTCTTTAGCCTACACTGTGAAGTACTAATTGGATTGGGTTGAAACTTTCCATACCTTCAGAATAGATATATTTCTATGTTTCTTTACATTGTGGATATCAGACAGTGCATACAAAGTCATGTAGTTTTTAAGCTATACCAGAAAAGCGATGTGAAGTATAATCCCAGCAAGTTGACACACAGAGTTTGAATGTCCAGGAAAACATGGTCATTTTGAATGAGCTTAAAAACATATTTCAAGAAGGTATTTTAACCTGAAATTATGTCAGATGGTGGATTAATATATGAACTTTCAGAAAATACAAAAGTGTTAAAATAAAAATTTCCACCCCAAACCATCTTTTTCAGCTGTTTACTCTAAAACTCCCATTGCGACTTATTGGTCGTTTTTGTGGTGGAGGGTCACATATTGGCTTTGCCAGGATAAAACTTGCCTGATATAGCAACATTTTTAAGTCGATTCCAAAGATAATTTGTATTGTTTACTGACAGTAGCCAGTCATTATATCTGCCCTTAATAAAGCAGATTTGCTCAAGATAAAAGCAATATCTACTGTATCCAGAGTAGAATGCATCATCATAATCAACATCACATAACGTAACCAATACAATCATTATCACCCGAACAGTTGCCATCGTCATCACACCATTACCATCATCAGAACATTCAGCATCACACCATCATACACATCGAATGAAATCAGCATCAACATCATCATAACCAACATCATCATTGTTATCATCATTATTGCCATTACCATCACCATCATAACCATCATTATCATCATCGTCATTATGGTGATCGTAAATACCTTTATCGCCATTAACATTGCCACCACTATTATCATTATCTCTATCACCATTTGTACCATCATCACATTTATCACTGTCATCATCAACATCACCATCACTAACAGTAGCATTATCACCATCATCTTTGTCATGGCTGTATTATTCATGTCATTAGAGTTAACAGCATCTGCTGAACCTTCTTCAATATCACACCATCCTCATATCACCTACTCATGTGAAGATAATAAGAATACTTCTGGTAGTAATAACTCTTAAGAACTTTTAGGTCAATGCTAAAACTAGGAACTAACATCTACATTGACTCTACGTCATTTTGTGCAAATGAGCATTAACTTTCAAAAATCAATATCTAATCAAGTGCAATGAAGCTCTACATAGAATACTGAAGATAGATTCCAGTTGTGGGAATGATTACAAAATAAATCCACAGAGAATCCAATAAAATTACAATAAAATTACAAAAAGTGCAGGCACAAGAAGATGTAAGTAATTGTTCAGTCGCCAGTTAAATCATAATCCGTCATATAACTCATTCATCGTAAATTGCCACGGTCGCTTCATCCTCTTCATCATCATCACTGTCGCAATCCATTGCATCATTAAGAAAATCTGCACACACTGAGTTGTAGAAATGTTTGACAGTATCATTATAAGTGAAGGAACGAAGGAATTTTGTGTATTTAATTCCCATTAAAAATGTCAAAAAGCTGGAAAGATTCCCACACAGAGTCTCTGGATAGATGGTTGTGTGGAAGTGCGTGATTGGTCATTCATGCCAAAAAATCTATTCTCATAGCCAATCAGGATACAGGATAGATGAATGGACATAGGGCTTTTTGCAAGAAAAGTGTTTGGGATTTAGGGCCTTTTGAAAGAAAACATCATTTTCATCTCATTTTTGTACAAAATTCCTGAAACTTTTAGAAGTTGAAATATAGCCAGTTTGATGCACATGGTGAATGTCTATTAAAACATATAAAAAAGTGCCATATGATAAAAAACATTGATTTAGGGCCTTTTGCAAGTAAGCTCTTCATATATACATATATATACTGTGCCTTAAGAATTTTTACAATCACCAGTTACGTAATCATTCATATTGTCGTTACTGGAATGATCAGGGGCGTTGTTCTCTTGTCATTCTATCCTTTGTAAAAGTCGAATGAACCTTTTGTCCAACCTCATTCTGTTTTCCAGATGAATGGCTTCTTCTCCATCATGTTCTCGTTCATCAACTTTTCCATCATTCTCTCCATCGCTTCTGATCGTCTTCTGATCGTAGTCTTCTCACGCCGTTTTCCACCAAACCGACGACGCGTCTACGCCATGGTCTTCTCTTCCTGGTTCATAGGTTTAGTCCTAGCGTCGATTGCAGCTGCCAGCCCCATTGCCAACTACGTATACGATCAGAGCACGAGACACTGCACGCATATGTCAGAGAAAAGTATATCTTCCGAATTATCAGTGGCGTCGTATATCTCGGATTAACAATAGTTGGTCTGGTTGTCATCTACGCAGTTATCATATACTATAAAGAGGGACTAAACCTTCGGAGCCACCAGCTAGCGTCCTCGGTGTCCACTTTGAATGTTTCGAATGTGATGACAAGAAGTCTGGATAAATCCGTTGATTCAAATGGAGTAAGTACACGAATCTAAAATGAAAGCTATCTTCCATCAAAAAAAATTATTGAATTATTGAATTATTAAAAGATTGGTGAGACTTTAGATTGGGGAAACATTTTTTATTTTATCTTTATCTATGTTCACATTTGAGCAAAAATAACATTACATGTATTAGTATAATAGAGTATAGTCACTCGCAAGCTGATTTTCAGTTCGTTATCGCTGCACAAGGTACGGGGTTCGAATCCCTGTCACGGCACTAATGTATACATTGGACTTGCCCTTATCTACAAGCATATATTTCCTTTTCGAGCAGTCATGATCAATCAATCATTTATTTATTCATCAGGATTTCGGGGTACAAGTATCCTCTCACCAACGAAATCCAGAAAGACGTCAGTCAGAATCGTCTGCAGACAGGGTAGACGACAATGTAGACTGCGGTATGGGGGTACCACTGGGTAGAATCAGCAATGAAACGGCATTAGAGAAAAGAATCAAGATGAAACTCCAACGTCGTCAGCATGAATCACACAAACGCGTCATTTTGATTGGTTCGTAGCTTGATTTAATAGATCTATGTGTTGGGTAATGTCAACTTTACTATCAGGTTCCCAGCATTTCAGGAAATCAAAATTCCCTGATATTTCCTGATGAAGTGCAAAATTCCAGGATGATTATTTCCGGTTTGAAACGTGTTTATCCACTTGATACGTTGATTGGACAGAAGACAAATGAAAAATCCTATGGAGGGATGGTAGTCGAGCGAAAACTATAATTAATAGGAATATTTATACTTGGCTAGTTTTCAAGCTCACTCGGCTAATTATACTGACAATTCTCTGTAGAGATGATCTATGAAGCGCCATAACGAGCAGCATCCCCAAAAGTACACGTGACATGTCTCGTTTAACAACTAACGGAGGATATTCATTGGCCCCAATGAATATCCGGGTGTCTCTCTGGCCGTTCAAGGCTGAGTTCTTTTCCAAGTAAAAAGTTGAAGTTCGATCACTAAGCCAAGTCTAGACTATTATCATGTTTTAAGATGAACTTTCTGAAAATGCATTCGGAAAAGTGTCAAATATCTATTTAGCGTGACTTATTCAATGTCATTATTTTCTCCCTAGGAGCTCTAATCGTCTTCACAACCATCATCTGTTGGACTCCGTACGTATTGTATCACTCAAACTACTTCCGGGTCTATGGAGAGGGTCACTGGTTGGGCGTGTTCACCATGTGGTTGGGATACTGTAACGCCCTCATCGATCCTTTGATCTATGCCTTCCTCAACAGACGTGTCAGGGCCGAGTTACGGAGGCTGAAGCGAAAGACATCTGCATGCTGTGCCTTTAATCTTTCAAAGAAAAAACTAACAGTGTGCCGAAACAGGTGTATACAGTCTTGACATTCGAATTGACCAAAGTCTAGGGCTTTTTTGTTTGGGCCTTGCATGGCCTACAAATGCACACATATGGGTACGTATATTTCATTAAAATATATATCGATACACTCAGGAAAAAAAGAAAGTGGGCACTCTTTATTGTTCAAAATTTTCATATAAGCCGTTAATAAAATAATAAAATGTATATCAAATAAAAAAAAGCTAATACTCTACCAACATCAAATTAGATCAAGTTTGCAAAAAGTCTCATCAAAATAAAAGCAAGATCAAAATGCCATTTTCACAAGAAACCGCGGTCGTGTTATTTCAACATTAATTTTACCCGCAGTTCTGGAGTTTGGACTTGAAAGACAGCATTTTGAGGCTTGTGAATAAAATGTCTGAGATAAGAACCTTTTCCCAATATTTTGACTCGTTGGATGTATATCAAGTTTGTAACAGGTGCATAATATAGGTATATTATATCGATATTAATCGCATGGATTAATATTGCTTTTATTGCAGCAAAGTAATCCATTTAATAGACTCTGGTAATACTGATAATTAAATTATTCATATTTTTGAAAATATGTCAGCTTTTGAACATCTTCGGAACTTTTGGTCATATGACTTAGCATAAATGAAAGACCAAATTTCATACATCACCGTGTGCAGTAATTTGTGCATATTACTTATTATGTTGTTGCACAGCTATCAAATTTCAAGACATGGTTTTTGCTATAATTATAGAAGACTGCCCTGTTTAATGTTCGTGTCAAAGTTGCCGCGATTCACTGGCCCGTTGATTGCCTCCGTATGACGTAATCAATACGTGCACTAATGAGAGAAAAGGAATACTTTTTGAATAGCATTAACCACAGGTGCATTCAAAATTTAAGATATTAATTAATAAAAAGAAGAAAATGTGCAAATATTACTAATGGCAATGAATGAACGCCTATGATAAACAAAACTCAACATGGTTATTGGCATGGAATAGACACCCATTCCCCATAGGTGTGGCCGGGGGGCTCAAGGGGGCCAAGCCCCCTTGCTCTCTTCATATAAAGAAGTATTAATTTATTTCCTGCACGACAGCACAAATCCAATCATTTTTGTTTAAAATCATAAAATGTGGCTACTTTGGGCAACCATACATAAATGTTCATGAGGCCCTGCATATTATTGTAATAGTAATAATATGTCTTGTTTACCCAGGGTAGCTTCATCAGTACTAAATACTGTTCTCCCTGAGGGCCCTGCATATTATTACCCCGGCTTTACCATGGCAACCGTAGCGCTCAGTGCATTCAAGGAATAAATGCTACCAGGTACCCACTTACTACACCTGGATCGAGTGTGGCAAATGTAGATTTATGTTTTGCCAAAGGACGTTAGTGCCGTATACAAGCAGTTCTAAGAAAAAAAAAACTCTCTGTATACCATGATACCATTAATTTTAATCATAATACGTATAACTGGCACAGGAAATTTAAATAAAAACATTTTTAAGACAAATTGTGGACTAATTATAGAAATTACAAAATGATTTTAAATGTTCAGAAACTTTAACATCTTGAAAAATATAATAAACTGTATTTTTATAGCGCATATCACTATAATGCAGTCCATCTGCACTGTTAAGAAGAGGGGGAAAAGGAAATAAAAGAAGGGTCAAAGGGGAATAGTCTGCTTGTAAATTCAGTTTTTAAATATCAAGACATATCAACTGCACTAGATCACTGTGCTTTAAAGAAAGAGAGAGAGAAGGCAGACAAAGGGTGGAGAGAAGGGAGCAGTAGATTAGTAAAATGAGGAAACAAAATAGAGAGAGATAGACAGAGACAGAGCGGAGAAAGGAACAATAGAAAGGTAAAACGAGGAAACAACATATACTGTATGCATGTATTACCTCTACTGGAAGATATTTACTATACTGAGCTGTTCTTATACATGTATTATCCTTTGTATTATGCCATTTGATTTATATGCTTATATTTTGCTTTCTCGTGTACATATATTATGTGGTCGTGGAAACAAATAAAATAAAATAAAATAAAATAAAAGATTCAAAATTTATTACACTGATAACCGCAACAAGAATGTAGTGCAAATCATTGCACAAAGGACACAGGCCCTATGCTTCGAAGGAAAAGAGAGATAAATAAGAGAGAGCAAGAGACAGAGGAAGATGCGGCAAATAAGAGTGAGAAAGTTTTATAGTGCGAGAAGAGAAGAAAAACAAAGGAAGAGAGGAGTAGTGGAATGTCAGAGAGGAAGCAATATCATATCATTCAGATTACAATTACTGATATCTGCCTCCTTGACAGCCTCGGGTCCCGGGGGGGGGGGGCACTCAGTATGTAAGGAGACCCCCATCTTTACACTCAAATTTCCGTTCCAAAGTGTACCATTTTTTTTTCTTGTTAAGAAACAGAAGAGTGAAAACCGTTCCAAAGCACCGGGGTTTTTTTTCATTCCGTCGTTCCGGCCGTCATGGCCCGCCCCGGTCCGTTTCGAAGAATGAAAAGTTAAAAACGATTTTCATTCCAGGTACTTGATTCCTTCGGGCTTTCCCCATTGCTTCAAATCCGGTTCCAATCCACCCCATGGAATTCAGTTTTTATTCATGCTGAGCGCATGCATGCGATATAATGACAATAATAATCATACTAATAACAATAGTGGCTACTTGTATAGCGCACAGGTGCACCTTTCCGTGCTCATGGCGTTCATTAGAGAAAAATACATACAAAATTCTCCTAAACCCTGCTTATATGAATACCCACACCATGATAAACGCCTATTTTTGGAAACCAGTTCCGTAGCATCATATTTATAATGCAACTTTTATGTTTTATATATCTAGGCTTCCTCTTGTACGATATAAATCAAATATACCATGCACTCTTTTCGATGTATCATTTGAGGTTATGGATTCTTCGGTGACCAACATAGTTACTATTTTCAGAAAATAATGTTATGTCAGTCACCTCAACTGGAGCCTCTAAATGCAAGGTATATTGATTAATTATAGTTTCCATTCTCATTTTTGGCTGAGTGTATATATGCTAGTTTAAAGCTTCTGCGACGGAGATTTACGAAATGGAGAGACTTGACAGAATAAATAAATTTCGTGACTGTCATTTCCTGACTATCGTTTCCTGATGAAGCCTTCAAGATAATAATAAGCAACGTAACAAAACTAAAGACAACAGAACAGAATTGTCATAAAGTTTGCAACGTAAATCAAAAGGAGCAAGTCACTGAATAGATGTTACTCTCCAAAGCAAAACTAAAGACAACAGAACATAATTATCATAAAAAGGGCAACATAAATCAACAGAACAGAAATGTCATAAAGTGGGCAACATAAATCAAAAGGAGTAAGTGATACTCAAAAGATGTTACTCGCCAAAGCAAAACTAAAGACAACAGAACAGAATTATCATAAAAATGGCAACATAAATCAACATAAGTAAGTGAAATTGAAGAGATGTTACTCGGCAGGAGTATAAAGTGAAATAACGAAAATGGAACTCAATAGAAACACTGGAACTTCACTAAGCCCCCGCCCCCCTTCTTTTACCTTGGTCTGACGTACCCATTTACTTACTTGTGCAGTAAACGCCCTCTACGTGACGTCCGTATTACATGTAACTATTATACAAAGAACACCTATACATTAAACAAGAGACAACATATATATTTGCTTCGACCTTAAAAGTCAGGTAATTGTTTACTTTGCTCAATTTTGTTTCTGTTGAGTTCCATTTTCTTTACTTTATTTACTCCTGCCGAGTAACATCTCTTCAATTTCACTTACTTATGTTGATTTATGTTGCCCTTTTTATGATAATTCTGTTCTGTTGTCTTTAGTTTTGCTTTGGAGAGTAACATCTATTCAGTGACTTGCTCCTTTTGATTTATGTTGCAAACTTTATGACAATTCTGTTCTGTTGTCTTTAGTTTTGTTACGTTGCTTATTATTATCTTGAAGGCTTCATCAGGAAACGATAGTCAGGAAATGACAGTCACGAAATTTATTTATTCTGTCAAGTCTCTCCATTTCGTAAATCTCCGTCGCAGAAGCTTTAAACTAGCATATATACACTCAGCCAAAAATGAGAGTGGAAACTATAATTAATCAATATACCTTGCATTTAGAGGCTCCAGTTGAGGTTTGATTTAGCAAATAAACTTGAAGAAGGCCAGGAGCCGAAAGCTTGTAAATTAACCGAGTGACTTGCTTCATGCCGTTCGCAGCCATAGGGGGAATCCTTTTATCTCAGCCTATTGTTATCATTCCCCGTAACGCCCGTCGAAATTCCCCTTAACGCCCAATTTTTATTGTGACGGAATAAACCGCATTGTTAGGATCCCCCTATGATCGGAAATAGGGATATATGTATGTAAACCGCACAACAAGGGTCCCAAGTCCTTGTGTTGCCATAAAGCCATTATGGTAATAGCCCGGAGGGCGCATTGTTATGCATAATTTGTATATATATATATATATATATATATATATATATATATATATATATATTATATGTATATAAATGTATTCTGAATATATCATAAAGAAATGTGAGAAAATTACAATTCCCCGACCGGGATTCGAACCTGGGAAGCAAAGTAACAGTCTCACATATAGCCCCTCTCTTTCCATCGAGTGTAGGGGGTACGATGGAAAGAGAGGGGCTATATGTGAGATTGTTGATGTTGATGAGCCCGGATAGCTCAGTTGGTAGACCACTGGTCATGTAATCCAGGGTCCCGGGTTCGAATCCCCATCGGGGCATAGTAATTTTCTCACATTTCTTTATGATATATTCAATTTACTTCAATCTTGTCAGTTATGATATTTAATTATAAATAAATGTATTCATGTACAATTATTACACTTTAGTACATTGTGTGATTGTTCATAATATACTGTCATTTATGTTACGTGTTGTTAATAAATTCAATCAATCAATCAAACAATACTTTAATACCAATAGGACACTTTTGTGTTTTGATGTCACAGTGAATGTGATAAATGAGGAAAGTAATAAAGATCTAATAAAAACCAAACGAAATCGCGAACGTTAAAGGGACATGAGAAAGCCTAATACAAATCGTTAATTTTTTAACTAATCATGTGTCGTATTTGAATGAAATTCGTAAAGCAATTTTGGAGCAATTTGTAAAGGTCAAGAATCAAGAATAATGATCGAAAGCGCTATCATATGCCGAAGTAAATATAGCACACTGCTAGGTTTAATTGGGCAGACTTTCGATCATTAAATGAGATTGATAACTACTGCAGTAACGGAGCTGTGATCAAAATCAAAACAACACCATCGAGAAAATGAGTTTATTATCAGTACGACATGCAAATCGTCACTGGTATAAGTATCCCTTTTTCCTAAGTGCCAATTTTCCTCTTGTGATAAGTGTAACTTTTCAAATAGGATAAGGGCTCCTTTATTTTACTACTGGAAAGGGCCCCTTCTGCAATCTAATATGTGCCCTTTTTACCTATATTTTCCACTATCTTACAAAGTGAACTACCGCGGCTTTTTATAGTAACAGGTACGCATTATTATTAATACAAGTACAATGAACCGCAATCGAACTGGAGGCAAGAGGGGCACAATGCCTATCAACCCCCCCCCCCCCCCGCCCCCCTTAAGAAAATTCCCATTCCGCTGGCTCGAATATCCCCATAATTTACACCAAGTGAGCGCAACATTTTCTGAAAACGTTCCCAAGCTCTCTCGCTCACTCTTTAAGTATACATGAAATTTGGTTCGATGTTATCCTAAAGAAAAACGACAGGGTTATTGTACGAATTAGAAGATCATTCACCCCCCCCCCCCCCAAAAAAAAAGAAGGAATTTGCGTTTGTCATTATCAACTGTTCAGTATACCGCTGTAAAAAATGCACAATCCAAGGACTTTAGCAATAGGAAAGAGTCTGAAAATGTTTGCTCTGTCGCTTCGCCTGCTCGCACATAAATCGTGGACCATTACACACAACTGTTAATTTGGGAAGCTGAATCAGTATCTGGAACCACGTAAAGTTAGAAACAATAAAAAGAATAAGATTATCTTTGATAATATTGTAATTAGACTGTAGGGTATTAAATACAAATGTCACAAAATGGCCCCTTTTTCGCTTTGTGTTTACCTTATGTAGCCCCCACCCCCCCCCCCCCCCCCGGGCCCTCACTTTGAAAGACGACCCACCTGTCCTTGCAGCCACCCACTTATTTAGGACAAAAAGGTTTATGACCGTTCCACTTCAACATATTGTAGCATCATGAATATGATTGTCAACAACATGAAATCGATGCATCCGGATATAGTTTAAGTCTTAAAAGTGAAAATCTAAACGCGGAAGTAACATTATTTATTGATACTTTCTTTTTAAAGCACGTGCTATTTTTATTTAGGTGGGCATATGATAACGGTATCGATCTAAGTGAGATTGATAACTACCGCGTAAACGGAGCTGTGATCAAAATCAAAACTCTACCATGAAGAAAATCATTCTGTTATTAGTACGACAGATCATCACTGGTACGAGAAACCATGTTTTCAACCACCATGGATGAAATGTATCCATCTCTTCTTGAAAAGGATAATAGCATCACAGTTGTTCAACTTGTACTAGAGTCATCCAGGTATTGAACTGTCGATTTTTCACATCGTGTGATTTTTTAAAACATATATTATACAAGTGGGTGACAAATTACCGCCTATTTCTAGGAGCCGTAGACTAGTTGACATATGGATCGTGGTAAACTCCTTCAGTGCCGATGTCATATATATTATGTGACAGATAGACTTGTCATTTTAAATAATCGTTTGTACACACTTTGGTTGACATATGGATCGTGGTAAACTCTTTCAGTGCCGATGTCATATATATTATGTGACAGATAGTCTTGTCATTTTAAATAATCGTTTATACACACTTTGGTTGACATATGGATCGTGGTAAACTCTTTCAGTGCCGATGTCACATAATATATTATGTGACAGAAAGACTTGTCATTTTCATTCACCAATTCCTCGAGCACAGGAGATTTATATGGTGGTCAAAATATATCAAAATTTGAGCATTCTAAATATATGATTATAATTATATGCTACCATAGAAATTTTCAGAGAATATTGCAGATTTCAAAAAAGATAAATACCTTATTTCAACATTAAAGCAATAGTAAATACATGAGGAACAAAACAAAATAATGGATAAAAAAGAAACTGAAATGTAATTTTTAATAGATCTTGTGCATAAAGTTGGGTACAGTAATAATGTTTGGTATCATAAGAAGTGGTGATGAATTTCCTCCAAGTTTTGTACACAATATTTTGTGAAATGATAGATGGTTAATGAAGTGCAGACATTTGAAAAATAAGCATTGATCACATTTTTGTAAAATTTTGAAGAGAGCTGAACCCCTTGGTACAATAAGATTTTTAAACAAAAGAGCAATGTTTGAGCAATGTTAGCATTTAATTCGTAAAATGAACGGTCGGTAAACTTGAATTCCGATTGAAAGTGGTCTTCCATCTTTAACTTCAGGATGAAAGGGTGACGACTGTGTATATCACTCATTGGATATATTATACTTTTATATTCATTAACTCTTACTGTACCAAGGGGTTTAGCTCTCTTCAAAATTCTACCAAAATGTGATCAATGCTTATTTTCAAATGTCTGCAACTCATCAACCATTTCTTATTTCAAAAAATATTGTGTACAAAGCTTGGAGGAAATTCATCACCATTTCTTAGGATACCAAACTTTTTTACTCTACCAAATTTTATGCACAAGAATTATTAAAAATTACATTTGAATTTAATTTTTATCCATTATTTTTTGTTCCTCCTCATGTTTTACTATTGTTTAATGATGAAATAAGGTATTAATCTTTTTTTTTAATCTGCAATATTCTCGGAAAATTTCTATGGTAGCATAGAATGCAAATGCATTATCATTTCTTATATCAAACATTATTACTTTACCCAACTTTATGCATAATAATTATTGAAAATTACATTTGAGTTTATTTTTGGTCAATTATTTTATTGTTTATTGTTGAAATAAGGTAATATCTTTTTAAAAATCTGCAATTTTCTCTGAAATGTTCTACAGTAGCATAATCATATATCATTATATTTAGAATGCTTGATTTATGCTAAAAATTTTGATGTACATTGACCACCATATACCTTTCCGGTGGTCGAACAATTGGTGAATGAAAATGACAAGTATATCTGTCTAATGTGACATCGGCGCTGAAAGATTTAAAATCTCGTGCATAATATAAACGTAATATTCTGAAGATTTCATAAACTGTTACAGACCACCAAAGATTTCCTTTCCGTCTCTCACTCCATGATTTTGTATCTCTTTTTTTCTTTAAAGGGAAGGTCCACCCTGACTACAAGTTGGTTTTGAAAGAGGCAGAAGTATTAGAGAAAACGATCAATGAGTATTTGAGCAAAATCCGATAAGAAATAAGAAAGGATTTTTTTGACAACCCCATGACGTATCTTGCGGGCTCCTCTCCCGTTTACTCCGTACACAAAAATCCATATTTTTTCATTTTCTTTGTTTTTGAAAATAGATTTGTATCATGCAGGTTTTATGTAAAAAGCATAAGTGAAATGATTATATCTGCGGCAAATTTATGATAAAATATTTTTTTAGAAAGAAATTGGAAATTTATGATTTTTTCAGTACAGGGCAAATGGGAGATGAACTCGCAAGATACGTCACGGAGTTTCAAATTCATGTTTGATTACAATTTCAAAAATGCTTGTCTTGGTCTTTATGTTCGTCCTTTTGCCTCTGACGAAGATTCTGCTAGGATCGAAAGCTCAGGCCCCTTTTGACTCCAATTTCAAAAATTCATAACTTTCTTATTTCTTATCGGATTTTGCTCAAACTTTCACTGATTGGTGTCTATACTTGTTCTGCTTCTTCTGAAACCTAGTTGATATCAGCAGACTTTCCCTTCAATACGATTGTCCTCGTTCAAATAATACTCCTTATAAATCTCTGATATTATTTTGTAACTGTTCATGTTCATACAAACTTTATCCAACAAAGCCTCACCATCATCATGCTGGGAGCGATAATTTTCAACATCCTCACCATCACCATCGTCCTCCGTGTGCGTAGTCTGAGACAGAACCCTCATAACCTGTTGATCCTTAACCTGTCCGTGGCGGATTTGGGCGTGGCTCTTACCAGCATGACCTTCTCACTGGTATCCGTCTTTGATGGTGGATATTTCTTAATGTCGCATGATGGAGTATGCAAAGTGAGTTTACTGACTAGATATATGTTAACCTTTACGAATTGCCCAAAAATTAGTTTCAACAAGATTTCATTGAAACAAGACACATAATCAGGGCCCTGTAACATAAAGCTTGAAATCGATCTTACGATTAATGTTAATCTATCTAATCTATCTAAGTCTATGGCAAACCATGTACTGAAGAGTTACAATTGTTCGCAAGATTGATTGTATCTCTCTATGTTACAGGCCCCTGTAGAAGAATTGCCGATTTCTCTTAGGCCTACTCATTTCCCTTTAACGGTCGCAATTATTCGTTCAGTTTTTATTAAATCTCCTCATCTATCACGTTCACCGCGACAAGTGTTCTTTTGTATTAAAGTATCGCTTTTCATTACCATTGTCTCTTCTCTCTTCAATTCTCCAGATGAATGGCTTCTTCTCCATCATGTTCACATTCACCAACTTTTCCATCATTCTCTCCATCGCTTCTGATCGTCTTCTCATCGTTGTTTGCTCTCGCCGTTTCAGGCCAAATAGACATCGTGTCTACGTCATGATCGTCGCTTCCTGGTTCGTAGGGTTAGTCCTAGCGTCGATCGCAGCTGCCGACCTACTTCTCATTTACGAATACGATCAGGGCACGAGGCACTGCACGTGTATCAAAGAAAAGTACCTCTTCCGAATTATCAGTGGCGTCATATATCTCGGATTAACAATAGTTGGTCTGGTTGTCATCTACGCAGTTATCATATACTATATTTGGAAAGAGGGACTAAACCTACGAAGCCACCAGCTAGCGTCCTCGAATGTGATGACAAGAAGTATGGATAAATCTGTAGATTCAATTGGAGTAAGTAAACGAATCTAAATGACACACACTATCATACTCACTCATGCTTTCAAATAGGATGTTATATAGTCCATCTTAGATATACAGAAGCTATCCTTAACGGTCCACGTTAGAAAATGTTTGGAACAGGCGAAAGAGGAAGACTCGAAAACTATTAATTGAGATGGGATCATATCACCATCGGATATAACCATGGCCATATCATAAGCTGCCTAATAGTGTGATTGTTTGCGAAATGATTTTCAACTCCTTGACCACCGCGTACAAGTTGTGAATAGCCTGAATACGCAGTAGAGTTGAATTAAAGTCAGCTTTCAATAACCTAGTTTACTGGGTGCTCAGTCAAGAAAATTGAAACAGACAATTAATCAATCAATCTTTCATTCATTTATCTGGATTGTGGGGTGCAGGTAATCTCTCATCAACCAAATCCAGAAAGGCGCCAATCCGATTCGTCTACAGACTTGGCAGACATTGATGAAGTAGACACCAGTAAGGGTGTACGCCGTGGAGGAATCACCAATGAAACGGCATTAGAGAAAGGAATGAAGGTGAAGCTCCAACGTCGTCAACATGAAGCCCATAAACGCGTCATTTTCATCGGTTAGTAGCTTACTTTTTTAGATCAAGAGCTTGTCATGTAATGTCAGCTAACTATATATGATGTGGGGCTCGTTAGTTTGTGTTTAAGTGTATCCAATTACGTCATTAATTTATTGGACTTCATTTCCTAAGACATGCATGTTAAAATGTTCATTGCTATGTCGCATGACCATCGAGCGATTAACTTTATAGGAAATATTTATACTTGATCCATTTTAAAGCACACTCTGCTATTAAATGACTTTGTATTACGAGTCTCTGCACAGAGTTGCAATGATGGCGCTTAGCGGGAGGCGTGGTTCACCGGACAAGCCTTGTCCCGGATGCTGAACTTGTCTCATTTACGGGGGTACTCATTATCCTTCAATAACGCCATCTCCATGGCTGTCCAAGGGCGAGATCTATTTCCTATACTTCCCCATATGGGGTACACGAGTAATTCATTTGCTCACGGTGCATTTTGGACCGGCGTAAGTTAGATAATGTACTGGTAGCTGATCAAAAATTAAAAATTATATTCAAGAAAAATTGTGATTTGTAAACAAATTTTTAGGCATTTTACTCCCAGTGTTAAGATCGTATGCTCGATCTGTAATGAAAAACACAAGTCAGAAAAAATTGGAACCAGCGGGATTCGAACCTGTCATCTACTGCTTGCCGGGCAGCGACTTAACCACCAGGGCTATTCTGGTTCACGGCCAAGTCACGATGAACTGGAACCAAATACCCAAGATCCTCTTCTTTCTGACTCATTAATATTCAAACGGTCCGCCGTAGACAATGGTTAGTAAACGAAGAAGCTTGATGGGATCTTTAACACTGGGAGTAAAATGCCTAAAAATTTGTTTACAAATTAAAAATTCCTCCCATCAAGCTTCTTCGTTTACTAACCATTGTCTACGGCGGACCGTTTGAATCTCCATATCAATAATTATATCATCATTATTAATATAAATCATTGCCATTATTATTTTATCTATTCATAGACGAGGGAGCGTAGCGAAAGAGTGACATTCCCTCCAATTTTGATGCATGCATTTTTGTACAAAATCTCTCCGTACACCTTTATGGCCCAAAGCGAAGGATAACGGAAAGGGAGAGGCCAGGATGAAACAAAATAAATTTGACCCCCCTCAAAAAAAAAAGAAGACAGAAAATAATGATTTATCACTATCAAGGATGTATTATTTTTTAGTATTGTGAGTGTAGAGAGCACTTTAAATTGCAAAATAAATAAATAAATGAATAATTAATAAATAAATGATAATGATTAATAAATTAATAAATAAAAAAAATAAATGAATAATTTTTAATAAATTTAAAATGAGATCATTAAATCTCCCTCTCATTATTACAGTGTGGAAACTGCATAAAAGTTGGCCTATGCTACATATTCTGTTAATCATAATTTAAAGTAGGCAGTACTTTACCAATGTGTTTAATAGGATCCTTGTAAAGAAAAATCAACATCACATGCATTTCCTTTTAAAACACGCTTTAAACTTCCAGTAATACACAATCCGGAATTTCTAAAGCCTATTGGAATACCCTCTTCTAATCCCTAGCTCCCACGGAAATGTGCAGTCTCTTATATGTTATGCCACCCTGACCCGCTACCAGCGCAGAGAATTACAATTTTGTAATACGGTATCGTGCCTAATGAGCAATGATAAAAAAAAACAATGTTTACACTCTAAAAACTTAAGTGCTGTATATAGCACTTTTTGAGGGCATGCATAGGGACTGCACTCAGAGTGATATTGGAATGCACACAGTGTGCTATTTCAGCACTTTCACGGGAGCTTGACCGGCTCCTTAAACTGCTAAACATTAATTTAAAAATCGTGATTTTGGCGAGCCTCGAACCAGGGTCCGCTGATCGAGAATTGCTGGCATTACCGCTAGACTAAAGCCTTAGTCACAACTGCCCGTACGGGCTTGTACGGGTGGTTTACGGGTGGTTCACGGGCAGAAATTTGGGAAAACGCAAGGGGGACGCAGGTTGTTCGTACGTAATTTCGAGTTTGCAGACAGCACGCTAAAGCCGTAGGCCGAAAATGTGTATGCACATTATTTTCTGCGTTCTCGCTACGACAGGCAGCCCGTGGACAGGACGTAATGAACACTCACAGTCTCCGCAAGAGGGTAGTGCGAATAGCGTGGGTGGGTCGCACGTTTGCTCGGGGTAAAAACCGCGCGAATGCCGCAGGCAGCACTCACGAGGAACGCATGTGATGGTCACGCAAGTGCGCATGCGCTCCTTGCGGGCCACGTGCGTGTCACGCGGGTATCCAATCATATCTGAAAACGTGTATGTGACTTGCGTGCTTCGTGTGTCCCACCCACGGCGCATGCAAACACGTGCGTGCAACGTACGGCCAATTTGGGGCCGGTATAAAAACCGTGCGGGCAACAGAGTTCTCACACTTTCGCTCTGAATTTTCAGTGTCTTGATCAGGAGCTCCGACGTTTCTTCAAGACATTTTCTAAATCAAGACCGACTCTTGAATCACAATGCCTGCATGGAGCAAGAGGCAGGGGTCAGAAGAGAACATGTGGGGCTAAGAGGGTGGAAATCCACCGCCGACCGTACTGTCGCCGTACGGTTTTAGTACGTTCATCTTGCTTTCACCCTACTACCGGCGTGAATGTGGCGCAACAGGCCCGTACGTTCTTGCAACACGTACGGTGTACGTGCAATTAACGGACGTGAACCTTGCGTCATCTGCACGGAGCACATACAAATCGCACGGCATTTGCACGTTACACTCACGATTAAATTTCCGACTGAGGCGTACTGACGCCTTGCGTGCAGCACGTTAACTGCAAGACATACGTGCTCCTTGCGTATGAAGCCCGCGCAACCACGCTACTACTTATACTCCCTGTGCGAACTGCCACGGACCTCTACGTTTTTTCCAACCCCGAAAAAACGCAGAAACCGTGCGTCCTGAAAAAACGTACGGGCAGTTGTGACTAAGGCTTAACTCACATCGTACGATTTAGAGCAGATTAAGAGCAGGCGTAGCCTTTTGACAAGGCCTCGTGATTTGGCCATTTTCCTCGCCATGCCGTGCCTGAGATTAGACTAGCCAGCGACGAAAAGAATCAACACGGCCGGGGTGAACGCGCGATCGAGCGACTTTAGTCGCGAGGCCTTTTGGAACCTGGGTTTCCATCGTCCGATATGAATTATTCACGAGTTGACATTCGTATGCTAACACGCCTACACCGAGGATTATCGACCAATCACAACGGTCTCTGCGGGGCTTGCTTTCCATTCGGTCATGATTGATGTACTAGTAGCTTGCGCCGGGTGCAGTACGTGCCGAGCGAGCTAGTGCTCGAGATGAAGGCGAATTTCATACCAAATTTATGCTGACGTCATGCGAAGGTACGTCCGCTGATTGGCTCCTACCAAAAAGGTAGCAGATCCTCGCTCGGAACAAAGGATAACATAAGAAATACAAGCCAGGTTCCAAAAGGCCATCGCGACACGTCGCTCGATAGCGCATTCACCGGGCTGGGCGGCTAGTCTTGTTATGCAGCCACTACTAGCTTACTTGCCAAGAAAAATAGCCAAGTCACGAGGGCCTTGTCAAAAGGCTAGAACAGGCGCGGCTCTACACCCCAATTAACGTCTTTGTAAAGTCGTCAAAGCTTTTGAATTCCTAACGGCTATCGAAGCCCTCCGCTGAGCGAGGAGCAGAAATCCTCGAAAATTCACATTCTCGTATCTCCCTCATTCGGGCCTTAAATATCATGAAAATTCCAGAGTAGATAGGAAATGAGGATATTATGCTTCATATTAATTTTCACTGAAAACGGATGAGTATTTTTCTGTTTCAGAGGGCCGAGAAATGAGGTTTTGTTTTTTTCCCGACACAAGTCTGGGACGAAATAAATATGCAAACAAATAACATATTGCTAAACTTTAAACTCCAGTCTCACTCCCTGGGCAGTTTCAAGTTTGCGCAGTTAGTAGTTTTGTGTAAAACTGCCATCAAAAATCGAAGACTTAACGTGAAAAATACTGAAATCCTTGCAATCTGATTGGCTGAGAACAAATTTGTTGGTAACAATCACTGACAAGACACGCCCCCTGTTTAGCATACACTCGAGTTGAAACCAGCCTGCATGCACCGCTATACGTGGGACTACACGCGAAGAACAGTAGAGGGTTCATGAATGCATTGCCTTCGATTTTTTCCCGACATAACCGTTCGACGGATGATTATGAAAAGATATTTCGAGGATTCCCTCAATATACTTTGATTTTTCATATGTGAAAGTTTTGATCTTGCGCAATGAGAGCAAATGTGAAAAATAATGCTACATTTTCAGACTTAAAAAAAAAAAATATGGCTCCTCATTTCTCCAAGTTTTCACAAATTAAAAAATGATTTGACTACGAGTGATACTAATTATGGATTAGAGCAACTCTTATTCTGGAATTTGACGTTTAGTTCATTTCATTTGGTTGTTTCTCGGGCGAGATTTCACAATTTAGCTGAGACTCTTCGGTAGCGGTTTTACGTAAACAACTTGTTTATTTTATGCAAATTAAGCAGGAAGGAGCGAAAGCTTTTGGGCAGTTAATCGCAGTGTAGAGCCGCGACTGAGTATACATGCCCCGAAAAAGTAGCACTTCAGTTTTTACAGTGTTAGTAATTGGATTAAATACATTGTAAGTATAACCCTTTTTCTAGTCTTTTTTTATCAAAATATCGAGAAATATGTATGAAAAAAGAAAAATCTGCATGTTCGATGGGATAGAAGGGTATTTGCCCCCCCCCCCTCCCCATATCTGCTCGAATCGAATAGAATGACAGTTAAATTATCAACACTGATAATTAGAATACACTTCTCTTCTGTATTTCTTTCTTCCACGTTTTTATCCACGTTGTACAATAATTTCTCTTTTTTCCGTTTAGTTTCGTTTCATTTCGTTTCGTGTATTTAGTTCATTCAACAGCATGAATGATAACAGAATAGATTCATTGAAATTACTGACAACGATATACAATGTATCAAAACTAAACAGTATGTTGAAGTGGGTAGCAGCTAAAAAGGGGTTTAAGGCCCTTGTGATAGACAATGAAAATTGTCTGGGTTACGAGTTGGTCTAGCGATAACGTATACGGGCAGTTCTTTGTATTCGCCTACAAACTGACATATCCACCTTTCCTTGTGTTTTCTTTCTGTCGATCGGCCTACACTTATAGGACAATCAAGGAAAATCACACGAGATTTCCCCCGCAACACACACTCACTTCCGGTTGAAGTACGCTTTAGGATCGCTTTGTTTTCACACTGCCACGTTGGAGCGCTCTAACTAAGAACCGTTCCTCAAAACCACCTCGCGAGGTGGTCTTCTGGAGAGCTCCAGAAGAACGCTTCCTGGACCACTTGAGCACACTCACCTGGGAACCGCTCCTGAGGAACCGTTCTAATAGCCCCCTCACACCTGACCGAATGTAAGCGGACGAAGGGTGACGAATAGGAAAAATGCACGAAATGCACAAAATGCACGCGAATTCAACGAATTCAAATAAAATTTCCGTCAAATCATGCGATCAGTAACTATTGTCAAATTTTATCAACGAACGGTAAGCGAAGGATAAATATGACATGCGAAGGATATCGATTTTTCTGTTCACCTCTTTGAGTAAATTGCAGGCGAAGGCGAGCGAAGGGTTGATATAACCCAATAAGACGAACGAACAGTGAGCAATGGTTTGATATGGCGTGCGATTAGAAACGAAGACGAGGGAATAGATCGGGCGTTCTTGTACGTTACGGCCAGAGAAGTCATCCACGCAACATGCCTACAGTGAAAGGAAGAGGCAAAGGCAGAGGGAAGGCACGAAAGACTGCATCTACCGGGAGTATTCGCATTCGCATTCGCAATCCATAGTTTGTCTTAGTATCTCTTAGCCTTGTCTTCGTGTATGTATCGCTATTAAAATTTAGTAAAATTTAGTATTGGTTTCCCTTCGCATAGAAGATGGCAAGCGAAAATCCGTTTGTCATAGTATCTTCGTTTCCATGCGCAACTCATATTTTGTCATCGTGTTGCTTCGTTAAGGGTTCTTTCGAGATCGGTCCACTTTGGCAAAAGCGCGATGAGGGACTATGCGCGACAATAACACACGAACGATAAACGAACGATTACCGCAGACTAAATAAGAGATGCGAATTCAAACAGATGACCAACGATTTTTCAATTCGTCGGGAAATTTTAAACATGTTCAAAATTTCCGCGCGAATTTGAATAATCGCAGCTGTTAGTTCAGAAGGTGTACGAACCCAAACACGAAGGGTAAATATGATTTACTATCAGTTACCATTGAAAACGATTTTAAAAAAAATTCCTTTCGCCAGCCATCGCAAGGCATATTTCAGGCAATTCGGTTAGGTGTGAGGGGGCTATTAGAGCGCTCTAACGAAGTGAGTGTGAAAGGGCTCTACATTAGTCACCTAAAACAAGCCAAACAATAGACACTGGTATGTACCTATCCCTCAGTTTAGCACCTGCTTACAAATGCATATTTTAATACAATACCAACTCATAAACTCTCAATCACAATAGCAGATGCTATGTCAGAAATGCTCCAGCATCACAGGAAAAGAAAGGTACTGAAAATCTGTTGTATGAAAACACACGATGCTATTGTGAGCAAGTACAAAACAAAGAAATACTTTACATACCAGTGTCTTTTCTTTGGCTTGTTTTAGGTGACTGATGATTGACTGATGATGTCATGTGAAAAATCAGACTCCAAAGGATTTTTTTTAGGTTCGGGGCTTAGCAGGTAAAATAAAATAATTACAAAAAATATTTAAAAATATATGACACATATTCAGATCAAATGGTTGTAAATTTTGTGATGTACAGAACAATACACATCAAAGATCAACATGTACTTGCATTCCATAGGTCCTTTAAGTGCCCAAATAAAGTACCTGATATTGTAGTTGCATCCGTGTTGTTGCTACTCTGTTAAAACGATTTTTGTCGAGAGGTTATAAATATATAACATTTTAGATCCCCTTCAATTTAACACGTGTTTCTATAATTGGGGGCCCGAATTATTCGTGTGTGCCCTGTAAGGACACTGTCAATTGTGTATTTAGTATGACATTATTAATATGTTTACTTCTAGGCGCCCTCATCGTCTTTACAACTATCATATGCTGGACTCCGTACGTTCTGTATTACTCAAACTACATGGGCAGTGAGGAGGATAACTGGCGGGGAGTGTTCGCAATGTGGCTTGGATACTGTAACGCCCTCATCGATCCTCTGATTTATGCCTTCCTCAACAGACGCGTAAGGACGGAAATGTGCAAGCTGAGGCGAATGACATTTTCACGCTTAGGATTCCTTCGTTGAAAGCTTAATCTGCCCACCATGGCTAAGAACAATAATAGAACAAGTAAAGTCAGCATGGGTCGACGTTTTAATACAAAGGGCAGATTTATAAAATGTAAATTTGAAGTATGAACAACAAAATAAGAAAAGGATAAACAAAATCATCCTTTAAGATTGAACAAATAAATACATTAAGAGGTAGTATTAAAAAGAGTATACCCAAATTCGGTAGCTTCTAATAAAAAAGTTGTAACCTCTCTGAGCTTGAGAATATTTTCATAATTAAGAGCAACTTATATTATGTGTAATGACACCTTATTCATAACTTTGCTGCCAGGGATGACTAAGCAGCAGGCTTTTCAAATTGTTAAAATCCTTTTCAAATTGTTAAAATCCTCTTGTACCATGAAGCAGTGAATGTAGGTCAAACCAATTATGCATTAGTCACTTCAGTTGGAAAACAATTGCTGAGTTATTTTCAATTGAATTGGTTTTGTGCATTTGAATAGAAACGGTGTAAAAGTCAACTCAAACTCAATAAAGAGCTTATTACAAGTTAAATTTAAAGATATTTTATTTACCATGATAACACAATCTTGGCTTTATCCGCATCAGTATTGTAAGGTAAGCCTTTTTTATTACTGAAATAAGTTTTCTTGAAAGTTTACTAACAATTACCTTAGTAATTATCATCACACGTATCCTTCTTTTTCTTCTATTTAGTCTTTGAGGTCAGTAATCCTTTCAGTTCATTTGCTATTCGAGAAAAGCACAGTGTGCACCTTATGCAGGTGAATGGTGCAATTGACAAATGAGCAGAGAGTTTTTAGTAATCACAAGACAAGAAGTTAGAAGGCTGTTAAAAAATAAATTAAAGATTATATGGATTGAAACAAGGTCATTTGAAAGATTATATACTGGATCATTATAAACAATGCAACACTGAAGCACAAAGGAGAACTTTTAAAATGATTTTAGACTAAAGTAACACATTTATATGGCTTGACTCACATTCGTTGCATCAGCCCAAACGTGGAACAAGGAGATTTTGACAAGACTTTTTAACACTGGTGCTTAGTTATCCATGGCAGAAATGTCATGAATGAGCTACCACTGGACAGACGACAAGTTTACTCTTCACCATGAAATAAATTTCAAAGTCACATTAGTTATAACATTTTAATTTATCAAAGTTGGGTATACTTTTTGATACGCAATGTATAGCACACAAATCAGCCTAGCATACACAGTAAAGATAGTTTTGTATTTTATTTTCTTCTTTCTTTGTCGGAATAAGAAAAGGATGTTCACTGAATACATAACAAGCAACTATCAATAGATACCGTATAGTTCATGTAATACTATTATTACACCGGCATATGCCGAGTACCTGACAAGAGGCCAAGGCATTAAAGGTATTTCTTCCAACCGGGACCCATTTGCTTTAATTGGGCGGAGAGTGGCAAATATTGATCAATGTCTACAAAATAAATGCATAATTGCCAAATGGGCGTTATACCAGAGTCCCAGCTTAAACCGACTCCATATCCACTGCTGTCGATCTGTCTCATTGCGGTGTGACTGCGGTATTAGCGCCATGCATGGTAGGGCTTTGAACTCCACAACCATATTATGTTCCATAGCCCGGTGATTTAAGGTGAACCTCTCACTCTCCATCAGCCGCTCTGCCCTCCATGAGTTCTGTCAACGCGTTTAAGAAACTGTCCAACTTCTTCTCGACGCCATTGAATCGATCTCGAAGCAGAACAGCACCTGATTTTATCTTTTCGGTTTTCTCTCTTATCCTTTAAGACATTATGTTATTTCAATATTTACATGTATGTATGAGATACAAGTAATATGTTCTTCATTATTTTCAGATTTCTTTCAATGATTGACCTATAATTGTATTTTGTTAAAATATTTGTTCAGATAATTTGTACAAATTGTTTATTGAAAATTGCATTTTATGTATTTGATTTGAGAGAAAACAATAAAAAAAAATCTTAAAAACAAAAAATCTCACCCTGTACACAAAAAAATTGAATGATAAAAATTTGTGTCGCCTTTTTGATATATTTTTCAAAATGATTGACATAAAAATTTAATTGGGGTTTTTAAAAGAGAAAGTTGAATTCTGGTAATGGTGAAATATTTGTGAGATATCTCACATTTTTGATCCCATATGGAAGAATGTCATAGCAGCAACGTAACATTGAAGAAAATCCCATTGAAATACCGCCTTATTTAAAATGTGACTAAAATTTTACAAAATGAATGAATAATGTGTGTAGTCCCGTATATAGACCTACCATGCGTGCAGTGCTTTTCACTGTTGTTGGTTTTCAGAAAATATTGAGTCAATAGATATTTTATATTATTTTCATGATTCCAAACATTATAATATACAACTGTTCCTACTCCCAACATAATCAACCATCCATACGAAATAAAGTGTGTACCACAATGGAAATATTTAATTAAAATATTTATTGCTCCTTCGCTTGCAAAATTTGATTTGGGAAGAGGCGTGAGCAGCCCACCCCAACCCCCCCCCCCCCCTCCTCCCCGGACTGGACCCACAATATGCCACTCCTCGAATTCGGTTTATAGACTTACATTTGGATGGACGCAACTGTTTAAGAGCTTAGCACAGAGGAATATTATTTTACAACTTGCATTTTGACTGATTTTTTACAAATTCCAATTATCCTGGTGGTGATGAGTCTTGTTCATAGTTTTTTTTTCAGTAAGACAAATTTCATCGTGTTAACTCTATGGCACAGAGGAAGAACATAACCTAAAATAAATCATAAATACCCTTCTAAAGTTTATGCAATAAGTTTTTAGCAGACACGAATCATTGATCAATTATGTTTTTTTTCTTCTAGATGATGTTGTTAAAGGTCGCCCCAGATGTGTTTAAAAAACACTGGGGCGACCTTTAACAACATCATCTAGAAGACACTACAAAACCCTAGAAATTTATAACGAAGTAGAAAAATGAATGTTGTCGGTCATATCTATTTACATATTTCAGTTGTTATTTTAATGTATTACCAATTGTATTTTATCTTGTAAATTGAACAATTGCAGCTTTTAACTACATGTTTAATGATTTTTATGACAATAAACCAATTCAAATCAACAATTCAATTCAAGGCGCGACTCACAATTGAATTCCTTGTACATGAATATAGAAAAAAACATATAGATGACCAGTTGACAAACTGACATCCATTTATTTTATTTCAATTTCATATCCATTTTAATATGTCTTCTATTCTGTTGTGGTAGACTTTTTCATGTTAAGTCAATTCGGATATTTGAAACAGTGAAGTAGGAGTGTTTCATTTACAAGAAAGCGTACCTGATTCATGAGTAACATGTAGAATGCCATGGAGAAAGCAACGATGAAGAGAGCAAGGATGAGAACAAACTTTAGGAATGTCCGCAAAATATCTGGATTGAGAAAATAGTGAGGGGTTAAGTTATATAACTATGCGACATTATTTTTAGGGTTGTCACACCTTCCCCCGCAAGCACATGAAGACATTCCCGTATACATCGCACACGCTCTGGACACAAACATGAACACAGGATAAGATTGGTCCGAGCAAGAAACACAGCCACCGCTCCACATTGCCATTGCCAATCCTGAGAAAGAAAATGTGAGAGAGGAGAAAGCGATAGAAGGGAGATAATGGGTTGAAGAGTTATAGAGAAAGAGAGAGAGAATGGGTGGGAGAGTGGGGAGAGTGAGGAGAATGGGAGAGAGAGAGAGGAAGGGAGGGTGACCGAGACATGGGATGGGAGAGGGGGGAGGGGGATTGTAAAAGAGAACAATCAGTGGGGCAGGTGGAGAAAGAAAACAGAAAATAACGAATAAAATAATCAATAGTAACATAAGAAAATAGCAAAATAAAAGGTGAAAACGTTTCATAGCTCTTTAGGTCAATAACACATTTTTTGGTATTCTTTGATTTCTGAATACTTTTAGTCACATTTTATTCAATATATAAATAAATTCTGAATAAATAGCTTGAAAGTTTTAAAGTTTTAAATCTAAACGATGACTGTGATAAAAAATGTACCTCTTTGTGTATCTTCAAATCACTGTAATTGTCCAAATAGATGGATTGTCTTCATATTGGTTTGATTTGGTTTGGTTTGATGGTTTATTTAACCTGACTACTAAGAAAGCATGTGTGTACTTGTAAGCTACCAGAGGACCGACGGCTTTAAGTCCATCTCCGAGGGACTTGGTAATGAGGATTAATGCCTTACCAAAGGGCACTAGTGCATCCACTTAGTTTCGAACTCGGGTCCTCCTGTTACGAAACCACTGCTCTACCACTGAGCCATCGCGCCTTTATTTCTCATACTGCGAACATGCCGAAAGGGGACGAAGTCCACTTACCATTCGAATGTGAATGCCAGTAATATACTGTATATCACTCAGCGGGAGAACGAAGAGGACAGTCAGAGTATACAAGACCCACTCCAGAAGATTCCCGAAGTTGAAGTACGACAGACCGTACGATTTCAGCTGCAAGAACTTGTACAAATAAGATGCTGATTGGATTAATTAGGCTGCAGGTAGAGGGGAATGTTTCCAAGACTTTGCAGTGAAATAGTTGATGGCATATGATGATGTCGTTTTAATCTTCAACTAATAATTATTTTTCATCCTAGGAGTATGTTTATTTATCTTTGAAGAAATAATAAGCATAAAACAGTAAAAACAAGTAAAAAAACTAAATAATATACAGAGAACAAGAAAGGTTTGAAAAGGCGTACAACATGTTCTGATGATTTTAAATAAAGCTTGTAGATAAATAAATAATGCTAACTCTGACCTCACGAAGGAGATTGACCAAAGATAGCACGAGGATAACCCAGTCGCCTAGCAACCCGAAAATGATGACGTCCGGTGTCCCCCCGTCCTGCTCCCACCTCTCCTCGCCATCGGCAAACCAAGTCACCCCCGTGGTCGTGTTGGCCGAGCGCGCGTAATAGAAGCTGGGCGGGACGACCACGACGTAGCCCGTGAGCATAAGGAGGAAGAGGAGGTAGAAGAGGAGGGAGGCGAGAATGAAGAAACGGCCGTTGCTCTTCCACTTGTGATGGAGGAGGGAGGTTACTAATGGGTGGGCAAGCAGCTCACCGCGTTTCAAGGACACCTGCAGAAAGTGCGATGGAGGAGGACAACGTAAGAAAGAGAAAGAGACGAAAAATACAATGAGATAGTGAGATAGTACAAAGCGAGGCGGAAGAAAAGGGACAGGGCGAGAGAGAGAGAGAGGGCGAGAGGGAGAAGGAGAGAATACTAGATATTTTTTTGCTCATGGTCATAACAGATTTGCTACACGTTCAGACTACTTTAATATCACATATCAGTCAGCAAATTCAAGCCGATTAAAGCAAATATCCTGTATACTGGAAAGGACAACATCTGTGAAGAGTGATTTACGGTATACATTTCATTTGATGACCTAGTGACTTTACTTCCGGTTACACAAGAGACGAAAATTGTGCTTGTTGACGCAGGACTGCGTCAGCGACTGGCATCGGCCTGCGAGTTTCCACGTGAGCGTGAATGCAAGCATGGCATGTGATTGCAAAATGAAACAGTACAAATATTTCTTTGAATTACTAGCGTATTTGGTGTTTGCCTCTACAAGGCAGATTGGTGCAGGTAATCTGTCCTGTAAGGGCAGATTAGCGGAGGTAATCTGTCCTGTAGGGCAGATTAGCGCAGGTAATAACGCAATGGAAATGACGCTTCCTGTGACACGGGCTTTAAATACGTCTTATGATCTTACCATCATATTCAAGGGATGGGCGTCTCTGATCTCATTGGCTTTGGTCGTGTAAAGCACTGCCCGTTTCTTCAACCGTCCGTTCTCGTCATACGGGAGGTCATCATCAAGACATGCGCTCTTCGGCACACTCCCGGCATCGGCGGCCGGCGTCTGATCGTCAGTGGAAAAGTCACCCCCTGCGTTGGTCAAGCCGTTCGTCTCCAAGGAAACAGAGGCAACACTGATTACATGGTGATCTTCTTGTCCGTTCGCCTTATAACACGTTTGAATCAGTGGTGTCTTTCTCTGCAATAGAATATGAGGGTGGTTATACGTTGGTGACTTATTTTTTTAAAATAAAAATCATCTCCCTTTTTTTTAATCGCATAATTGTGGGCTTCCAAAGCGCGTTGAAATTACTATGGAAGCAGTGCGCTTGAAGAGTTGAATCATGAGGTATCCACTTAACACCTAACGGGGAACGAAAGGCCTATTATAACAAAAATTTGAATCAAAATCTATTCGAACCGACGCGAAACAAAGAAAAAATTAAAAATGATAACAATCAAGCAAAAATAATGGGGGGAAATTCCAACGCGGGGAGACCCCAAAATGCCTACAGGGAGTGATATGTATATACAGTATATATTTCTTTTTAAATCAAGAATCTGTGGTATTCGAATCCACGCGAAATAAATAAATTAGTATCATAGGGTGAACGGTGAATGATATTTATATTTCTAATAAAACCAACAGAAAACGGAAAAAAATAACCAAAAGAATTTCGAGCTCGATGGGATTAGAACCCACGCGGAGATACCCCCAGTGGCGGATCCAGGATTTTTTGAGGGAGGGGGATCAATATTCACAAGGTTTTCTGAAAGGCAAAGAATTTTTGGGGCCCCTTTTGGGTCTCAGAGGAGGGCGTCCGCCCCCCCCCCCCCGAGACCCCAAGATATATCTGGCTCGTTGTCATATTTTATTGGTAATCAATGAGACGCGGTATGGTAATCTTTTCTAGATTTACTTTTCTTATTTTCTTCTATTTTATTTCTCTTCGTATGAGCGTATGGTTTACATCAAAGTAAACAACATGTGCATTTTAGTCTGTCGCCTTAAACCACTCGGCCACGAGCTTATCCACGATTTTTTCATGCCATTTATATAGATTATCTAGCTGCAAATGAGAAAGGGTTAACACAGGAGATTCATCATTCTGTCTAAATAAAATTCGGCCAAGATATTGATAGCGCCATCTACAGCTTCATATTTTGTTCGGTTTTACTCAATATTATCATCAAATTGGTATATAGCTGAAAAAATAAATTGTATGGGATTCGAAACCACGGTAAACAAAGAAACTTTCCACACAAAAAGAGAAGGTAAGAAGGTTTGTAATGGATAAGATGCGGCCGTCGGTCTGCTGATAATTTCTAAATCGCTTTTCTCATTTTCTTCTTCTTATAATCGCTTCTCATGAGCGCATTGTTGACGACCGCGAATCACCGAATTACTACAGAGTAAACAACATGTACATTCCCAGAAATGCCATTTGGCTGAAGAAATTTCGGCCAAGATATTGATAGCGCCATCTCTAGCTGCATTTTTCTCAAGTTTTACTCAATATTATCTACAAAAAGGTAACGGCCGGGAATGATATTATTAAAAAAAGTTTTAAATCAATATCTATTCGAACCCTCGCGAAATAAATACAAGATTAAAAATAACAATAAAGAAAAAATAATAATAAAGAAAAAATAATGGGGGGAAATTCGAACACAAGCGCGGGAAGACCGCAAAATGGCTACAAGGAATAATATTTATATATATATATATATATATATATATATATTAAATCAATAATCTATAGGATTCGAATCCACTCGATACAAAGAAATTATCATCATAGGGTGAACGGGTAATAATTTATAAATGTTTCTTTTTTTAACTCTTTGGAACAGGCCACGCCAAACAAAACAAAAAAATGAAACAAAAATAGAGAACAAAATTTCGAGCTCGGTGGGATTCGAACCCACGCGGGGCCGGGAGACCCCAACAGATATCTTGCTCGTTGTCATATTCTGTTTGGTAATCAGTGAGACGCGGTATGGTGATCATTTCCAACTTTGCTTTTCTTATTTTCTTGTTCCTTTATGTTTCGCTTCGTATGAGCGTATGGATGACGACCGCGAATCACCGATTTACTACAGAGTAAACAACATGTGAGTATAAGTCTGTCGCCTTAAACCACTCGGCCACGAGCTCATCCACGATTACGTGGCATTTCTATAGATTATATAGCTGCAGATGAGAAGGGAATTCCCAGAGGGGATTCCCCATTTGGCCTAAACAATTTCGGCCAAGATATTGATAGCGCCATCTATAGCTGCATATTTGCCAACTTTAACTCAATACTATCATCAAAATGGTAACGGGGAATGATTGGAAGGTCATTGTCATGGGGGTTGGGCAGCCTGTCAGGATGCAAGTGAACCACAGTTTGAGCTGCGTTTCATGGAAACTGTAACAAATGGAATTAAATCCTTAGATCACCTATTCCACCTAGATACATGACTCTACAGAGAGAAAATATTTTTTAAAAGACAGTGACTGTAACTTTTAAAGCTGTACTCGGATATAGATAAAATTCAATTTTAAAAAATGGTAAAATTCTTTAATCTATGAGATAAAAGCCGAGATTGGACACTAAGAATACAATATTAATTCAAATTATATCCTACCAATTTTTGGTTTGAACAGCCAAAGTGAAAAGGTGTCATCGAACAGTTCATAGTCAAAATCCAATCGAGTCTTTTTTTTCCAGGATATACATCTGTCCATCACATATATAGCGATGTCTGCAGTGGTTAAACATAATACAATATAACAGTAGAAACATTACACAACGAATAAAGGGACATTATCATTTCGTCTCACATGATCTTTTCTTCGAGCCTCATCTCATGTTAGCTCTCCTGTTTTCTCCTTTCTACACACAACTCTTTTCAAGCTCATCTCATCTTTTCAAATGCCCATTCATCCCATCCTATCCAATTTGGAACCATTTCACGCTACCCAAACTCTGCTCACCTCATTTCACCTATTCGGATCTAATCTCATGCAATATTAACTCGACTCATCGAACTAAAATGAAACTCATGTCTTGATATTCCAACCGTTCTCTCCTCTTCTCATCGGGACTATCAAATCCCATCTCTTGTCAACTGAATTAATCTCATGTCATCTTGTTACCTCTTAAGCTCTATTCAGCCATCTAATCTGAAACTAATAATGATAGTTTCACTCATTTTATATCAAAATGGATCTCATATCATATTTTGCATCTTATCTAAGATTATACATGTATAATGCCCTTTTGTCTCAACTCGGTTCAGCTTCAATCGATTCGTACTGGATAATTTTAATTCCTTTGAGCTTTGAATCAAATTTAACTCCTAACCATTTCAATGGAGCTTGCAGATATAACCAACAATCCAAGAAAGAAAAATGAAAAATGAAATGAAATGAAATCTTATTGGATGTACATGAGTAGGTGATATGAGGATGGCGAGATATTGAAAAGGTTCAACAGGTGCTGTTAACTCTAATTACATGAATAATACAGCCATGACAAAGATGATGGTGATGATGCTACTGTTAGTGATGGTGATGTTGATTGATGACAGTGATAAATGTGATGATGGTAGAAATGGTGATAGAGATAATGATAATAGTGGTGGCAATGATAATGGCGATAAAGGTATTTACGATCTCCATAATGACGATGATGATGGTGATGGTTATGATGGTGATGATAATGGCAATAATGATGATAACAACAATGATGATGTTGGTTATGATGATGTTGATGCTGATTTCATTCATGTGTATGATGGTGTGATGCTGAATGTTCTGATGATGGTAATGGTGTGATGACGATGGCAATTATACGGGTGATAATGATGGTATTGGTTACGTGATGTGATGTTGATTATGATTATGCATTCTACTCTGGATACAGTAGATATTGTTTTTATTTTGAGCAAATCTGCTTTATTAAGGGCAGATAATGACTGGCTACTGTCAGTAGACAATACAAATTATCTTTGGAATCGACTTAAAAATGTTGCTATATCAGGCAAGGTTTATCCGAGCAAAGCAAATATTTTATGCAGTTATCTAGAGCAAGTCTGCTTTATTTTTAAGGTCAGATGATGATTTTCGATAAGTCACCCCAATTATCTTTCGAAGTTTAAATTTTGATTGATTTTATAATGTTGCTATATCAGGCAAGGTTTATTATAACCCATTGAACATAGGCAGGTGGAGCAGCACAAGAGGTTAGGTGAACAAGGGCGGTGGATTTTTGGTTCATTAGAAAGATTTTTAATGCGTAAATTACTATTATCATTCAAGACTTTTCTTGCAAAAGGCCCTAAATCCAAAAAAATAATAAATATAAAAAATCATATAAAATATTTGACGGCCGCAGGATTTTTAAAATTGTGATTATTGTTACTTGTGGTGATGTCTCTTAAACATACATGAAGATCTTCTTGAATGAAATCATAGAACTGTGTGAAACAAAAAATCTCAATTTACTAAGAAGTAGGTAAAGTGGATTTAGGGCCTTTTGCAAGAAAACTCTTCAAATAATGGACGAAAAAGAAACTCAAATGTAATTATCAATAATTTGTATGCATAAAGTTGGGTAAAGGAATAATGTTTGGTATCATAAGAAATGGTAATAAATTTCTTACAAGTTTTGAACACAATATTTTGTGAAATAATAGATGGTTAATGAAGTGCAGACATTTGAAAAGTGAGCGTATTGATCACATTTTGGTAAAATTTTGAAGAGAGCTAAACCCCTTGGCAGAGTAAGAATTAATTCGAGGAGGGTCATAACCATCTCTCTTGACTGACAGTTAAAAGGTTCGAGGTTCAAATGTCCTACTCACCTGGCATGTGCTCAATGAGAACTCTCATGGGTGTGGTATTCTTGTCGTTGGTGTAGGGATGCAAACACGTGATCGACATTAGATCGTCGCCATTTTTCGTGACTCAGCAGAATACGTGCAACATTTCTGACAAAAACGAGAATTGTTTCCATTACTAACACAGGTCTCTCTTGTGGTCGAGAGCATTGATTTATCCTCAACACGGAGAGGGGGTGATCAAACCCAAAGGCCCTTCGGGATAGTGAAAACGTATTACCTATAACATGGAGCAATGTCATGATAAGAGGAGCAGCACAAATATATTGGAATATGGACTCGATGCGTATGTGTGCTGTACATGTGGTTTGTACTAGTCTCGTAACTCCTTGGTTTGTACATATCATTAAAAGAGAGCAAGCTTACCTCTCACCCGAGGAATATTTCAGGTTCAAGGAATATTGGGATAATAAATAACATCAGGAAATTAGCTACATTGACATTAGATCTCTAATCATAATATCATTGACCAGTAGAGTAACTGAAATAATTTTACCGCCATTTTTTTCAGATATTTGTTGAAAAATTATGATTATACCGGGCAAAACTATGCTGTCTTTTGAACAACGGTTCATTCGATTGTAAAAAACCCAAATAGCTACGGATTTTACTATACGAAACACAAGTGTTCAAAGGCACCAGAATTTCACAGGGTGCGACGACCGTATATCATGTACATTGTCGGCTCGTCTACTATAATATCTAAGTTATGCGAAATGTGGTGTCAGTTCATGTTCATAGCAACAAGAACACCAATGCTAACCTGTAAAGCATCTGCCTTGTTCTCTGCTGCCACCCACTCAAGGAGCCGGGCACCTAGGGCATCGTTCCTGCCTCCTGCTGTTTGGATATCCAGGTTCCTCACTCGCTCCAGGATCGCAACAATGGTGTCCAAGCTCTTGGAGTTGGCTGCTACTTGGAGAGGCGTCAAACCTTCCTCATCAATTGCCTTCAGATTGGCACCACTAGAAAAAAAAAGAACAAAACATCATCATCATCAACAAAACAACTTGGTAAGAGCCAACGTTGCCATGGGTGATCCGACATAATGCTCTGGCAACATTTGTGTTACGTATTAACTTAGGTAGTGTAGGATCCAGGGTTGCAGTTGGGGTTTAGACTCGTGTTTGAAATTGATTGTAGAGCAATTTTCGCCGGAGCATATGTTGTATAATCATTACTAGACATATTCTATGCAAGCCTTATTGTTTCGCAATCCACCTTACCGCCTTTGGCAATTTTAACAACTTTCTTTCAGACCAGAGCCGACAGAAAAAAACATCAATGGAATTTTCAAGAAAAACGGGCTGTACGCTTCAGATGAGATTTGAGCAGCCATTTTTGACGAATGCTGTAACAAACGTTTAAACAACGACGTCTGTTAGATATTTAAATAAAACAAATTGCAAAGGATGATAGAAACATAGACAGTTTGTTGGGGGTCTGTAGTTCCCTTCCTAAACCTACCATATAATCTTAAACTTAACACAATTCAGGCAGATGTCCCCGTATTCAGGTAGTGAGGTGGCATTTGTCACGTTTTGTACTTTATCCAAATTGATACATTTCATGACAAAATTACATCTAAATAACATTTCAAGTAAGAAAAAATATGCTCGCTCGTTTCATTAAATCGCAAAATTTAGAAACAGGAAAGTCGAGAATTGCCAAACTGTGCCCTAGGATTGTGCCTATTGGCACGTAGACAAGGATAAACCTGTAGAATGATGAGTGCATCGAAATATTTTGAAATGTGAATAAAAAAAACTGAAGATGACGAAAGTGAGAATAATATGTAGGGAGTTATCAAAATTTAATTATGTCGAAGGCCTGGTGAATCAAGGAGTGTTCTTTTTATTTTCTTTCTTTTTGTCTTATTTTATTTTGAAGGCCTGGGGCCTGTTGCACAAAACTTGCGTTTGAACCCAACTCAGGAAAATCAAACGCAACTTTATATTTTAACCAATCAGAGGTGCGCATTAAGGACTTGCGTTTGATTTTTAGGAGTTGCGATCAAACGCAAGTTTTGTGCAACGGGCCCCAGGTCAAAGAGTCTTATTTTCTTTTGAAGGCCTGGTGAATCAAGCGTTCTCGGGATCAGAAAGAATGAAATTAATTGTCTGGATGTTTTTGCAGCTGCCTTTAGAATCTCTGCGGGTGAATACATGCACCTTATATTGTCATTATGATTTTATTTTGTTTTCCCAAACACTCTAGATGGATTGTCACGAGAAATGATATATAAATATTTCATTAAAGGGAAATTCAACCTTAAAAACAAGTTGCTTTGAAAAAAGAGGAAAAATCGGAGAAGCAGATTGGTGAAAGTTTGAACGAAATCGGACAAACAATAAGAAAGTTATGAATTTTCGTAATCACTGTACTGTAAGTTGTAATCACTATACATATGGGAATTTCAAATTGGCCGAATAGGTAATGTCACTGTGATGTAGTTGTGGACAACTCCCCATTCGCTCCAACACACAAAATGACTAAAATGTCACTTTTTTCAAAATGTATTACTCAGTGGGATCTTTTTTTTTCATGAGGACCTATAACAATATGATATCTCCAATATATTTTGAGTACTGCCCCGAGGGTAAAAGCGCCTGGAAGAAAACCGCAAATTAATGATATTTTTGTGTACGACAAACGCGAGAGTTGTCCACAAAAATGTCACAATCGACTCACCAAATTGCCAATGTGAGATTCGCATAGATATAGTGATCTCATTTTTCAAACATCCATTACTTTCTTAGTCGGTGTCCGATTACTTTCAACCTTTCACCATCCTGTTTTTTCTTATTTTTCTGCTTTCACACAAATCATCTTATTACCAAGGTTGGGTTGCCCTTTAAATACGATTAATGGTACGCATAGGATGTACATAATTACATCAGGAAACTGGTACAGATATGAAACAATAATCGCATGAGCAATGACAGAAACAACATTGAGAGAAGAGAAATTCGCTTTGATAAAAACAAATGTCATTGTCACTAAGCAACTAAACGTTTGCTATCGTAAATACATATATATAATTTTAGAGAGAGAGTAAGAGAGAGAATAAGAGAGAGTAAGAGAGAGAGTAAGAGAGAGAATAAGAGAGAGTAAGAGAGAGTAAGAGAGAGAGAGAGTATGTTTAAATGACGGGGTTTTTTTTCGAAAGTGAAAGTATCTTTTATTTCAAATAAAACATGTACAATGGGTATTTCCAAAAACACTTTTTTATATTGATGTACTGTACAAACTCGAATAGCAAGATAATCAACTTCTTCAAAGCAAATTGAATTTCGGCTTGTTTTTTTTTTTTAATAGATAATATTTTAAAACTTTTTATACGGTTTACAGTGGCGGATCCAAGACTCGCTGTTGAAAAAGCAATTTTGTTTTTAATCACATTTTGAAGTGCTTTGGGGATCTGAACAAGCCGCTTGGGGCACACATTGGGGCACACATTGGGGCCATATTTCTTTTTACACAAAATGCGTATACTTTAAGATATGCCAGATTTGGTTTGGCCCGGACAGCACGTGCCCCCTTGGATCCGCTACTCGTTCACTTCAAGCGCTGGTAAACTTCTGACCTTTTCACATTAAAATAATTCTCAAACAACTTGTTCGTTTCATCAGTGGAGTGAGGGTGTTTAAGGGATGTGATTTAAAAGGGTAATAGTCCTACGGGTAATAGTTGCGCAAGAGGTAACGTCCGGGGTACTTATCCGGGGTAATTTCTTTTGTTTCAGTTGCCTCGGGTGATAATTATTGGACAGTCGTTCTAAAAGGACGTAAAATCTAACAATATTACATAAGCTCACATTTATACCCATGTCGCTGTTAGCCAGCAGTATGCCTGCAGCTGTAGCATTATCATGTAAGATGGTGATATGAAGAGGAGTCCGTCCTAGGATGTCCTGTGAGTTGATGTTGGCATTCTTCGATAGTAGGACCTTTACTACGACGTCTTCCTCGGTGTGTCACTCTAGTAAACAAACATTTAAATGTTTATATATCATATGATCTTGGGAGACAGGGGCGTTGCTAGACTATTTTGAATAGGTACTTTGGACTAAATTGGTGGACAAATTGCCAAGTCTTTTTTGTCGTCAAACTTTGCGATTAACAATCAGAATAGTATTTAGTATGTAAACATAGTAAATGGGGTCACACCTGCCACCCCCTTTCCTCCCCTCCATCCTTAATGGACATTTAAATAATTTGGCATCATGTCGGCGCATAACACTCTGTCGCAGAAAATGGGCCTAAAACTACTAAAACTACTTCAGTTTTCACAATTGAAGGCTTTCGGTAACACCATGAGGAGCCTTCAATTGTGAATACTCACTCACCATGAAAACCTTCAGGTATTTGCAAATTTATATCTTTTGCTTAGCATGCCAGGGACTGTTAGCTGCACGGCTAAACGTTGTTTTTTATTATCCACACAGCGTATATATTTTTTCGCAGCTATACTGGATTTTGCTGCATCGACACGGTGGATGCGCTCTATCGATTGAGAGAAGACACAAACAAGGCATTCAAGGGTTTAAGAATTATCGATCAGTCGCAAAAGACCCATTTTATATCGTATGCGCACTGGCGTAGACAGGGGGGCACAAGGGGGCCATGCCCCCCCCCCCATTCAGCCACTAAAAAAAAGCGAGAGCGAAAAGGCGAGGGAAGTGAGAGAAAAGGCCTAAAAAGGCGATACAAGCCGTTATCTTTCTCTCAAAATTTCGCTCTCTTCGCGTGCTCACAACCGCCCGCCCCCCCCCCCTCCCCTAAAATGAAATTCTGGCTAAGCGTTTGGATCCTTTACGTCTGGCCCCCCTTACTGAAAAATCCTGGCTACGCCTGTGCGTATGCGTAATGTTACGTAACGTTCTATAGGCACGTTGTCCGTGCTCCTGGTGGGTGGGGGTTTTTAGTTGTTTTTAATGTACATTTATTACAGAGTATAATAGAGTAAACATCTGATTCTTTAAAAAATCATGTAAAAACATTTCTGTTTAATTCTTAATTAATTCTACATGCGCCTTGAGCACTCCGCAGAATGGATTTGGTGCTATATAAGTTACATTTATTATTACATTTGTTATCATTGTTTTAAAATGAAGCAAAATTAACAATGTTCTTGATTGACTTTAATCATTTAACTGGGAGTGAAAGAGGTGTAATTTAATATCACTTTACTTTTGATGGCATAATTACGAGTACGATTCAAAATTGCGCAACTAATCCATATATTATTACACTTACATGTAGGCATATGTTTGATGATAATTGCAATCAATACTAGAAGAGATTCCAGAAATTGATAAACATGAAATTTAAAACGGGTGCGATCTTAATGTACCTCGGTAGCCCCGCCTCCTATATTACACAGCAAATTTTAATAATTTCTTCTCCGTTGATACTCAAGGGGAGTACACAGACGTCATCCTATACTGGTTAAGGGATACAGCACTGGATACTGTAAAGGATGATCATGTTGATGTTAAGGTAGAGCTCTGGTCAAGATAACAAATTTGCAAGCTTTCTCGTTATTTTTTGTGTGCCAGTTTGAAAGAATAGTATAGGCAAAAAAGGATTGCTCTTCAAATATATATGCCCTCATAGTCGAAATATCACGAGAAATAACTGAAAAGTTTGCACCAAACTTTTATCCCACTTGTGTGTGCAGTCCCATGTACTCATTTCTATGTGCAGTGCATGTGACTTTCAGCAATACTGAGTCATTTTCCTATCATTTCAGCTCAAAGCCTCACAGTAAAAACGAATTCTTGGCAACCTTTCCTAATTGCTTCTAGACAGTTTCTTTCACAATGTAATCCGTTTTTGCTGATAGAAAGTGGCAGTTTTTTTTTTCATTTTCAAGTTCATTCTCGGTAGGCATTCAACTCTTCATCTCAAAATATTCCCATAGATACAAAGGAATCAAGTAAATTGCAAATTGTAAACATGATAGCACAAATGTAGCAAATCAAGATTTTGGAATTAATCACAAGAATACCATTAAAAATAATTGGTAACTGTGTAGAGGCTTGATAAAATCTGAGCTGCCTGGCCTTACATGCTATCAGTGTATGTAATATGGTGTAAAATGAAGCCCAGGGGAAAAAATGCATTTCAAAATCATCTTGTGCTTCACAAAAGAAAACATATACAAGTGACCGGGAATACCAGACTTATTTTCCCCCATAGACTGCAGTGTTATAATATTTAAGCGTACCCAGGTATACGGTTTCGTAAATGGCAGTATGATCAGTCATATATATCTTAATAATAACATTGTATATTTGAAAACCTTTCTATGCCTGACTATTTATTTATCCTTCTGAACATCATTATCCCTCATATAGATACCTTTTTATAATGGGCAATAATTAAGGGAGGGTCACTCTCCAAACTTTGTGTACGTCATACTTTTAACTCGAAATAGAGCTGGCACAGGTAACTACTTTTGTCAAGCAAATCACTTTCTATCATGAGTCTAGTTTTGTTTACATGTTTATACACTGCAATTAAATGAATGGTGAGAAATATGTCTTTTCGAGGGATACTTTCAAATTGATTGCTTCGACTGACCTGGTAATTTGCTATCATGAAAGGAAAGTTTACACGATATGTAAACGATCTACTTTTGCCATACTCTATTATCACTACTATTATTATTATTATTATTATTATTATTATTATTATTATTATTATTATTATTATTATTACTATCACTAAGTATTTGGCATCACCAGGGCCTGGGAAAGGAAAACGGACTGAATCGCTGTAACCCTCGGGTCTCTCCTCCCGATATAACTGATTGGGATGTGCAGGTGTACCACTACAACGGGGTTTCCCCCTACTCTTATTCGAATAGTGCAGTTGGTTCTTAACGCGCAAAGGTGGTGACACTCCTCTACACGGGGACTCCATTTAACGTCCTATCCGAGGGACGGAGTGTTTTCCACTGTAACATAGCCAGCGTCTATGAAACAAGGGTGAGGCACGTACACAACGCAGGCTTTACCGACTGAGCCAACTCGCCTCCTATTTTCATGCACAATAATTATTTAACCACTTCTCTCTTTTTTTACTTGTAAGCGGTAGACAATGATAGAAGAACACCATACTTGTTATGCTAACATTATAGTTGATGTCTTAAAGTACTAATGTACTTCAGTACTTCAGTTTGGAAAAGGAACTATATAAGCAATAACACGAATTGAAACAACAAGTGATACTTACCCTGCAATACAAATGTCATGAAGTGATATGAATAGGCACAATTGATAATTCTAGGTTATAATGACAGATGACACAGAAGTGTTCGTCGCATAATCTTACTTCTCTTCCTAACCATTACTTCACGCACAGATGTAGGACACAAAATACGGGGGACATAATCAGTTTAACCTTAGCAAATGAAACTTTTCTATGATTTAGAAAAAAGGGGGAAATCGCCTGCATGAAGCAGAGAAATAAGTGGGAAACTTCATTTTCGTGTTCTTTAATTTCTTTAATATCGTCATGGAAAGCACAATGTATCCTACTGATATAACGTGGGAAATATTCTCTTCCAGCGAAGCTACGCAGTTGCCGAGTCCAGAATTATTTGGAACAGCGGATAAAGTTCTACAATCTCTCAGGTAATTCATTTTTTTTTTAATAAATGCAGACTATGGCCTGTCTTCTTTCTTCTTGATTTTAGTCATTCAGATCCACTGTTTTTCTGATGCAAGTATATATGTGACCCTCCACCACAAAACGACCAATAAGTCGCAATGGGAGTTTTAGCGTAAACAGCTAAAAATGCTTGTTTGAGGTGAAAATTTATATTTTAAGTTTTTTGGTATTTTCTGAAAGTTCATTTATTAATCTACGATCTGACAAAATTTCGGGGTAAAATACCATGCTTTACCCTCATTCAAAATGACCATTCTTTCTTGGATATTCAAACTTTGTGAGTCAGCTTGCTGGGATCGTACTTCACATCGTTTTTCTGGTATAGCTCAAAAACTATACACTGTCTGATATTCAAAATCTACAGAAAGAAAGAAATATATCTATTCTAATGGTATGGAAAGTTTCAACCCAATCCAGTGAGTACTTCACAGTGTAGGCTTTGGAGTTTTGACTCACCCTTTTGTGCGACAAATAATAGGACACAGATTAGGCGCTCTTAAATGGTCACTCTTCTTTAGAGCCGGTTTTCTCTATTGTTTTGGTCATTAGCCTGTCTGACACTCTGACATTCTCACTGTAAGCTATAATGTTTTGCTTAGTCTATACAAGACAAGTTATGTGTCATTTTAAAGCTAAGAATCTAAGCTTTCAAACTGTGCTGAAATTTAAAAACCAAAATTTCCGACTTATTGGTCGTTTTGTGGTGGAGGGTCAGATATATTGTGTGATCAGTAGTCATAGTTACAACAGCTGTCGTTGTAGTCATGGTAGGTAAGGTGTAGTTTTTAACATTAGTGAGCTTTCGAATGTGTCGACCTGAAGGCCGTCCTAGATCTTCCCAGGTACAATGTGCAAGAACGGCTCACCCGTCCACTGGCTTCTCCCTCGTCCACTAGTCAGATCAAGAATGCGTCGAACATGGTTTTGTCGTCTTCTCTAAAACGTGATCCTCGCTTAACCCATTGTTAGCTTCATGCTTCACCTACTTTGTACACAGTCAACACAAATCAACCCATTGTCGCTGGGAGGATCTAGAACGGCGTTCTAGTCGACACATCCGAAAACTCCTTATTGTTTTCACCGTTTCAGCTGGTCCCATATTCTCTCTCTCTCTCTCTCTCTCTCTTTCTTTCTCAGTCACTCTCCTCAGTTATCTTCCTCTTTATCTTAACCTCCATTTCCTTATTTCTGTTAAATAACGTGATTTTATATAACATTTTGTATTAATCATTTTGTTTATACTATATTTCTCATTATATTACATTCTCATTTATTATATGTTTGTAATGTTTATGTAAAGTGACAATTTCAGCCTGTGAGGTTGGTCAGCAACACAGGTTGCTGATAATATTAAATAAAGAAGAAATTAAAAAAAAGTTTTACCCGACTCACTTTCCCCTGCCATTTGTTTATGTTTATCAGCAATTGTCGTATGCGAGAGTTTTCATTCTGTGTGACTCATTTTCTAAAATAAGCTTTAAAACAAATCTTCCGTCTGAACACTTTTTTCCTTCTTCTTTTTTAAACAAATGTTTCATTATTGATGTGTTGCTTACGTATCTAGGGGATGGGGAAGCGGTCTCCTGAGAGGCGCAAAAACGCAGACTAGACATGACACTGCTGTAATTTTATGCCGTTGAAAAGGTTTCTCGCTAAAATTTATTTGGATACGAACAATTCCATTTTACCTGACTTTTTAAATCTTCTCTTCTTGATAACAATAATAACATACCTAGATATGTTTTTAGCCTATTTCAACTCAGCATGGGTTCTCAAAACGCTTTACAAACAAATGTAATGTATTTATTTAAACAGGGAGCACATAAGTAAATAATAAACTAATTATTGATTTTTCTCCTTTATTTCCTCTTGTAACAAACAGCCTTGCACTAATCATGTTGGGAACTCTCCTCTTCAACACCTTAACCATTTTTATCATTCTGCGCGTGAGATCCCTTAGAAATGTACCACATAACCTACTGATCTTAAATCTGGCGATTGCTGACCTGGGAGTAGTCATGTGTAACATGGTCTTTTCTCTCGTCTCCATCTTTGACAATGGATACTTCCTGAGCTCTTATCCAAAAGTATGCATGGTAAGAGCAGGGATGATGGTGGTGGTGGTGGTGGTGGTGGTAGTGGTGATGGTCTTTTGGGGTGTTGGTGTTGGTGCTGGTACTGGTGGCGGTTGTAGTGATGGCGGTTGTGACGATGGTGGCGATAATGGTGGTGCTGGTAGTGGTTGACGCCGTGGAGGTGATGGTGGTTGTGGCGGCGATGGTAGCGGTTGTGCTTGTGATCAAGATGGTTTAATAAATGTAGCAAGGGTGCTGATGGGTGTAATGGCACAAGGATTTTAAAATCATGGGGCGGGGCAAACTAAATGCCATGGGAACTGTGTAAGAGCTAATTTTAAAAAATCTAAAACGGGTGATGTGTCACTTATCAACTATCCAAACAAAACTCGATATGGATGCTTGCGCTGATGAAGATCATGATGGTTTGATAATTGTGTCATATTAATATATATTATTATAACCGTGGTAATAAGAGTATTATCGCGTGCAGTGTAATGTTTAGAACGGTCATTTAGCGATGTTCATAATTACATACATCCAATTGATTCGGAAAGCTATATAGCTATTTTAAAGATAATATACAGTTAAACGTTACTATTTTCCGAAAGAGAAAAACACTCTTTTCTTATGTAGTATGAATCCTACTGACACAAGTGTCAACCCTTCTTTTTAAATTTATGTCATGGTTGTTAATCATTATACACGTTATACTTAATGTACAAATTGTGATTATCTATTGGCAGAGTGAATTCGATTTCATTTACATTAATTCATCTTTTTTTAAACAAATCGTCGACTTTTGATCATGAATCTTTTAATTAACTCATTTCAAAGATGCAATTGTAGGAGACATAGAAACCTCGTTAGATTTACCATAATTATGATATCGATTAACATTTTTGATGTATAAGTGTCATAGAGCCTATGCTCCAGATTTTTTTCTGAATTTCTACATGGCATTCTTTTTTGTTTATCAAAATAATCATGCTAATCTGCATAATTATTATATAATCATGATTTTGGCATTGCTCCATATCATCTATTATTCATTCCTTTTATAATAAAATAGTCAAGTAACATATTTCACTATAATTATAACATGAACATGTACATCAATGCATACTGATGGTATTTGTGGATATGCCGTATGCAGCCTGCAGGCTGATTGCAAAATACCTGTCATGGACTTTGTGTTTTTAATTAATTGATTAATTCTCTTAGGAGCTACATTTGATACAAAGAGTATTCATATAGGCTGGTGTTCCATAGTAATTATACGTTATAATTTATTTATTTATTTTTGTTTAAGGTTCAAGGATTCTTGGCCATCGTCGTTAGCTTCACCAATCTACCCACCATTCTCTCAATAGCCGTTGATCGTCTGCTCATCCTGGTATTTTCCCGCTATTTCCAGCCGAATCGTACGCGCGTCCTCTTCATGGTCGCTGCTTGCTGGTTGGTTGGCGTAACCGTTGCGTCCGTCTCAGTAACGCGCAGGAACGGTATTATCGGCTTCCATCCGGGAACTCTCCACTGCTCTATGGCGTGGTGGGAGAGCGACTCTTTCCGCATCAAAGTGATTATTTTGAACTATGGCCTCTTCATTCCCTCGTTGCTTGGGTGCTACGTCTTGATCATCTATCACCTGTGGAAGGAAGAAAGACGTCTGAGTAGCCATTCTGTGTCGAAGGCTAACGCAACTTGCAAGGTGATAATGCCCTCGGCTGTGACCGAGGACGCTAAATCTAAGCTAGATGCAGATGTATCGCAAACGCAAGGAGAAGGAAATGGGGTGAGAAACAGGCGGGATTATTCATTTTTTGTTTTCTTTAAGTAAGCTTGAATCTCTCTTTCTGTCTTGGATTTCATGTATCTTCTTTTTTTCTGTAGAGGTGTCGTGGACTAGTGGATACGTCACCGGACTGTGGATCTAACGGTTCGCGGTTAGTGTCCAGCCGCGGCACTAACGTCCTTTGGCAAGACATTAATCTACATTACCACTCTTACCCTGGAGAGAATAGGTACCCGTGAGGATTGGCAAAAGTCATTGTGACTGTTTTTGCCATTGCCTTACATGCATGCATGTGAAGGGTACAAAATGGTATGAATGCTCCCTAAGGAGTGGAGATGGTGCACTTGTGTGCAGGCTTGAAATCTAGTGACCAGGGATAATAATAAATACATGTAACATTGTAAAGCGCATTGGCGTAATGCGCTATACAAATGTAACATATTATTATCATTTTTCTTATATACAGTATCTGCCTGCAAAGGACACAACATAAGAATTTGCTGTGTTTTGTTGGCATAGTCCGAGAGCTGTAGCCATTGATTCGAATTGATTTTAACATTGTGAAATACCCGGTATGTATAGGTCCTAAGAAAAATGAATTGGAGAATTATAATTTTGTTTCCAACATGAAATGAGGTTCTTAGTTTCATGAAAAGAAACAAGAAAGGCGGTCCAGTAGCAGTGAGTAGGTTAAAACAAAACAAAAAATTCAATTGAAACAGTCCCGTCGATTAAAAGCACAAAGAATCAAAATTAAAGTTTGATTTCTTAATTACCTTCTAGGATTGGATATTCTTACACGGTGCCATATCTGACCAAGACAGAGTTGTTGAATCCGGTGACACCAACACAAATCATCACTTACAAAGTGAGGAGCTTAGCGCCGTTACCACCACTGTGACGAAAGCGAGGAAGAACAGACTGAAAGTCGAGAGGCATAAACATATGGCACACAAGCGAGTTGCAAAAATGGGTAATGAGTTGTTGACCGTCACATGATTAGTAAAAAATTAGGATTCCAAAATACAGAAAGTTTGGTAATTAAACCAAGGAATGGAACCAAGGATGGACTATACGATGCCGGGCAAGATACAATTATTAAGTGTAATTAACCTATAGGCCAACACAACCCCCTCCTGCCTCCTATTATAAATTGAGGGTAACAAATTTCCGCGCCAACTCATTGATATGGTACGAATTTTCAAGTTTTGAATATTCAAAATGTGGGTATTCACATGCCATAAATATCAAGTGCAATTGTGCCCATAGCCATTTGACGTAAGTTGCACTTCGATAGATTACTTACACATAATTTCATTGACAAGTGAATTGCCGTCATCAGGGGCGGATCCAGGATTGAGTAAAAGAGGGGGCACACAAATGAAGGTTCTTTTTCGCCAGACCTTCAAAATTCGCTCAGGGGGGGGGGGGGGGGGGGGGGGGGGGGGGTTATGGGGGTCCAGGGGGGGGGGGGGGGGTTTCCCTCCATAATTCCCTGACAAGCAAAATCAAGAAAATGACGGATCGTCTATATCAGGTCGTATATCTGTAGTGGTTTGAAACACTGGTGCATTATGTCAGAAGAATTCACAAGTCCTCAAGTCCATCTTAGAAAAGTTTGTGATCAGTATGTTGTAATCCATAATACTCTACAGTCCAAACAGTGATGTTACTAACATTTTATTTTACTGTGATAATATAGTGCTTGGTTGCTTAGCAACTATAGTAATGTGCGAAATATAGTACATGTAGATGGAAGAGAGAGAGAATGAGAAATATAAAAATAGAGAAGGAGGGGAGAGAAAGGAGATGAATGAGTGAGGGAGGCACACAGGAAATGATAAAAGATCTAAATCAGAATTTTTTTTTGTTTATTTTCAAACTAGCCATATTGCTGGTGCTCGCGGTCGTTACTTGCTGGACACCTTACCTCTTGTTCCATTCAAGGCTCATCCCAGGCCATGAGAACGCTCGCGTGGGCGTCTTCACCATGTGGATGGCATTCTGCAACGCCCTCATTGACCCACTCATCTACGCCTTCGTCAACAGGTGCGTCAGGGCAGAAATGCATCGAGTTCTGCGGAACATTCGTCGCAAAGTCTTTTCAGTTGGAACAAAGTTTCATTGAACCAAAAAGAAGACATATATCGCTTTGGAGTCTTCGCGACGTGATTGGTAGAGTCCCTTTATAGAAGAGTTACGACCACCAATGATTTGAACGCCATTTTGTTTTCTCTATTATGGATTATTTCTATTTAAGTTGGATGAGCACCAGTACGTTCTAAGTACACGGAATTAAAAACGCCCATTTTGTTCCCACAAAAGCGGACGTCCATGCAGTATTTATTTCTGTAAACGGACTCTAGTAGCTGGAATATTCAACTGGAACAAAGTTTCCTTGAGCCGAAAACATGAAGTGGTGTCGACTTGGAGACTTCACGATGTGTTTAGCAGTGCCGTATATAGATAGAGCCTGGCCAACTCGGCTCCAGTTGGGTAACAACATGGCCCATATTCCTTTGTTGCAAGCTTACATAACAAAGGAATATACGCCATGTTGCTACCCAACTGAAACGAGTGGGCCAGACTCTCTCTATATACGGCACTGGTCTTTTGCATACTGCAACGCCCTCACGAACCCTCAATATATATACGCGTTTGTCGACAGGTGTGTCAGGGCAGAAACCTAACTTTAAATAAAAAAACAAGACTTGGAAAAAGGGTGGCAAGGAACGATACTCCTCCAAGTGAAATGGATGTCACTGTTCCCCGCTAGTTATATTCTATTTTTCGTTTTATGCATATCTATCTATTTTACTGTCAACATTTATGCCTGCAATCTGTCACTTTGCTTGATCAAACAACAACTCCGCCCCCCCCCCCCCCCCCCCCCCCCCCACAGCCAACGAAAGTAAGCAAACCTTCGGCAGTATTTCACAGCAATAACTTGTCAAAACGTAACAGAAATCAAGGTATATGAGCCATACTTTTCCTACGAGTAAAATGGATTTAATTTAGTTCAGTGTAATGTAATACTATAGGATAAATTTAAAATATCATATCACTTTTTCTTTTACGGTGGCAGGTTTAGAGAAACCATTAAAGCAATTAAACTGAAACTGTGTTGATTATTTAGTTAAGAAAACACAAGATAATTGTGTATTATGTGCTTTTTGAAATATCGAATTCACTCTGTGCTACACTAAAGGAAAAAAGAAACTTATAAAAGTTCAAGAGATCACCAAATTAAATTCTCTGCATGGAAATGTACCAAATTTGGATATAATGTTGATTCAATGCATGGCTTTAAATGACAGTCAATAACAAAAAGTTTTCTTCAATGCCACAAAAGAAATGTGCACTGAAGCAAAGGACTCTCTAATCCCCAAGTCACAAAGACAAACTGCAGCCTTGTACACCATATGCATGTCAATGAATGAAACAAAAGAATTTCAAAAGGGATTTGCACCCTCGAGCAAGAGGATATTGATGTTCTGCCATGGTGCGCCCGTTCACCAGACCTTTCCCCAATTGAACATCTCTGGGAAGAGCTTGGTCGACGTGTGTCAAGGCGTGACAATCAACCCATCAATAGGGAGACGCTCATTGCAGCACTGCAAGAGGAATGGAACAATGTTCCCCAGGCTACCATCGCGAATCTGATCGGAAGCATGCGAAGACGGTGTACAGCTTGCCAGCAAGCTAGAGGTGGACATACTGGCTATTAATCTGTTTGGATATGAACTTGCAAATCCCTTTTGAAATTCTTTTGTTTCATTCATTGACATGCATATGGTGTACAAGGCTGCAGTTTGTCTTTGTGACTTGGGGATTAGAGAGTCCTTTGCTTCAGTGCACATTTCTTTTGTGGCATTGAAGAAAACTTTTTGTTATTGACTGTCATTTAAAGCCATGCATTGAATCAACATTATATCCAAATTTGGTACATTTCCATGCAGAGAATTTAATTTGGTGATCTCTTGAACTTTTATAAGTTTCTTTTTTCCTTTAGTGTATATTGCTGTAAATCTCAGATATGGGTACACAGTACTACAAACACATGTGGCATCAAGTTTGGTCCAAAGTTTAAAATTTCATTATTGATGCTGTATTTGGAATATACTTGGGATTTTCAAGAGAAATCTTTTTTGAAACTATGTTCTTCCACAAAGGAATAAAAAGAATGAAAAAGCTCAAAAATCATATTTCGCCTAAATCAGAATTCTGCCTGTTCTATATGGTAGTGTGACAATATTTCGTGTGTGACCAAACTTTGCCCACAGGGTAATATCTCACAAACTAGAAAAAAGATTTCGAATATCTGATAGCACCAATGGCTACAGGGACATGTAGTTTACGTCTGTCACAAGGGTCAAGAGTTAATGACAAGGTCTATGAATCTTCATTTTTATAGATGTCATGAAACTTGTAAGTAAAACGTGATACCAAATGATTGTATCAGGGGCGGCGCGCCAGGTTGGCGGGAGGGGGCAGGGGACACAGTGCCCCCCCCCCCCCACACTTGTTCAAGTACCCAAACGTATCCTTTTTATTTCTGAAAAATACCCATTTCTCTTTGATAAGTGCCCTTTTCTTATAACTAAATGTGCGCTTTTCTTTCTAATAAATGCCCTTTCGCCTTCTAAGAAGTGCCATTGTTCTCCTTCTGAAAATTGCTCCTTTTCAAATCAGATAATTTCCACCTTAGCTGTCTAATAAGTATCCTTTTTCTCCTTCTGATAAGTGCCCCTTTTAAAATCTACATATCGCCCTTTTTCTCTCTGATATATGCCATTTTCTTCTTTGGTAAGTGCATTTTTACGCCTCATAGGTTCCCCTTTTCCCTTTTAATAATATTTCCCCCTCGTAATAAGTGTCCCTTCTATACTTCTGATAAGTGCCCATTTTAACTTCTAATAGGTGCCCCCTTTCCCTTCTAATGTGTGTCCTTTTCCTTTTTCATAAGTGTCCCTTTTCACCTCTGATAAGAGCCCTTTCCTCTTCTTATAAGCGCCCCCTTTTACCTAGATTTCCAACTGTATTTTTTTAACAAAATGAGCCACATTTAGCTTCAAAGAATCGGTTTACAGGTACCCATAATTACTACAACTACAATGTAAGACAGCGGAGCTGGAGGCAAAAGGGGCTCATTGCAACACCCCTCCCCCCCCCCCCCCCCCCACCCAGCAAAGGGTTTCTCATTGCGGTCTCTCGAATGTGCCAATAATTTACAAAAAGTAAGGGCAATATTTTCTGAAAATGTCCCCATAACTTGCTTGCTACGCTCGCTCTTACAGTATATAATGAAATCAAGCAGATTGCATAAAGTATGTTATATATCAGTGTAATCCTAAAGAAAACGACAGGTAAATGTACAAATTAAAAGATCATTCGACATTCCCCCAAATAAATTTGCTGTGGTTATTTTCATTATATCGCTGTAAATAATGTACAACTCAAGGGACTTCAGGATTGGAAAAAGTCCTAAAATTTTTGCTCGCTCGCTTCGCTCGCTCGCACATGAAGCGTTACACCATTACACACAACTGCTAATTAGGGAAGCTAAAGTAGCGACAAGAACCACAATAAAAAGGAAGAAGGTGATGCTTGATAATAACTATATTGATTAGACTGTAGGGTAATACCAGTGTCACAAAATGGTCCTTGTTCACCCATTGTAGGTGCCCCTTTTTCCCCAAAGAGTGACCTTTTTGCTGGTGCCCGTCCTCCACTTTGAAAGGCGCTCCGTCACCCCTGGATTGCATGATATTTTGCCCTGCAAGTGAGGCAATTTGCTTACATTGGATGTATTGCTACGTTAGATAAATTAGTGTGCGAAGTTTGGTCTCACTGTTTTTATAACTCCTTTTCGGTTCTTTTTTTACTTTTTTTTTTTCTCAAAACAAATACAAATTACAAAACTGGATACATTATACATGGATATTTTGACTTAAATATATATTAGTAATAAAAGAAAAAAAGGAAATTTTCAAAAAAGAATAGAAAACATATTTTCATATACATGATCAAAGAATAGTACTTGAGAGAAAATTTGTGTGTGTTCTCCCATGTATTCGCAACGCCGTCCCTATGTATGAGGGTTACCCATTTCCTAAAGTGGTGTATTAATGTACCTCGCTCTTCAGTTAATTTTCTTTCCTCTTTGTTTAATTTCTTGAGGAGTTATAGGGTTTATTTTTAGTTCTGCTATAAACAAAAATCATATGCTTAATTAAAGTATAATATGACCAATTAACTGCTCCTTCCCTACACGTGCTATTTGCTATTTGCAGAAAACGTTAAAGTGAATATCGTTTACCTTGCATATTGATTAACTGATGTTACTGGCAAAATTACTTTTTTTTTAAACTTTTGATGACATAAAGCTTTTGAAACTGAATGAATGTCAACACTCATTATAGTTATTGGTGCTTTTATTGGTATTTATGGTGTACATACTCAATATCAATACCTTTTAATATATCTTTTCTGTGTAAATATGTATCTATTATTTTTGGTATCTTCAGTGGGGATTTATATTGAACCAAAATCATCTCGTTACTTTGTTTATGAGCTTTCATGATATTACTATATTTGGAGGGGGGGGTGTCAAAAAGTAATTGACCTTTCAACTCATTTAAAAATCAATTACCGAATGTATATATATATATATATCTTAATGATTTTAGAAATATGCACCAATACGTTATGTTCCGAGGCAATCAATGTTTATAATGTCACTCGGCAGTCTAGTCCACATTACTGGTGCAGTGTGTCTGAAAACACGATCCCCGTCGTGGGTGGTTCTGCTCCGTGGGACTACAAGCATAGTGGAGACAGAAGATCGAAGAGGAAAGTGGCACTGCTTCACTGCGAGAAGATCCTTAAGGTACTCAGGAACGGTACCGTTGAGTGCTTTAAAGAGCAGAGTCACTACTTGTATTGAATCCTCTTTGACACAGGAAGCCAGTGGAGTTCTTTTAATATTGGAGTAATATGTTCATGCTTCCATACTCGGATGAGAACTCAGGCAGCATTGTTGAGGACTCTAAGATTGACGAATGTTTCAAATCGGTTTCAAATCGTAGACAATCGTAGGACTGCTCTGGCGGCACTACGAGTCGGAGCCGATTAAGCTTTTCCATCGAATAGAAAGCTCGAAATAGGCGGTATTTTCGATTCTATTATCAATATGATTATTCAGAACCTCAGTCAAAAATATTTTTTGTGTGTTAATGTTTAGATCAAATACTATTACATTTTCTTCCGAAATCGGATAGCAGACCAATTGTATAGTGTGCGGTTAAAGCTGCGATGTCCAAAAATTGAACAAAATCATTTTACTCCGTATATAACACTTCTCTGTTTCTTTCTTCTTCTTTTTTTTCAAAGTAAAGATACATCATTAATAAATAGGGTATAATGTTATACTTCAACGCAGCATTTATTTAAAGAACTGATCTAAAGCCCGACCAATGGGTATATTACTGAGTACAAAATACATGTTTTTATCTACATGTAAAAATCCAATTTGTACAGCCATTTTTTTTTTTAGAACAAATTTGTCTCCTTACGTTTAGCATATTAAAAAGCTCCATGTAACGACAGGAAACATAAAAGTCAAATTTAGGTGAAAAGAAGTATACTTTACTCAATAGTAGGCCTTTCTTGTCTTTTGGATTAGTTTACACAACTGTTTGGTCAAAACAATACCAAAGATTGACATAAACTAATTTATCACCGTGTGACTATTAGTTTTAGCTCATATCAAGTCTATAAAGTTTGAGAGCTTGTTTCAATTTCTATTTTGTTTCGTCACATATCCATATTCACACGCAATATTCAAGCTGCCATTAATTACACATCATTTACATGATTTAGAAGCAAATGAAATAAGTCAGGCAACTAATGACAAATCTGATTATTATTCCTTTTACTGTTATCATGATAACAATCATCATCGTTAATATCATATATGTTATTTTTGGTTATTATCGTTACTAATATTTGATTACAATAGTTTACAAGCATTTTCGAAGTGTACACTCAGATCAGTCAGATTTGACTAGAATAACTATTCGGACGGGCACCTGCACTATTCTAGTCAAAAGTACCAGCTTCGAGTTTGAAGTAGAATCTTACTGAAAATGAACAGAATGGCCTAGTAAAAACTTTTTAAAATCCTAGTCAGAATGATTAGAATCTGATTAGGAAAATGTGACCAGGCGATCTGGTAAACAAAAATGACTAGACATTTTTTAGAGTGCATAGAGACGCTATATCAAATTGACGTGCACTATAGATATTTAAAAAAAACACGGAATATGATCATTAGCATCATCATCACACCCATTAATTACCGCTCATTTTCGGCAGAACTAGACCTTGTAGATAAAGAAGGATAAAACAGCAATAGGTAAGAACGAATATCAATGTCAATAATTTAACAGACGCGACGGTCTAATAGAGTACAACAACACGGTTCCCGGAGACATGTGTGTTTAATACAAATTTATGCACTGTCAAGGTCCAAAGGTTGTTGTTTAAAATTTCAAATGTAAACATGAATTTCATAGCTTTTGAAATCGAAACAAGAAAAGTTCAGTTGCGGAACAGATAATGCCACGGAAAAGGAAAAAACATTGGAAAATGATGACCATTATCGAACCCAAGAGATGCCCATGTTATTTAATAGGGTCGATTGGTGGGCATCATGTGGTTCTCAAAGACACCTACCTCGGTCACATCTTCGTCACGAACTTGGAAAATGGGCAGACAAGACAGGTATTCAGCAAGACTGACAAGGACAATCTGTACCGTTGTGTATCGATAGAAGCCATAGGGACGGAAGGTCGCATTGCTTGCGGCACTCGCAATGGCGATGTGGTCATTATCGAAGACTGGAATCAATACGAATGGAAGATTTTCAAGCGAATCTCAATGGAAGTGCCCAGAAATGCTAGTATTTTGGTGACTGTTGCCGCAAATGGTACACTTATGGCAGCTGTCTATGGTTCTTCTACCATTCATCTCATCAACCCAAATAGTTGGAAACTTGACGGAAAGCTCGACATCGGGAAGGTTGGAATCTACGAGATGCATGCCATGTCGAACGGGAACATCACGGTCAGAACAAAATGCAGTCCGACATTTTGCCCGAAAATAAGGATGTCTGCATCTTGGACGCTTCGGGTGCCTTGATCCAAAGAATACATCTACACGACAGGGATGTGTATGGTATCGCGGTAAACAGAACAGACGATTTGATACTCGTTTTGTACAGGGACCGACGTCTTGATGATTTTACAGTGGATATGTTTTCGTCAGCCGGCGAGTTGTCCACCCAAAGAATATTCAGTTTCAAGAAGACTTCAGCGACTTATTTGTCTTTTCTTTGGTTGAGCTCGGAGCACGTTGTCATTCATGAGGACGCTGAAGGTTGGCTTTATGCATTCACGTTGCAATGGAATGATTTTCGCCAAATTCTATGTGAATTCTTCAGTAGATTCAGAGTTGCATTTGCTTCCGGCCTTTTTCTATATTTTTTCTATATTTTTGTATTTTATTATGATTTTTTTTCTCTACTTTTCAGTGATATATGTATTTTATTACGATTATTTGTTAATCTTTATTTTCGCTAAGATGCATTTAAAGATGTGAGAAACGTTTAGCCTTAAGCATGCAGTAACTCTTCACAGTGGCCAAGTATAGTATAGTGACCATCAAAATGTAATCGGATAATGAAAATGTGAATATTGAGTCATTTGAATCTCGCCTAACTGTCTCCGTGTGATTCAAATTCTGTATTCAAACAATGCGAAAATACCCTTAATATTTCACATATCAATATAAGGTCATTAAACAAAAACTACGACGGTTTTAAGATGTGTTATGAAAAATTATTACAATCTTAATTTGACATTATTGGAGTTTCAGAAGTTTGGCGTGTTACAGCCCCTGAACCTTTTTCTGTAGATGGTTTCAATCTAGAATTATGTTATCGTGATAGTGGTGTCGTAGTCGAGTGGTTTAAACACTTGACTGGAGATGCGAAGGTCGTGGGTTCGAACCCCGGCACGGCACTAGTAATCTTTGGCAAAACATATTGATCTTCATTTCCCTCTCTCAACCCAGGTGTTAAATGGGTACCGGTAGGAATGAGTTCCTTGAATGCTGTGAGCACCGATTTTGGTAGCCTAGCTAGAGTCAGGGTAATATTGGAGCGTCTTGAGCACCTTATTTACGTGGTGGATATAAGCGTTATAAAAATTATTTTTATTATTAATACGTGGTGGTGGTGGTGGTGTAGGACATTATATAAAGTTATCTTCAAAATACAGCATGATGCAGGGAAAGATCATGCTGAATCACGTTGGATTCAAGCCACTATTAATAAACTCCCTGTTGTTTTTGGTGTGGTTTATAGAAATCCTAATACAGAATTTTAATAGAGTTTTTAATAGAGTACTGTCACTTTTAGCTTAAGTTTTGGAGAAAGTAATAAAACAAAAAAAAAATTTCGAGACAAACAACTTGTTTTATGATGAGTAGTATGATTTTGGAAAGTATAATAAACATATCAAAAACTAACTATATTTAAAGGAAGGCACCGATCAGTGAATATTCTATAAGAGATGAAAATGGCGAATATTGTGATGAAGGAAATGGACGGTGATTCTTTTTGTCAGTCTAAATATAGATAAACATTTGAATTGGAAAATGCATACTGAAAAAGTAAATGCAAATAATTATAAGGAAAAAGTGTTGGTATTTTGTATAGACTGGGAAATTCGTTACCAATGGATGTACTGGTGTTATTGTATAAAGCGTTATTGCAACCACATCTTGAATATGGAATTGAAGCTTGGGGAAGTACTTGTGAATCTGCTTTAAAGCGTTTGTATATTAGCAGTACGTGCCATTGAATTTAGTGTATTTCTGACTCCATCAAAACCACTATTTCAGAGACTGCAAATTCTATACATATTCCAGCTACACATGGTGTGTATTTGCTCCCTCATGTTCAATTTAGTCGATGGTAATTTGCCCTACTCTATTGCTAGATACTGTCCATTGGTCTCACATGGGTAGAGTACTATAATGTAAGAAAAGAAAACCCTAATATTTACCAAAAGTTTAACAACCTACGGAAGATTGTCACTGTCTTTCATTGGAGCATCTTTTGGGAATGAGCTGCCAATGTCAATCCGGCAATGCAGTTCAAGTAATTCTTTTCGTAAAAAATCATGTGTGCTAATAATACCTTGAATATGGATCTTGCCTTTTTCACGATGCTCATACTTCATTGTAAATATTGTAATTGTGTTCTTTCATATTCCAGAAGTTTGTAGGTGTACTTTTTGACAAGTTATGAATCATCATTACTGTGAACTTATTGTAAACAGTGTAAGCTCTGTCAAGTGTCAGACCTGATTAGCATTTATGCTATTTTCTGATACCTTTTGTCCAATCCCATATTATCTGCTGGTATTTCTGTATGGTTATTATGTCATTTTGAGCATGTTTTGGACAATAAACTTCAACTTCAACTTCAACCTCAACTTCATGATTCACACTAATCTGCCCTATACGGGTATGACAAGAAAATTGCCAGGGCATTTTGAGTTCCTGCAAATTCTTTTGTAATCTCTTCACCCTATGTCCACATCATAAAGATAATACTTTTCAAACACTACAAATGATAATTAGTTCAAATTTATATACACTGATCTATCAAATGCTAAACTGAAAATGAATATTCTCAAAATATCAGAATTTTAAACTTTTCTTTAAATGCACATTACGTGTCTAGAAAGTGAATTACATGTGTGATTTTGGGATAACGATCAGGGCATTCAGTTTCATTGGGCCATATCTATAAAAAACTAGTAGAGGCCTAGCTAGTGTTGTATCCAACCTTTTGTTTGCTGCTTCAGAAAAAAATCAACATAGAAGTAATGGGCCGAATAGGAAAAACGAGCATTTACTTGAACTATACAAGTAAAAGGTTATCAAATAAATGCTATAGCTAGGGCTCTTGCTACAGGCCTGTGGGTTGTAGCTGGTATCGTTTGAATAGGGTTTATAATAGGGTTATACACTCCAACATCAGCTCAAACTACCTTGAGGGAAGTATTACAAAAGCCGATTGTGCACCGAGGCCAATGGCGTATCTAGGGATTATGGCGCCCGGGTCAAACAATGAATTTGTACACACTGTCTCATACTGAACGATGAGGGCTCTATATTCATCTTGTTCTATACGCCGTTTTCGGAGTATATATAATACCTGTGCTCGGTATTACGGAGTTGGGTCTGACTGTATGAGAGGAGCTTGAAAAATACCAAGCAAAAGCTTAATTATGAAAGAAAATTCCTCCTTTTTAAATAGGCACTTACTACTCCGGCAAGCCTTTGTGTACGCGAATAAAACCTTTCCTTTAGGTTCTGAGTATGATGAGAATAGGAATGTAAGCATTTGCTGGTCTGGGTAAGCTACTGTTGACAAGACAATAAGCTTTTGCTTCTTCTTGCAATTACTTGGCTGGAAGATGAAAGCACAAGGTTAGAAAGTGTTGCTACTAGTTTTTATAGATACGGCCCATTCAGTTTATTGAATGAGTGAGCCAACCACTTTACAATTTCAAATTTAAAAGAATGCAATTTGAGTTCTGTTAAAGGTGAAAAAAATGCTCGAGAAAACTTTTGTGTTTGTTGTTTTTTCGTTTATCCGTTTTCAGAAAAAGCAAATAACTTTGATAATTCATTTGTAGTAATGAAAATATTTGGAACATGTCTCGACTATCATGGCTATTCCATTAATGTTCATATTCGCTAAGTTTTGAGCAAAATAATCAGCCAATACCATCACACACTTCAATAGGCTTAATCGAAACCAAATTTCAGTAATCTGGCCATTATTGAGCAACTCAAAATTCCTCTACATTCTTTTCATTTCGGTCGATAAGATGTAATAAATTTAATTTGGGGAGGCCTTACTAACATTTTGAATAATGTAAAAATGTTTTTACGAGCAGCTGTTGTGGTTCAGATATTCGCAGGCCAAATTTGGTCCAATCACGAACCACCACACGTCACGCTGGACCTTGAATAGTAAACGTACTTAAAAGATTAATTTTTAAGTACACATCGAATGAATGCAGTTGAACTCCTAATGATAGCAAACATACATTTTATATCTGAGCCATACATGTTTAACGACACTCTCGTTACGTGCGTTTCAACGTTTAATCACAGGATATGTATCAGTTGCGTATCTGAACTTTGGCATCGGGGATGGGGGGGGGGGAGGGTGGCAAAACATCGGAGCCAATGGTGATCCAGACAGAAAAGTCCCTTTTCAGGCTCTAATTTGCATCGGAATCTGGGGTAGGACATGGAATGTTCCTTTGATTCATCACAATTTGCAGTGTGTTTGGACGGATCTAATTATTAAAAGACATAAACCTTGATTTATATGTTTTGAGGTATTCCAGAGTTTATTCCAATTCATGATATAAAAGTGTGGCGTTAATATTCGCTCTGTTTGGCTTGATAAGCTTTGTTTAAATTTTCACCTGTGGCTCCAAAACGTCTACTGATCAGTATTGTTTTATAAGGTTTTAAAAGCAATATCGTTATGACAACAAACAGCTGAAACGTTCGGGCCGAACATTTGTGTGTAATCCAATATACACATTTCTTTGTGCAGTGCATGTGACTCTCAGCAGAATTGAATCAATTTCTTATCATTTTGGTGATTCAAAAACCTTACAGCATACACCAATTCTTATTTGATATCATTATAATCAACCTTTCCCGATTGCTTGAGATAATTTCTTTCACAATTCAGTTTCATGACCAGAACTCAACTTTATCTTTAAATGTGACTTTAGACAGAACGTTGTGTAATTACTTTGGTTACATCGGTTATCTCAGTAGCAATACTTCAACAAACATTATTCGAGCCTAAAGCAATATCTAAAATTGAGGTTGGATCACGCTTCTCTAAAAGTCAGGTTAACAGTAAAAACGAAAAGAAAATAGAGCATGATTTTTTTTTTGCCCGATTCAAGATTGAATGGACTAACAGGCTTACTGTCACTTTTTCTTTTCTTTTTTGCTTTTCGTATTTTGGTCAGTAGGCCTTATATGATAAGTTTTATTACAGCAATTCTCGAAGAACAGATAAACAACAAAAGGTTTATTAAGGCCTAATGTATATAATACCTTCCCCAATCAGACTAGTCATCCGCCGTACTTCTGAATCAAACTATGCACTTTGTACACACAATAATGTATCTGTAAGAAATCTATTCATTTGTCATGGTCCTTTGCAAATATAACAGTACAAAGTATGTATGTATATAATTATATACTTAAATAATTATGAACATGTTAGTGCATGTACGTTGGAGTACTATATTCGTTATGTAATGCAAGTCTGAACAAGTTAGCGATTATCCTGAATGTTTTGGGGTTGTTTTTTAATGTCTGCGATTCAATATATAATTTCCCGGTGCAAAAATACATAATTCACTTTAACAGGCCATTCTGCAGTTAAGATTGATTTTACAATGGCTGCAGCAAAAGCAGAAAAGTGGAACCTTATTGATATAATCCAAACTAAAATAGGCTCTGGTTATTTAATCGGATCAATTGGTGCCCAGGATGTGGCTCTTAAACAGACCATTGTCAATGAAGTTAGTAATATTTTTGTTATCAACTTGGAAAATAAAGGAACGACCCGTGTAGTGAGTAGAACCACGGACCAAGTCATCATATTATACCGTTGTGTCACACTAAATAGAAATAATGAAAATGGAAGCCAGTTAGTTGCATGTGGCACTCGTGATGGCAGAATCGTAATCATCAGAAATTTCGAGCAATTCAAAGATGAAATCTTCCAAAACATTCAATTAGAAGTGCCTTCAAATTCTAGTATTTTGCTAACTATTGATGAAGGTGATACACTTATGGCAGCTGCGTACGGTTCATCTACTATCCATCTGATTAATATAAATGACTGGAGCATTACGGAGAAACGACCTATAGATAAGGCTGTTAAAATTCATGGGATGCATGCCATGGCAAATGGACATATTGCTGTCAGGACAAAATGCAGTCCCGAGGACAAGGATATCTGCATCTTGGATGCTTCAGGAGCTATCGTTAAAACCATACATCTACACGACAGGGATGTCCGTGACATCGCCGTAAACAAGAAGAATGATTCCATTCTAGTCTTGTATAGGGACCGTCAATATGATGACTTTGCTGTGGACGCCTTTTCATCAAGTGGAGAGTTATCCGCACAAAGGATCTTGAGCTTCAGTAAGGCGGCAATAACTTACCTATCTTTCATTTGGTTGAGCTCAAATCAAATTGCCATTCACGAAGACGTCGAGGGTGATATCTATGTATACAGCCCGGAAGGGTTGGATCTACTGTGACTGTATTGCAAAAGATAATGCAAGAATATTCCAAGCTGAGCATCATATTAAATGAATATCGCCAACCTTCGTGTTAAAATGGGTCCGTCAGTTATTCTCAAATTGGGGTGAATGGAAAGAATACAACAGAAAAAATACAACAGAAAAAACACTTGTAGTGTTCGAACATAGTTTCTAGATTTTGCAAACGCGCAGAGTGTTATTATTATTGTGATATTCACTGTTGTTTACATCATGTATCTATTGCAGTATCGAGTATTGAGTATACTGAAATATTAAAAAAGACTATCTCGCTGCCCGCAGCTGAGGTGACGGTTTCCCTATTGGTAGGTTAAAAGTGCTTGTACGCCTATAATTACGCTTGAAGGGCAAAATCCTGTATGAAAGACAGCTGCTTATTATTGAATTGTGTTTTGCTGCTTTCTATATCCTGAAAACATCAAAATTAGTGTAGGTATGAACCGCTTTGATTCTTAGTGAAAAACCACGAAAAATGTAAGTTCAATTAAGAATGGGAGTCAATCACAATTAATCATTTACTGTTCATCCTGCTTTGTCAGAAAAAGGCTTAAAACTATTGCTAGCATACAGGCATCTATATTCATTCAATGCAAACTTTTAGATTATTGTAAAGAAAAAAAAGCGAAAAATTTCACTACTGAGGATATTATCATACGCGCTAAAAAAAAACAAAGACTATGCCATTATAGTGTTCATAAAGATCTTTAAATGTTTGTAAGATTCTTATACCTTACCTCTTGCTGGAGGTAAATTTAGAAAAGTCACTCAAATCACTATAAGCTGGCCTGTTTTGAAAGAAGCTTCAACTGTATTTTTATATAGCCTTTATTCAAGATGAGATTATTTATTTCATTGTACAATTTTGAACGGTACTATGTTGAAAACGATATGATATGCGTCAAAATCCTCGTACTACATAATGGTAGCTCAGTTCTTTAGCAAGAATGTTAAGTAAAGAAGTGACAAGTTTTGAAGTTCATATTTATGCTTCTATTTGCTTTGGGTGTATTAATTTGCAATGTCCCCCAATCAAAGCAAACATGTAGTGATATGAATATACAGGTTGAACAAGTTTGTTTTTTTTTTGTATGTTTTTTTTTCATATGAGACATAGAATTACAAATATGACATTTAAGAACCTGAATGTGTAAACAATCCCATTAATTGATTGATCGTTACAACTAATCTATATAATATATATATATATATATATAATGAGAATTGTAAAAATAATGACAAGGTCAGAATAAAGGCAATACTATTGTGCATCTGTTCACAAAATGAATATTATAGAATGCCCTGATTGATCAAACGAGACCTTTGAAATTGGTACTAACATAAACCATAATAAATATCCATTTCCTTCAATTCAAAGTAACAATTATTTTCTTCCACATATTTTTCAACTTTTACAACACATTCAAATGCATGTAAAACAATGTACAGTACTGGGTAACGTGAATATGATTAAAGATCATGGTAATAGACGGAAGAAGGCCTGAATCCTTCAGGCATAAGCCTGTTGGGTAGGCAAATAAAGATGATAATAACTACAATTATGATAATAGTAATGACATAACTTGAATATGCGTTTCCAAACTGCTTTAGAAATCATTACAACGGTTTCAGCTCCAACAGAAGCTGCAACGCAGAATATCTCGTAGTATATATTGTATTACAGCAAGAGCATTCGATCAAAGTTGACTCTGTGATCTTTATATTGGAAACATAATTATGCATGTTTCATCGCCAATCTAATGAATCTCGCTGTTGTGTGTGTGTGTGTGTGTGTCAACATGTCCAAACTTGAAGTTTTTTACTTAGAACTTGATAGTGAAAAGCTAAACAAATATTCACCAAATCTCACATGATCAAAGCAAAAACATGAACATGTAAACACATTCCCGTCAATTCTTCTCAAATTGGGGTGAATGGAAAGAATACAACAGAAAAAAATACAACAGAAAAAAACGTGTCGTGTTCGAACATTAGTTAGATTTGGCAAACGCGCAGAGTGTTATTATTATTGTTATATTCACTGTTGTTTGCATCATGTATCTATTGCAGTATTGAGTATTGAGTATACTGAAATATTAAAAAAGACTATCTCGCTGCCCGCAGCTGAGGTGACGGTTTCCCTATAGGTAGGTTAAAAGTGCTTGTACGCTTATAATTATGCTTGAAGGGCAAAATCCTGTATGAAAGACAGCTGCTTATCATTGAATTGTGTTTTGCTGCTTTCTATATCCTGAAAACATCAAAATTAGTGTAGGTATGAACCGCTTTGATTCTTAGTGAAAAACCACGAAAAATGTAAGTTCAATTAAGAATGGGAGTCAATCACAATTAATCATTTACTGTTCATCCTGCTTTGTCAGAAAAAGGCTTAAAACTATTGCTAGCATAAAGGCATCTATATTCATTCAATGCAAACGTTTAGACTACTTCAATATGGCACGAAAAGGAGACATGATAACGAAGCTTTTCGACCTGCACTCGTCAGGTTATCACGCAGGTATATAACAAATTACTTGAAATCAACTATATTATACTCGGTAAACCCGGGCGCAACCTAGACGCCGTAATTTCAGAACAATCGCAAAGCTTGGACGAACTCCTTTTGTCTGCACAGAAGAGGTTCATGCGATTGAATGTAAGCGCCAGTCGGATCAAACACGCAGTGTCACGTTGCTATTACGCGGTTTCGACACGCATTGTGTTTTCTACACACAGGATGCTACCGTCAACTAGCAAGGATGTACTACCCACCCCCCACTTGAGTAATGTTATTTACCAATTTCAGTGCCGGTGCGATGCCAGGTACGTGGGCCGTACTTCTCAGCGGTTGGCTGATCGCATTAAACAACACATCCCCTCGACTATTCGGAACCATACAACCAATCAGCGCACGCAGCCCGTCCGTGCCTGCAAATCTGAAATGCACGCTAACAGACCAAAGATAGCCAAATGGGATTCAGCGATTGGTCTCCACTTGCTGAACAATCCGGCTTGCGCACAAAGCTATGCTGACGACCAATTCTCAATTATGTCCCGGGCCAGAAGCTCAGCGCATTTACGCTTTCTGGAAGCCGCTTACATTCAATCTCATGAACCTCTTCTGTGCAGACAAAAGGAGTTCGTCCAAGCTTTGCGATTGTTCTGAAATTACGGCGTCTAGGTTGCGTCCGGGTTTACCGAGTATAATATATAGGATTTGAAGGTTTGCATGGTGAATTTGTAATTCAGAAAAAAAGGTTTGCGGTACAACCATGTGAGTTGGAATAACTCCACGTTCCGGTCAGAATGCTCTGGCCGTCGTCAGGAGAATGAGAAGAGCGAATAAATCAGCAGAATTTATATATGAAGTAGCAATTCACTTATGAACGGAATTAGTATAGAAAGAAATAGTAACAGTAACATCAAAGTACCTACAATGAAAGGATAAATAACATTAAGGTGCCTGCATTGAAAGGATAAGTAACATCAAACGAGTCCTGCGTTGAAAAGAAACATTGAAAACAAGTGAACAATAGGACTAAGAAACCAATTAACCTTCTGGATAAGCTGGAAACAAAAGGGGGATTAGGACAGTAGGTAATCTGTGGAGAGAAACATGACATCCTGTTGAGGAAAGAAATTAAGGTTAAAACACATAATATGGAAAAGGTGAAATATTGACACCAGAAAGAGTATATTAATAATAAATGTTGTGAATGAAGTGGACCGGTGTGGCTGTGGAGAGAAAGGTGAAAAAACCTGATAATGAACAAATTGAGGAGAGAAACATGAAATCCTGTTGGAGATAATCTGTGGAGAGAAACAAGTCATCCTGTTGAGGAAAGACATTAAGGTTAAAACATACATGTGGAAAAAGGGGTGAAATAATGACATCCTAATGATGAATATAAAACAACAAAACAAAGGTAATGAAACAAGTTGAGGAGAGAAACATGAAATCCTGTTGAGGGAAGCAATTGTGGTTAAAATACATGTGGAAAAAAGCGATTGATAAAAAGAGAAGACATCAGGAGTTGCCTGTGGGGGGAGAGAGGTGATGAACAATGGTAAACCTGTATAACCTGTGGAAAAAAGGGGTGAAGACAAAATCGGAAAGAGTAAAGAACACAAAATTCTGTTGAAGAAAGCAATTAAGGTTGAACATCTGCGGAAAAAATTATAACACTAGTTATTATTGGAAGAGTGAAAACCAAATGTCGCTGATCTGTAAACCCTTGTCCTGTGTAACTGTGTTATGTTTGTGAATCTCGATGGCTTCACGGACCCTCCTGGTGTACCAGTTGGAAGCGGGGGGTACAAGTTTGGTGTTTTCCCAGTTAATCTGGTGATCACGAGAGACAGAATGATTGATAATGGCAGATTGGTCGTAGTGACCAAGTCTCCCATGGGCACGGTGTTCCTTGATGCGAGATTTGATGTCCCTCCCCGTCTCTCCGATGTAGACCTGGCCGCAGGAACATGGTATGCGATACACTCCTGGTGTGCTGTCGGGAGAAGCTGTGTCTTTGTGTGTGTAGAGAGACTTGTGAAGTTTGTGTTTAGAACTGAAGAAAACCCGTATGTTGGCCTTCTGCAGGACTCGTTGAATGCGGTGAGAGACCTGACCTGTGTAGGGAATAGTGCAGGACGAGATGTGCCTGGTTGGTGGGGGAGAATGGGGTTTGTTAACAGATGTGCGTATTTCCTGAGGAGGGAAACCATTGTTGACTAAGGCTTCTTTGATGTGTTTTAACTCGTTGTCAAGGCTGGTTGAGTCGCAGACGTTGTGAGCTCTCCTGATCAGGGAACTGGAGACCGAACGTTTGACGGACGGATGGTGGAAAGATCGGAAGTTTAGATAGCGGTCTGTGTGGGTAGGTTTACGGTAAACACTATGGGAGAGTGAACCGTCAGGCCTGTGGGTGATCAAAACATCAAGAAAAGGAAGTGAGTTATTGTTTTCTGCTTCTGACGAGAAGCTGATGGAGGGGTGATGTTTGTTGAGAAAGTCCTGGAAATCGTTCAGTTTTTCCGGACCGTGCGGCCAAAGGACAAACGTGTCGTCAAAGTAACGGAGCCAAAGTGTGGGTTTATGCGGTGCCGTGGAGAGAATAGTAGTCTCGACCTGTTCCATGAAGAGATTAGCTATAACTGGGGAGAGTGGAGAGCCCATGGGGGCACCTTCTGATTGGTTGAAGTATTTGTCTCGCCACTGGAAGCTGGTGGAGGTAAGACATAGGAGAAGAAGGTCATGTATCTGTTGGGGAGATAGTGGGGTTCTGTCCTGGAGATCAGTGTCTTGTTGTAATCTAGTTCTGGTGATGTCGCAAGCTTCTTGAATGGGGATACTGGTAAATAAAGAGTCAACATCAAACTCACTAGTGTGTCTGTGGAGTTGAGCTTGATGTCATTGATGATTGTGGTGAAGTGATGAGAATTGCGGACATGATGTTGCGACTGACCTGTGAGGGGTTGAAGGATATGTGCGAGATGTTTAGCAAGATTGTAGGTGGGGGAACCACGTGAGGACACAATCGGGCGGAGAGGAATGTCTGGTTTGTGAATTTTTGGTAGACCAAAGAACACTGGGCAGGAGCTGGAAGAAGGAAGAAGAAAACGATAAACTCGTGGAGGGAATAGGCCAAGTTTATTGAGCGAACGAAGTTTGTCGGTGACGCGTCGTTTGATGTTGGGTGTCGGGTCTCTCTTGACCTAGGTGTACGAACCTGTGGATAAAATATCAGAGATCTTATGGTTGTAGTCAGTGCGGTCCATGACGACCGTGGCGTTGCCCTTATCTGCGGATAGAATGTGAATAGAGCGGTCAGTGCGAAGAGCACGAAGGGCGGTGGTTTCCTGTTTGGATAGAATAGGTTTGGGGGGATTTGCTGTGGAAAGAATGTTGGTAATTTCCCTGCGAAGTTCATCACCCTGTGCTTTGCCGACTGCCCTGAGTGAGGGTTCAATGTTCTGGACGAGTTCAGCAGAGTCAATCTTAGACGGTGCCATGGCAAAGTTCAGACCTAAAGAAAGGAGAGAAATTTCGTGATTAGTGAGAGTACGAGTGCTGATGTTGACGACAGTCTTGGAACCTGAAAGAGAAGGGGAGGAGGGAGAGAGGTTTGAATTAGTGTCTAGAAGTTTGTTAAATTTGTTGACCTGCTTTCGTTTAGCTGCTTCAAACGCGTGGTTGGAAGAGTTGTTGGACCATCTGGTGACTTTCGTAAAGTCTGTTTCGCTAAGAGACCTGTGGAGAAAATTGTGAACGTTAGAAAAATCTGCGTCGGAATCCGAGAGCTTGCGCCTGGTGATGGAGATGCTGTCTTTTAGGAGAGAAATACTTGCCTGGTGGAGGATGTTGGCAGATTTGCGGCTTCTAAGAGGGTTGCGTAGACGTAGTCCCTTGGGAATGATGTCGGTGTCTCTGCATCTCTTCAGAAAGGCTAGGTTGTTAGTAAGTCGTGAACGCTGAATAGAAATTCGCTCAAATCTTCTAATCTTCTGGTGAACATGCTCCCCGTAGAGCTCAATAATATAGGATTTGAAGGTTTGCATGGTGAATTTGTAATTCAGAAAAAAGGTTTGCGGTACAACCATTATCTTTCCAATGATAATATAGTTGATTTCAAGTAATTTGTTATATACCTGCCGTGATAACCTGATGAGTGCAGGTCGAAAAGCTTCGTTATCATGTCTCTTTTTCGTGCCATATTGAAATTTTGTAGTACCAAGAAATTATTTGTTTAGATTATTGTAAAGAAAAAAAAGGGAAATATTTCACTACTGAGGATATTATCATACGCGCTAAAAAAAACCCCAAAGACTATGCCATTCGTGTTCATAAAGATCTTTTAATGTTTGTAAGATTCTTATACCTTACCTCTTGCTGGAGGTAAATTTAGAAAAGTCACTCAAATCACTATAAGCTGGCCTGTTTTGAAAGAAGCTTCAACTATATTTTCATATAGCCTTTATTCAATATGAGATTATTTATTTCATTGTACAATTTTGAACGGTACTATGTTGAAAACGATATGAAATGCGTCAAAATCCTCGTACTACATAATGGTAGCTCAGTTCTTTAGTAAGTATGTTAAGTAAAGAAGTGAAAAGTTTTGAAGTTCGTATTTTATGCTTCTATTTGCTTTGGGTGTATTTATTTGCAATGTCCCCCAATCACAGCGAACATGTAGTGACATGAATATACAGGTTGAACAAGTTTTTTTGTTTGTATGTTTTTTATTTTTCAGATGAGACATAGAATTACAAATATGACATTTAAGAACCTGAATGTGTAAACAATTCCATTAATGATTGATGGTTACAACTAATCTATATAATATATATATATATATATATATATATATATATATATGTGTGTGTGTGTGTATATTATATAGATTAATTGTAACCATCAATCAATTAATGTTATTAAGAATAATTTATTCCAATGTATACATGTATTCAAAGCATTCGCTTGGATCCAGCCGAGGCACTAGCAGCTTGTCTTGTTCAAAATCTCATCTGCCCCCGACAAGGAGAATTAATTGATAAGGTTGAGGATTTGTCAATCTGTCGGTCAATTGAATCTGGTGTCGCCGAAACTACTAACCCGTCTCCGTGGTCTAGTGGTTAAGGCATTGGCATTCTAAGCCAACGACCCGGGTTCGATCCCCAGCGGAGACATTTTTTCAGCCTTTGCAAAAATTTCAAAAAGGGAGAACAGCTCTAGGGAACTTTGATTGAGCTACGCAACGTTATTCTCGCAATTTCTTTCACATATATATAAATATATATATATATATAAAATGAGAATTGTAAAAATAATGACAAGGTCAGAATAAAGGCAATACTATTTTGCATCTGTTCACAAAATGAAGATTATAGAATGCCCTGATTGATCAAACGAGACCTTTGAAATTGGTACTAACATAAACCATAATAAATATCCATTCCATTCAATTCAAAGTAACAATTATTTTCTTCCACATATTTTTCAAACTTTTGCAACACATTCAAATGCATGTAAAACAATGTACAGTACTGGGTAACATGAATATGATTAAAGATCATGGTAATAGACGGAAGAAGGCCTGAATCCTTTAGGCATAAGCCTGGGTAGGCAAATAAAGATGATAATAACTACAATTATGATAATAGTAATGACATAACTTGAATATGCGTTTCCAAACTGCTTTAGAAATCATTACAACGGTTTCAGCTCCAACAGAAGCTGCAACGCAGAATATCTCGTAGTATATATTGTATTACAGCAAGAGTATTCGTTGACTCTGTGATCTTTATATTGGAAACATAATTATGCATGTTTCATCGCCAATCTAATGAATCTCGCTGTTGTGTGTGTGTGTGTGCGTCAACATGTCCAAACTTGAAGTTTTTTACTTAGAACTTGATAGTGAAAAGCTGAACAAATATTCACCAAATCTCACATGATCAAAGCAAATACATGAACATGTAAACACATTCCATTTATGCAAATTTAAAAGGGATTGAACAAATTTTGACGGCTACACTAGGCATAAAACCTCCATCAATCTACAAAAAAATCTTAATCAGAGAAACCGGGACGAGATGTATGATAATTTTCACGGAAGAAGAGATTATCCGAGTTCCATACTAAATTTTTTCTGCTGCATCTGGACGTTTGCTCACTTTGTAGGGTGACGGGTCACGTCAGATTTTCCATGTTTATTAAATATTACCTGGAGATCACAAACGTCACTTCTAAAGGACAAAGCCACAGACGTGGGAGTCGGGAGTTGGATAAGTAAAACTGGTACGAGTTCTTTCAATGCAGGAGCGCCAGAGTAATTAATTCCTAAAGCACCTTGAATGCATTGGAGACATTGTTACATAATTGATAAATGGACTATACTAAAGCGGAATATTAGTAAGTTAACTAAGGGAAGATATTTTGAATATATATTCATAGTACGCCTGCAATAAGTGAACGGCTACTAACAGGACTTGCAGATGTTGTACATTCACGGATACCCTCTTTTAGGAGTCCAGTCGCAATAGACATTCAACTGGTTTACAGTATTCTCAAAATATATTACTGTTATTATCTTTAAGTGAAAAATGAGCAAAGAAAACGGGATTCCAGCGGGACTTGAACCCGAAACCTCCGGATTGCTAGACCGGCGCTCTACCGACTGAGCTATGGAATACCCCAGTACGTGTTCGTCCCAGAAACCCCATAGTTTTCAATGCTCGTGTGGTCAGAAGCTATAGAAACCAGACATAAACCCGAAGGATCGTAATCAACTTGGGGATAAATATTATCTTTAGGTACTAAATTTCTAATCTAAATTTTGAGAATCGGTTAGAGTAAAGTCATTCGACATGGCCAGTTTTCTTCAGCATTGGTTTGAACGCGGAGAGTTGAAACTAGACGTTGAGGAGTCGAACCTATTGGTGATGATTGGGACGATCGGTATGGAATTCGTTGTTCTTAGGGGGGAAAACAAGAAACAACTTTACCTCAAAAGCATATCAGGAAAGAGTAAACCTATGCGCACCATAATCCCTGAAAATGAAAATAATTCGTCTATTGTAAGCTGTAATTATCTAAGAGATGGGAAATTGGTGTGTAGCACCGACAACTGTGAGATTTTAATCTATGAGGAAGATTGGTCAAGGATCAGGGCAATATGTGCCATGCAACGAGACGAAGGAACTCTTCTGGTTGCAGTCGACATGGTCGATGGAAATTGCATGATACTTGCGGCTTATGAGGGAGAGCCTCTGATCAACGCCTTCGATCCATCTTCGGGTACTCTATTGAAGTCGGTCACTGCTGGGAACACCTCACCTCTTAAGATACACCAGATGCATGCCTTGTCTGAAGGAAGAATCGTCGTACTGTCGAGACATGAATCGGGCGATTGGATAAGCATCTTGGAAGGCTCTTCTGGTGACATTCAACATCGGCTCTTCTCTCCGGGACGATACCTTAGCAACATTACTGTTGATGAATCTAGAGACTTCATTTTCGCTTTGCATCGTGAGTTGCCAGGAGGACATTACTCGGTTGACGTTATTGCCGCCAATGGTGTTGTTATAGGACAGAGGATTGTGGAGTTCCAGTCAATGGTGTTGGTTAATACTTTTCTTGTGCCTAGTCCTGGAAGACTCGTAATACAGGATGATAAAACCCTGAGAGTATACGAGCTGGAAAAGTAGCCATTTACGAACTGTTGCTACCATAAAACGAGGAGAATTGGGAAAAACGAAAATATGTCGAATTCAGAAAGTATTTTGACATTAAGGTAGACCTGAACCTTTTTCCACGAATGCAGTTGCCGATCCCACGTGAACTAACCACGGATATAATTATGGAGTTCTGTACTTTTCGATGCTACGTTCAGATTATGATTTAAGAGAAATTATTTTCTCGTGTATCAGGCTAAGTGAAAGAACGACGACACCGACAATATCTATACATCCAAGAGCAAGGAAAGATGTCTCCATTGAACCCGTTATGTCGTATATTCGTCCTGCAAAGTTGAAGAAAAAAAAAACATGCAATTTGAGTGAACCTGCTGCGTTGGGTCCATGTTACAAAAGCAGGATTTTAAGTTTGGTTGAAAGTGTAATTGTCTTCCCTGCAGTTTGTTTTAAGCATGAATAATTTCCTTCTTATTGTAACCAAAACCGATCTCTTAATCTTATACAGGTATACTGCATTATCTGTTACAAGATACCGGGGAGCAGTCAAAAGCCAACCGAACCCTTTAAATAAGTTGTTTCAAAGCAGAAAAATCATAGAGACGGATCGGTAAACGTTTTACACATATCGGCCAGATAAGTATGGGCAAATTGTTCATGTTAATGATATAAACAACTCTCGTATCCTCTGTTTCTTAACTGAAATAACACATTATTGCCAGCTCTCTCATAATTACCTGTCCCTTACGGCTAACTCAGTTACCGAGAGCTTGATGCCCTCCACCATTTAAAATGTAAAGCCTCCTCAATAAGAAAAGATGATCACAATTTGAGTAAATACTTGTTCTTGTTAAGAAAATAATGCGAAGTTGTCATCCCATTGTAACATAGCGACATTACCGATTTACCAAATTTTATATTCCACATACGTATAGTGATCACAACATATATACAAAAATACGTTCACATTCAACTTTCTAATTGTTTATCCCATTCCATTCAATTATTTCATTAATCCGTTCCTCTTATTTTGTGCTTTCATTCAAAAACAATTTGTCATCGGGAATGGATTTATCTTCAAGCCTACATTTGTTTTATAAAGAAATTCTGTAAATTTGATCATCCATAAAACAAATGAAAATTTCATCGATGCTTAATCTTAAAAGTATCTGAATACGTAATTTAGCATTGAATATTACTATCCTCTTATAAGTACTAAATTTTAATGAATATTTATCTTAAACTGCTGGAAATGCTGTTATTATTGCAAAGTTTCAGGAGGACATTAGCGTTCAGTGTAGAAAGGGAAATATGTCTCCATTGTGTTACTCTTCTAGTCTCTGTTTTCATTCTCATATTTATATAATTACTTTGATGTTGTCTTCACTGTTATTATTTTATTTTCTTACTACTCAAATGTTAAGACGCTTTAATTTGCACTGAATGATTGAAAATGTTCCTGCACTTTGTTGCGTTGTTAATTATTTTTTTACATTGTTAACTACATAATTGTTACTTTGAAACACTTAAATGAAATGAAATAAAATCTATACATTACATTACATTGTTCTCTGATTGCGTTTCGTAGGCGATATAGAAAATAGAAAAAATAGGAAAAAATAGAAAATTCCCCATGTTTCTTTTTTCCCAGTGTTTGTTTTTATCGGAACATTTAAAAGATTATTTCTTCATAGGGTAAATAATAAACGTTTGTCTTTAAAAATCTAACATTCATTAAACTGAAATACGTGAATTAAATAAAAAGTGCAACAAAGTTTAGTAATCCAAAGTCCTGAAGATACTTCAAATTATCATAATAGTAAAATAAGTCTCAATGAAACCATAAGAAAAAATGTACTGTATAAATCATTCTGCATTTCTGTTTCCATATTTGATTTATCCCCGGAATAGGATCACATCCCTGATCCTAGTAACGGTCTCTCTCGCTCTCTCTTTCCATCTCTCTTCCTATTTCTTTTTCTCTCATCACCCACCTCACATAAGGACGCGCGCACCAATGTCCATGTCTTCCCCCCCCCCCCCTTTTCGTGTTTTCCCCAAAAAATGTTTACTTTATTATTGTCTTGAAAAAGTCATACTATACCTGTCATCCATCCACCTGTTATTTCACCAAGCCCGCAAGCAATCATGGCGAACGGAATAACCGTTGACGACAAAGACAGTGGAACTACTTCTACCAGCGATGTAGTTTTGACGACTGTTTTTGCTCCCAACGCAAGACCATTCAGCACAGCAAACATGCATAACGTAGAGAAACGAGATGTTATCTTATTCAAACAATACGGCAACGCGCCAATCATGCCAACAGTAGCAAAGAAATCCTTGAAGAAAACACATCTTTATTCAGAAAGTTCAACAATCCTGGCATGAGCCTTCCAATGGTATTTCCGATTCCACCGAGAAGAGACAGAAATACAGCAATTCCTTCGTCAAAGCCCTTCGATTCAGCATTCGCGATAACGTAGACGGTCCAACCGACATACGAGATCGCATGGAGGTAAGCAGCTATTAATAAGTAAATGAGCATTTGATATTGTTTGAAGACATCAACTCCTGATCCTTGAAAAGCGGCCCAAAACAATTTGAGAGCACTGTGGCAGCATCGCAACGGCGGTGAATCGCTGTGTGAAGCGTGGGGTTGCACTCTGTCGCCATTTTCCTCACTGTTTAGCTGAATTGATAAAGAAGCAATCGCTCCCGAATCATCACGTGCCTGTGGTATTTCTTGAGGCAATATAGTTGGTTCAAGAAATGCCCCAGATACAATCACGTGAAGGTTTAATGCCCCTAGAATGAGGAGTGCGCCTCGCCAGTTGTAAGCCTCTAGAAGTCTCTGAGTAAGTAACGGTAATGTCATCATTCCAACTCCAGCACCCGTTGAGGTGACTGACAATGCCAACAAGTATTTGTCACCAAATGCATTTATCACCGACACATACGGTGGAAGCATAACAAATGATGATCCGAGTCCTGAATATAAAAATAATTTATCATTAGTCAATAACTTCAAAAGGGTAAAAGGAAATAGTTCACATTAGTATCATCGGATTTCTATCAAACAGAAGTTCATTTGCTGCGGGGTCGTACCCGGTAGATGGGAATTTAAACTCCCATCTCCATGGTCGTACAAAGCAGTATACGGAGAATGACCACCCCCCCCCCCCCCCAACCACAGCCCTCTTTACGATGTGAGGGAAACGCATATTAACATTTTGAATATAAAAGTAATTTAATTGAATCATCATTTCATCATTTTATAATCATTCTATAATCAGGGTAATGGCCTATGAGCAGAATACCCTCGATTCCGTGTTTCTTCCTCAAGACATCCAGACCTCAAGACCAAATTTACTGTTCGTTTCTTTTCCTTTTCCCTCTTTATTTCATACTCTATATCTTGGGGAAATTAGCTAATAAAGATTTGACACGATCTCCTACCTGAGAAGAAAAGGCAGATTGCAAAGGTGATATCTTTGGTGACTGTAGAGCATACCATGAGGCCCAAGGAGCCTATCAATCCACCAAACATAGCTAAGGAGCGAGGGGAATACCGATCAAGAAATACCTTCACGATGATACCTGTATCATTACAAATAATTGAGTGTCTCAATACTAAAATTTTAAAAAGATGTTTGTTAAAAAGTTGTTTTATAATACCTAATACCTGAGTTGCACCGCCAAATAAACCAATCGTTTCTTAGCCGTTCGGTAGAATAATTACATGTATAACTTTTTTGGCTGGGTGTTTTGTCGGTCAAGCCTCGGCCTCATCAGTGTGAATGGGGTATGACCACTCTTTATGCATTGGTCCATTTACCATGTTTACACTTCAATCTGAATGCGCTACCCTAATCACACAGAGTAGACCGACTACACACCGAACAAAAAAAAATGTATCCCGAACGGCCAAGATTTCGTCAGTACTGTTATCAGTCTGTTTGGTGGTATAACTGACATATTACGGTTTCAATAGACAAGATAAACAGTCTAGTTCACCTGATATAAACAGAAGGCAGTAGACAACTCTGAAAATTATTTTTAAAAACCACAGATAATACTGTGCAGATTATAATAGTCCCTAAGCTGGCTACGAACGCAGTAAACTACTGGAAATGTCATAATCTGCTTTTGAAATTACGTGTATTGACTGCATTTGTATACAGCTGGCTCGCAGAGGCCGCGAGTTTTGATGGATTTCAAACAGTTCAGCTATGTTAAACAAAATTAATAATAATTGTATGATCGATCCTCACAATCAATCAAAGCTGGCAGTGGAGAGAGGCAAAATTTCTCCTTATTTAAGGAATGGGAAAAAATATAAATTGAATAAATAATAGGGGGAGCGAGGTAGCGTTAAAGGTTGAGCAAGAGCCAAATATATTCCTTTTTTCTCTATTTTTCCTTACAGAGACGGTATAAAGAAATAGGGAATTATATCCCTTCCATGTGTAGGAGGCAAAATTAGGAAGCGTGCTGTCACCGGATGGGGGGGGGGGGGGGGTGAGGGGATGGGAGGGTAGACTCACAGCACCTGTTTTTGTTTCTGGTTTTTTTTTCTCTCTTATCCTTTAACACATTACGTTATTTCAATTTGTATAATACAAGTTATTTTTTTCTTCTATATCATGTTAAAATTTCTTCAACGATGTATAATTATATAATTATGTTAAGATATTAAAATGAGATTTTCTGTGTATGTATTAGATTTGAGAGAAAACAATAAAAACATTAATGAAGGGTGCTTTACACCGGGGAGGGGGTGGGGAGGGGCATAGCAGCACCTGATTTTATCTTTTCGGTTTTTTTCTCTCTTAATATTTTAAGACATTACGTTATTTCAATATTTATGTATAAGATACAAGTATAAAATATAAAGTACAAAAGACAAAAGATTGACATTGAATGTTATTCTTCTATTTTTAAAGTCTTGGTGCGTATAATAAAACGACAATATTAATAATAATAATAACTTTTTTTTTACCCACGGAAGTCTCATCTGCATCAGCGCTGTTCTTCCTCAGGGTCCTACAATTGTTATTACCCCAGCTATTGCCAGGTACCTACTTACACCTGGATGCAGATGGATAAATAAGGCTAAAATATCTTGTCCAAGGATGTAATCACCCAGCAAGGATCGAACCTAGGACCTCTCCTTATATGAATCAAAAGCCTTCACCAATATACCACAGTGCTTCCAGGGATCAGATTAGATTATAATTAAATCGCATAACATACTCACCCATATGATAAAATGTAAATGTTGCTTTAGAAATGAGGTCTTGGAAAATTGTCTGCTTGGCTTAACAATAATTATTCACCATCTGACCATGTTGAGTACAGGTTTCCTCCTGAGCTAATAAATGCGTGCATGTGTGTCCTGTCCTACACTCACGCAGAGCTATAACATCATATACAAGGGTCGGGGGGGGGGGTTACCTACTTTTCAGAAACCAGGATAATTTTCATCGTGAAATAAATGATTTGAACGGATTGTTAAAAAGATGATTGGATATCAAAGTGCCATAAGCAATATTACAATGCACAGCTTTACACTCGAGAAATATTTACTACTAACATAAATGCTAATATTGTCTCTGAATTATCAAAGATGAAATTGAAATTTTAAACTGTTATTTTTTTCCTGGTAAAGACTAGCCTGTGGCTAGAACATAAGGCTTTATTGTCATAGGAGAGGTCCTTGGTTCGATACCTGCTGAGGCTTTGCTTAGTAATTATGGTTCTTATTGTTATTATCATGGGAATAAATATGCAGGATATTCTTTTCATCAGGTGGGGGATGTACAATAGGTCACCCCTCCCCCCCCTACCCCGACGAATAGAACTGTGTAATACACCTTCGCCGCTGATTATTAATGTTCTTGTTATTATTTGTATTATTGTTACTATTATTATCATTATTATTTGTATTATTTAAATTCACTTTCTCTTACCGCACATGACAGTGAGTGAATGATGCATTCCGATGTACATCCCAAATTGGCCCGTCGTTATGTGGATGTCTCTGACAATATGGGCCAAGAGGACAGAGAAAGACTTGATGATTCCTATCTCAAGAAATTGAATCAACCAAGCACCAAAAAGGATTAGCAATTTGCTTGCCATCTTTTCCTCTTTTTGTTCAATTCTTATTCTTGCCTCCTCTTATCTTCCTCCTCCTGCTGATTTTAATCCTGTTATAGCTTATTTGTCAGGTAGCCATTTCTCATGATGAAACTTATGCACTCGGATTCCAGTCACCTTGACACTCAAGCAAATCACCTCGACGTAGAGTGTTCCAAAGAGAGCAAGCGCAGAAATGAGTGTCAAACAAACAGGGGAGTATATCTGCATGAAGTTAAGATCGTTGAAATGGTTAGCTGAAAAGAACTGATAAAGTAAAACAAAGGTTTATTTATAAATATATTGGAGTAAAGTAAGAAATTGATGAATGATAAAATGGTAATATATTATTGCACATAAACACATATAAGATTTATATATACATATATATATACAGTGTGAGTCAATAAAATGGAAAACCAGATTCAGCCCTGAATATCATTGCAATCAGGACAAAGATTTAATCAAAGATCCTCACATTGTAGCCCATCATGTTTTCTTTAATTTGACACCTTGATCAATAAAGGTAGCGAACAGGCGGAAAGCCAAAACACCTGTAAGTGCCCAAATTACACAGGAGATACATCTACATCGGCGAGACTGGAACCAAATTCAGGCTACGTTTCAATAACCATAGAAGTTCAATCAGACATAAGTATTCACTTCCAGTCGCTGAACACTTCAGCTCTAGCAAACATTCATTTGATGATCTTAACTTCTGCATCATTGGCACTAATTTCAAAGACAGACAGGCTAGATTATTGGCAGAAATGAAATTCATCATCAAAAACCAGGTCTTTCGAGACAGGACTTAACATGGACCTAGGATGGTTGAGCAATTTCACGTTTTACAAGAGATGAAATGTTTTTGATCTTTCTTTTTATCTCCTGTGTAATTTGGGCACTTAAAGTTGTTTTGGCTTTCCGCCTGTTCCCTACTTTACCTGAGGTTATTTTTGAAGTAAAAAGATATAAAATTGTATCTTCATTGTTTTTGTTTGGCTAAGCTCTCCCATTATTGGACTATTTATCTACTTTAATATTATTTTTATATTTGTCAGAAATTTCTTATAATGTTCTTATGCTTTTTCACACTATTTTCTCCTACTTTCTCTCTTTTCCCCTCTTTCTCTTTTTTTACTTTCCCTTTTCCCTTTCTTTTTCTTTTTCCCTTCTTAGTTCTCCTACTTGGCATCGCGTATAAGTTCAGGCTCCTTGGCATCGCTCTTTACGCGGTCCGCGCAGTGCGTTGCCAAGGACCTATTATTTTAAATATTTTTTCTGTATTACATTGTCATTGTCTAAACCAGGGGGTCTCAACTCCGCTTCTGCAACCGGCTTTCCATGGGGGCATTTCCGGCGGATCAAAACTGCACACTGCTCCCACTTTTCATGTATTAGCCTGTGAAGCCAAATTTTGTTTCAGAGTACCAGCGAAAATCAAATTTTAGCCTGCGCGCAGCGCGTGAAGTTATTGAAATTTTAAATTTGAATATTCATGACTTTTATAACGAATTAACATAAAATTGAACTGTACTTAGGCGTATACTGTATATCATTTTTCATAATATAGTCATGCCACAATTTTCTAACTCTTTTTCTAAATTACATTGGAATTAAAAGGAAAATTATTTGATTCTGAAAATTTATTGGTTATTGGTTTCGAATTTAAATTACTGCATTAGTCTGAGGTGACATGATAACTGACTGTGCCTAGCTTAAAAGGTTTTTATTAAGTATATATTTGAAGTGTGAACAGAATTTAGAATTATGCTTGAGATTAATCACGTTCTCATAATTAGGTTTCAAATGTGCGAATCATACCAACTACAATTTTTTTAATTACGTGTATATACATGTGGACCTACAAAAGGTTAATCCGTGGTAGTCAGTCTTTGCTTTTATTTCAAACTTACGAATTTGGGGGTGTATCTATAAATGCTCTGAGAGTGAAATGTCAAGTGATTGGAATAAGTGCCATTCAATAGCCTTGATACAACCCTGAACGCCCCCCCCCCCCCAAAAAAAAAAGAATGAATTAAAAAAAATGAAATAAAAGTTACAAATCTGTTTGTTTCCCCTTTGAATAGTATGTTAGCTCCTTTCTTTTGACCAATACTTTGACATTCAACTTCCAACTCAGAAATAGCATTCCTGACATTTAGAATATATGTATTTGCCATTATGTAAATTAGCAATAAATCTCTCTGGAAAAAAAATAATTAAACATTAAATAATAATAAAGATAAAAATACTTCGATCCTTAATGACTCCGTTTCTTGACACTTAACAAGCCATGTAACTGATGCGCTTCGTTGGACAACCTGCATTATAAAAACAAAAATAAAGGACAAAAAAAATTAAACATCTTGTAGACTGTGGAAGGCATTGAGTAACTTTGTTGGAGATCAGGAAAAAAAATCTGAATTAGCTCATGCTGCAATGATAATTAGAAACCTTTAGGTCAGTCGGGAATCGTATGACTTTTACAGGTCAGTTGCTGATTTCATTATCAAGATATTTATGATTTAAAATCGAAATTTCATAAGCGTATGGCATGACGCTTATAACTTGTAACGGTCGGCATACCCCCTCTTTCGCCAAAGGCACAGCGTATACGTCTATTTACATTGGCCTGCCGCTGTGGGGTGTAATGCTGACAGAGCTTGCAATACCAAGGATTGATAACTCGGCAATACTATCGCGCGCGCTAGAGAAAGCTTGCGCGCTGGAGCTCATCCCGTGGGCAAGGGGCTAGCCTAGCCTGTCGATCGCCTGGCCTGGCCGGCGGGCGGTCGCTGGGGCGGTCGCTGGGGTAGTCGCGACATCGTGCGTGAGTAGAATTACCAAATTTTGATTATTGCATGGTAATCCTACATACATGAATAACAAATGTTTTTGCCTGACAATAAAGAAAGAGAAAGAGGAAACAAATGAAAAGGCATTCAAAAGGGGGAAGGGGAGGTCGCACATTTTGAAACATGGACGAAACAATCCATACGATCAGCTCTATACCAGAGACGTACTAGACGTTGTGTAAGCTAAGGGAAGGAGGGGCTGGAGCTCGGAGGGAGAGAGAGGGATAGAGATCGGAGCTAGTGGAGGAAATACAGTCCTGTCTTCATTCACAATTATTGCCGTATGCGTACGAGGCATGGGCTGGTTTCAGAGCCCGCCACTCTGTTTTTATTTTCGGGTTACGGCCACCGCGCGCTGAGTACGAGTGCCCGCAGGTCCAATAAATTTATTTCTCGCTCTCGAGGAAATGGAATCATTCATGTCGACAATGTTTAGCAAAATAAAGGAGGCGACCCCCAGGAGCGAAAATATCCCCTTACGTCCATGTCACATTTTCCAAACTAATTTCGGTTACTAGTCGTCAAGATATACATTGTACTGGAAATAGTGCGGCCGGGGCGGGCATATAGGCCTATGCGGTTAGATGCTTAGACAAATTTCCAATACTACAATCGGAGGATAGAGAGAAATGTGGGGAAAAGCCTTTTTGTATCTTCAGAATAGCAGGATCATGCGATCGATTGAAGACTGATGAAACAGAGTGTGGTATTCCCCCCCCCCCCCCTCACGTCAGTGATTTTTGTTTGGGGTTTCTTTCTTTTTTCTTCTTCTAATATTTCTAATATTGGGCTATAGCCTAACATTCTGGAAGCTTGATAATATATCTAAGTCATATCAGGTTACCGTCATATCTGAAAAGTGAGAAAATTGTCATTACGCCAAAATCATCCAAATGTTTGTGGTAAATTTTCTTTCTTTCGACCAGGTGAAAGCTCTCTTATCTACCAATCCTGTGTTGATGGCTCCAGACTTCAACCAGCCGTTCAGCCTGATGGTGGATGCTAGTGATGTTGGCGCTGGTGCTGTGCTAACTCAGAAGGACGCAGAAGGAGTCGACAGACCTATATCCTTCTTTTCTAAGAAGTTTTCCCCTAGTCAGAAGAACTATTCGACTGTTGAGAAAGAGACTCTGTCAATGATCCTAGCACTTGAACACTTCAGCGTGTATGTTCATGGATCGCAGTACCCAGTCAGAGTATTGACGGATCATAACCCACTGACATTTCTTAGTAAAATGAAACACAAAAACCAGAGATTGACACGTTGGAGCTTGTTGCTGCAAGAGTATAACTTGAACATTGAGCACATTGCAGGAAAGAACAATGTTATTGCAGATGCTCTATCTCGCGTGTGAACTTGAACTTAATCTCTGTGAAATTACATGGAAAGTGGGCTTACCTTATGTGAGATACTTCGAGAACATTTGAGCAGTTTATTGATATGAACTGGAATTCAATGTGGAGAAGAAAAAACAGAAATTTGAACTTGATAATCAGAGACTGATTGGACTCAGTGAAGCAATTTTCTTCTTGTGTTTGCTTTTTTCTGAGTTTTTTTTTATATATTGCATATCTTTATGTATTTCTGAAAGTGAAATGATTAGTATTTTCTGTTGGGAAGAGTTTAAAATGCATGACAACATTCTGGTGTTAAATTCCCTTTTCAATTTTACAAAAGAAACAAAAAACAAAATAGAAAAGTTAGTTCTCATTTTGGTTATGCATGTGTGTCACTTTCAAAACAGGAAATAAGATTTGATTTTGTCATGTTTCATTGAAAAAATGTTGTTTGTTGACAATTGTATTATTGGAACCAAAGAGAAAAGGTATTCTCTTGTATTTTGGTCATTTGAAGATGAAAGATGAATGTCATTGTAATGAAAATGCATAACATTGCATTAACAGTGAAAATTTTTACCACATCGTTATATTTTGAAGAGATGTTGTTTCATCTTTGAGACAGATATATTATTGCTGAAAGTTGTTTATTAATTTCATTGGAAGAAATCAAATTTACATCTTTGCGAAAGCTATTTTTGTTGACTTGCCAAGAAGCAATTACATGACAGAGATGACTCATTTCATGTATTATAACATGTCAGTGATTTTAACATGTTTTGTTGTTTGTTGAGAAACAATTTCTTAATTAATTTTAAATAGAAGAAATTGGATAAATGCAACTTCTGATTTATGCACACATTAAGTGATAAATGTAAAGGTGCAGGATATTGGAAGAATTTTTGTGTTGAAACTTATGAAAGTTATTATTTTCATCTTACATATGAATGCCATAACCACTAGACAAATTTGAGTTCAGTATACAAGCTGTGATACCATCTGCATGTTGGTACTACCCAGATTTTCGTGAGTTGAATTGTTTTCTCAGAATTCTAACCTTCTGTGAGGGTACAGATAGTTTTCATATTTATCAGCATTTGATGATTGGTGTATTTTTGACAGTGTCAGAAACAAAATTGACATTGCAGCTAAAAGCAGCGCAGCATAGCCAATTGCATAAAATAATTCATGTTTTGTGATGATATATTTTGTTGGACAAAATTCATCCTTTGTCATTTTTGTGAGACACTGATGTACTCCTTTGTGTATAGTATTTACATGTGTAGATGTTTAAGATGTTTGTTTGCATCACAGAGAATTATGAGCAATTTACTGCAGTTGCATATCAAATTGATTGCTTGTTTATGTCTCCTTGCAAATGAATATGTTTTTATATTAGTTGTAAGCCAAGAAATTGTGTTTATGCTATGTTTTACAAGAACACAATTCGTGCATTTATAATGAGCTTGTGCTATTTTTAGGTGCAAATCGATCGAGATTAAGTGACTCGATACTAGTTTTTCGCAGTATGACAGTATTACTGTATATGTATTATGAGGGGAGTGTGACGAGGGACGAGTTCATGTTGGAGGAGTTGTAAAATGGACGTCCAAGAGGAAGAATAGAGTTTTTCTAAACCTACGACCACGACTTCGCCTCGTTCTTTTGTACCTTGTTCATCGGCTGGATGATGGTGATGATGGTGTGAGTAAGGATCCGTAACAGTGCTAATTTACCAGCAAAAAAAATGTGACCGTGCCGATCCTCGAACCAGGTTCCGCTGATTGAGAGGCGCTGACGTTACCGATGGACTAACGAATGCTTCTTGCAATCCAGTTTAGTCATGGGAGTCAAGTAGATAACATGAACTATGTGGTGTCGTAAATTCACTATGTAACAATATGATCTGCTCTAAATCGTACAAAGTGAGTTAGTCTAGCGGCAATGCCAGTAATTCTCGATCAGCGGACCCTGGTTCGAAGCTCGCCCAAATCATTTTTTTAATGAATGTTTAGCAGTTTAAGGAGCCGGTCCAGCTCCCGTGAAAGTGCTGAAATAGCACGCTGTGTGCATTCAATAGCACTCTGAGTGCAGTCCCTATGCATGCCCTCAAAAAGTGCTATATAAGTACAGCACTTCAGTTTTTACAGTGTACAGGTGACGTCAAAATATGACGTCCTCTTGCGTTGGTGCAAGTTGTCGTCTTATTGACGTAATTACAGGACGTAAAAAAGACGAAAACCACGACGTAAATATCACGTAATTTTTACCACTTTCTGCTATCAGGGTTTTTGCTCTGACTGGAGAGGTGGAAGAGAGAGATCTCTTCTACCTCCCTGCTCTGACCAAGGAGTTATGACAGAACTCCTTGCTCTTTACATATAGTCCACACTTGTGAAATTTGAATTGCTGCTCTCCGCGATTCACTTCGGCTTCATAAATAGTCTTTTCACCAGGTAGCTGCAGAATGCTCTTTTTAATAGAGAGTTTAGACTGGGCATAGACATCAATTTCTGTCAGCAAACGCCTCGCCCTTCCCTCTCTTTCTCTCTCCGTCTCTCTCTCTCTCTCTCTCTCTCTCTACATACATATCCTCACTCTAACACGTTCACAGGCTTCCATCTAATCACGATGTTGGTTCAGGCAAGTGTTGGTTCAGGCAAGTGTTTTTTAGTTATAAATTCGGTTTAGTAAATAAATACACGTAGATGCAGAATACATGAAATGAAGAATAAAATTAATGCAAGAAGGTAGGCCTACCAATGCACTTATCGAGGGGGGTGTCCAAACACCAACTTTTTTGTGATATTGTAAGTCAGCACACACCTTTTTGATGTTAAAAACGCCGCCTTAGAATTCCTGTTAACTTTTTTTAAACACTTATTGGATAATTTTTGAGTGAAAGTAACCCCAAAATGTTACTTTTTTCTTTTTGTTTGGTTTGTCAGAGATTTTTTTGGAGTAAAAAAACCCTCAAAATACTGATATACTGATTTATACACCCCCCCCCCCCTTTAACAAATCCTGGGTACGCCACTTGGCCTACTAATATTTCAAAATTCACTTTGGGATTGTGTTCGCTCTTCACTACTCTCCCCTCTCTCTCAATATCTCCATCGCTGCGTTCTCTCTCATCGTCTTCTCATGATTTGTTTCTTCGTCCTTTCCTTCCTTTCTCTCAATGGCTTGATTTTACCATTGTTTGCACCTCTCCATTTTCTCCTCTCTTATTCCCTCTCCTTTCTGACCCTTCACAAGAAAAAGGAAGTTCAAATTAAAGGAAAAAGTTCATTTTGTTTCAATAAGGGTATATTCCAAATTACAAGACAACAGAAATACAGACTAACTGGTTCGGTCCATTATGTGGCTCTATATGGTTGGTAAGGGCAGGGTTTTTCAAGGATATTATCAGTGGCGAAGGATATTATCAGTGGCAAAGGATGTGTCAACATTTT
>CM046858.1:40941596-41054210 GCA_025617745.1 Heliocidaris erythrogramma | reverse complement strand
AGGGGGAGGGGCACTTCCGGCCCTTGCCCCCTTGGAAGAAAAGTATGCATTTTGACCGTAAATATGTATATAATTGTTAGTTACTCATTTCATAGGCTTGCAAAACCATGAATTTACAATTAAAAAGAAAGCAGAAAATTGGAGGGTATTCGGTTGTGACTGAGATATTATTGCAGGTCTATTGTTATTGAAGTAATTATACTTGATACATAGAATGTGAAGTATAAGACCAATTAGAAGGAGAGGGTGCGTGAGGGGTCCTATCATTTCACAACTTTCCCTTCGCCATTTATTTCAACCCCCTCCCCCCCCCCCCCCCCCCCCCTCTTCAGTGGCTGCACCAAATTGTAGAGGGAATAATATATTTTTTTTATATATGTTTCGGAAAATGTGCATAAATGTCACAGAGGTCAGATTTAATGGTGGGGGAGACACTATCGGTTGTGTCATGGACATTCAGTGGCGTAGCCAGGATTTTTCAGTTGGGGGGGGGGGGGGAGACGTGACGTGACAGGATTTTATTGAAGGGCAGCTTTAGGGGGTTGCAGATGCGGCGAAGCTCTGACGTTTTATAGCAAATTTTAGAGAAAGATAACGACTTGTAGCACCCTTTTTTAGCGGAAAGTTATTTCGACTCCCGGACTTCTGCAATGTACTGCAATGTATGTAACAGGGGGATGCAGGGAGGGGGAGGCGTAGCCAGGATGTTCAATAGGGGGGGGGGGCAGACGTCAAGGATCCAACCGCATAGCCAGGATTTCATTTTAGGGGGCGGTTGTGAGCACGCGAAGTGTGCGAAATTGGTGATGAGCACGCAAAGCTGGGGATGGGTGCAGGGAGGGGGAGTTTCCCCCTTCCCGCCCAAAGCGCGAAAGCTCTGACGTTTTATAGCAAATTTGAGAGAAAGATAACAGCTCGTAGCAAACAATTTTTTAAGTCGGAAAGTTATAGTACGTAACAGCTAGGTAGCATGCAGGGAGGGGGAGTTTCCCCTTTTCGTGCGAAGCGAGAAAGTTCTGATGTTTCAGCCCTTTTTTTAGGCGGAATGTTAGTTCGACGCCCTGGCTACTTTTCAGTTATTTTGGACGCAATACTGCACTGTATGTAACAGAAGTGGGTGCAGGGAGGGGGAGTTATCCCCTTATGGCGCGACGTGCGAAAGCTCTGACGTTTAAGCAAAATTAATTTAAGAGAATGATAAACGGCTAGTAGCAAACAATTTTACTGGTATGGACTTTGATTTTTTTTTTTTTTTTTTAATTTTGAGAACATTTACCACAAACATTTGGATGATTTACCGTAATGACAATTTTCTCACTTTTCAGATATGACGGTAACCAGATATGACTTAGATATATTATAAAGCTTCCAGAATGTTAGGCTATAGCCCAATATTTGAAATGTCTTCAGAAAAAAGAAAAAAAAAAAAGAAAAAAAAAAAAGAAACCCCCAATCAAAAATCACTGACGTGAGGGGGGGGGGGGGGGGGATGCCACACTCTTATGACAAGTATTACGTCTCCCCAAACAATTCCCCGTCCAAGGAGTCAAAATAAAATCTTATCTGTTCATTGTTTCATCAGTCTTCAATCGATCGCATGATCCTGCTATTCTGAAGATACAAAAAGGCTTTTCCCCACATTTCTCTCTATCCTCCGATTGTAGTATTGGAAATTTGTCTAACCATCCAACCGCATAGGCCTATGACGACTAGTAGGCCTAACCGAAATTAGTTTGGAAAATGTGACATGGGCGTAAGGGGATATTTTCGCTACTGGGGGTCGCCTGCTTTATTTTGCCAAACATTGTCGTCATGAATGATTCCGTTTCTACGGAAGCTTATAAGTGCCAACCAGATGACGAAATAAGAAGACGGGAAGACAGTTTAAATGACGATAAGGCGAGTTGTTGGAACTCGGCAAGTCGGCTTATTCTGGACAGGAAGACGAGAAGACAAGTTGTTGGAACTCGGCAAGTCGACTTATTTTGGACAAGAAGACGGGATGATGAGTTATTGGAACTCGGCAAGTCGACTTGTTTAGGACAAGAAGACAAGATGAAGAGTTGATTGAACTCGACAATTCGACTTGTTTAGGACAAGAATACAAGATGACTAGCTAATGCAACTTGGCAAGTCGTCATCTCGTCTGCTTGTCCCAAACAAGACGACTTTCCAAGTTGCATTAACTCGTCATCTTATCTTCTCATCTTATAGCAGTCGACTTGCCGAGTTCCAATAACTCGTCTTCTCGTCATTTGAACTTGTCTTCTCGTCTTCTTATCTCGTCATCTGGTTGGCACTTATAAGCTTCCGTGCATTTCCTCGAGAGCGAGAAATAGATTTATTGGACCTGCGGGCACTCCGCGCGCGGTGGCCGGTATAGAGTGGCGGGCTCTGAAACCAGCCCCTGCCTCGTACGGCAATAATTGTGAATGACGACAGGGCTGTATTTCTTCACTCCGATCTCTCTCTCCCTCCGAGCTAGCTCCAGCTCCTCCTTCCCTTACACAACGTCTCTGGTGTAGATCTAGAGAGCTGATCGTATGGATTGTTGTTTCGTCCCATGTTTCAAAATGTGCGACCTCCCCTTCCCCCTTTTAAATGCCTTTTCATTTGTTTCCTCTTTCTCTTTCTTTATTGTCAGGCAAAAACATTTGTTATTCATTTATGTAGGATTACCATGCAATAATCAAAATTGCCAATTGCACTGAATTGGGTCTACGTCGTCGATCGTATGTTTATTGTTGGTAATTCTACTCACACACGATGTCGTGACTACCCCAGCGACCGCCGGCCGGCCATGCCAGGCGATCGACAGGCTAGGCTAGCCCCTTGAACACGGGATGAGCTCCAGCGCTCAAGCTTTCTCTAGCGCGCGCGTTAGTATATATTGCCGAGCTATCACTCGTTGGTATTGCAAGCTCTGTCAGCATTACACCCCACTAGCATTGCGCAGGGCTAGTCGATCAAGCCACAGCGGCAGGCCAATGTAAAGAGACCTATACGCTGTGCCTTTGCCGAAAGAGGGAGGTATGTCGACCGTTACAAGTTATAAGCGTCATGCCATACGCTTATAAAATTTAAATCATAAATTTTATCTTGATAATGAAATCAGCAATTGACTTGTAAAAGTCATACGATTCCTGACTGACCTAAAGGTTTCTAATTATGATTGCAGCATGAGCTAATTCAGATTTTTTTTTTCTGATCTCCAACAAAGTTAAGCAATACCTTTAAGGCAAGCAAGGGGATGGGGCTCAGAAGAGCAGATGAAGACAGACTAAAAAGAGATCATTCCACAATAGAAATAATGTAGAATATCAGATACATTTTGAAAGAAGAAGGAGATATTGTATTTTGGAATGTTACCATGGACAATTAAGTCTCATTTCGAAATATCAGTGATGTCAAACTGAGCTACCATTTTCAATTTTTGATGGCAAGGTCCTCTCTCTTCTGATCTATCATTTCAACTCCCGCCCTTCGATCAGGCTGAAACACTCGATTTTCATAACATACTAGTAATCTGCAGACTCAAATACTACATGACATGTAGTGTACATACACATAGCAGCCACGTGGTCAATAGCAACATGCAGACGCACTAAATACAAACACACCATTGCGTGCTCATGTCTTGAGTAGTGCGATGGCTAAATGCACTGCGTGTAGCTGTATAGTGCGCATGTGCTTGACTAGACTCACTGTACTTTGCATTTTAACAAAACGAATGAATCACACCTATCTCAAGAGTTTTTAAGCCAATCAGGAGCGCCAATTTTCCTCTAGTGACTTTCCCATCCTCCGAAAAAGGGGCACGTGCCCCCTGCCCCCCCCCCTAGATACACCACTGAGCCAAGAGACCGAGCGGGGGTGGGAGGGGGTATCCCCCTCCTACATCAGGGAATTTTTCAAAGATATGTCTATAAAACTTGCACTTTAGAGCATCCCTAATTGGTATTTTAATGAAAAGAAGGAATGCACGGATCTACGCCAATGGACGGAACCCCTTAATTGAGAATTTTCTTCGATATTTTCGCATTGAAATAATGGCATTTCTTATTTGCTTACTTCTAATCATTATAGAATGTGATGGTATTTCAAGATCAAACATCATGAGTTTGGATAATTATTAGTTTTAAGTTAATATATCATAATTTTTATCGACACCCATGGTAACAGGGGTGGGTGCAGGGAGAGGAGAGTTATTTCCCCCCTTCGCCGCGCGAAGCGCGAAAACTTTGACGTTTTAGCAAATTTTGAGAGCCAGATAACGGCTTGTAGCGCCTTTTTAGGCCCTTTTCTCTCACTTCCCGCCGCTTTTTCGCTCTCGCTGTTTTTTTTAGTGGCTGAATAGGAGAGATGGCCCCCGGTGCCCCCTGTCTACGCCAGTGTGTATCCTAGTATCCATATCATACTAAGATTATACTTTAATAAGTTATAGGAGGAAAATAATCCATGTAATAAACTCTAGTATTATTGATGAATAAAGTATTCATATTTTTGCAAAGCATTCTAAAGTTTGATCTTTTTGATAATCCGTGTAATAGTTATGAGATATGGCATGGCATGACTGAAGGACTTGATTTATTCATTATCAAGCATCTTGATTTGTTCAACCGTTTCCAAAATGAACTGGACCGGTTGACTGACGTCATCAAATTAGATGTATATGTACGAGCCATCAAGAGAGGGTGGAAAATACTTATATCCAGAATTCATAAAGAGCATAAACAACAGGTCCATTAAAATAATAATTAAAGAATAAAAAATAAAAATCATTAATCATTACATCAATAATTGAACACAGATGATATTAAACAACAACAACATTCAAAATGGTTCCAAGCAGGAAAATAGAGTAGCGAACGTCAGTGAAGGTTCTCATTGCAGATACAACGGGTAGTGGAGCAGGGTGCTTTAGACCTGTTAGAATAATAATAATAATAATAATAGGTAAAGCTTGTATAGGGTTTATATAGCATAGCTATCTCTTGGCGCTTCACATACAATTCGTACAAATTTAAGCATAAAATTCACAAACTATATTGTACAAAAAGGAATATGATAATGATAGTTACTATTATATATACAAATTAAAACAATACAAATTATCAAATCATTATATTATTAAGGTTTGACAAGAATCACGAGATAGAATTAAAACTTTATATCTACGTATTAATTACAATTATAGTGAACATGTGAGTGATGCTTAAGTGCAGACTTAAATGTGTCGACTGTCGGCTTGGTCTTAAGGTGCGGTGGTAGAGCATTCCATACTTTGGGCGCAGTGAAGGCAAAAGACCGTGAGCCATAGTACTGTGGGCCTGCAGAGCTAGAGGGAACTTGAAGAACAAGTTGATTTTGTGAGCGAAGCGTGCGACGTGGATTATACAATTGATTAAATTCAGGAATGAATGAGGTGAAAGTCCGTGCAAAGCCTTGTAAGTGATGAGAAGTATCTTAAACTCGATTCTCTTGTCAACCAGGAGCCAATGGAGTGCGTGTAGAAGGGTTGCAGTAGGTGTTGTGCGTCTTGTGCGTGCAGTGATAGGTGCTAAGATATTCTGAATTCTCTGGAGACGGGATACGTCCTTTTGGGGAATGTTACAGAGAAGGGAGTTGAAGAAGAATCTCCTTACTAGAAATTCGTCATATAACAGTTGGTGAGTTTCTCTTTGCAATTCCTTTTATTGTTAATTTTTATTATTTTTTTAAAATACTAGTTCATGTTTTGATATGACCTAATTTGTTGACGAATATAGTTAAATAAGTAAGCCTATATGTTGCTGTACAAATTATATGCGAAATGAGCGTACTAAATTGGTGATTTCTTTATACTAGGTGTTAAAAGAACAGTTGACACTCTTGATCGTTAATAACTCAAAAGTTATAACTTGTATCAGACTGAGGTTTTCCTATTGTAAAGTTGAAGGATATAAAATTTATTTGGAACAACTTCTGTAAAATTTCCTTAATGGATATTATTAAAATAATAATCTGAATATTTAATTAGTTTTCCACTTTAAATAAAAATCAAGGCCATAAAATATGTGCGTATCAGTAATTAATTCACAACAAAACAATTTTCACTGTGCATTGCAGCTGAAATTCCAGAGCTCCTCTTTTATAAAACCCAGTGTCATGAATCATTGACAATGAATAGCAAACGGTTGGCAGAAATGACAGGTGCGATGCATAGCGGTATTGTGATTTTTTTCAAAACGTGAAAATCTAATTAAATATTCAGAGCATTATTTTAAGAATATTAATCAAGGACATTTCACAGAACGTAATCCAAATAAATTGTATATCCTTCCACATTTCAATGCGAAAACCTCAGTCTGATTCGAGTTATAACTTTTGAGATTTTAAAGATAATAATAATAATTATATGTCTTGTTTACCCAGGGTAGCCTCATCAGTACTAAAATATGTTCTCCCTGAGGGCCCTGCATATTATTACCCCGGCTTTAGCATGGCAACAGTAGCGCTCAGTGCATTCAAGGAATAAATCATACCAGGTACCCACTTACTACACCTGGGTCGAGTGTGGCAAATGTAGATTAATGATATTGTGATTATGAATTTAATTGTCCTCTATAGAAATTCGTTGGCATGGATTTGCCCGACTTTAGAGGGAAGACCTGTCTCATCGGTAGGCCATTATATAGCGTATGCATGGAATTGGTATGGATTTACCCCTGCGCTCGATGGAAAGAGAGGGGCTACTGTGAGATTGTTACTTTGCTTCGACGGGAGCCCGGATAGCTCAGTTGGTAGAGCACTGGTCATGTAAGCCAGGGTCCCGGGTTCGAATCCTGGTCGGGGCATTTTAATTTTATCACATTTACTTTCTTTATGGTAGATTAATGTCTTGCCAAAGGACGTTAGTGCCGTGGCAGGGAATCGAACCCCGTACCTTGTGATCTGCAGTCCGGTGACTTATCCATTAGACCACTTTTGTCAACTGTTTTTAACACCTGGTATACCACACACGGCGACTTTTCTATACTTAGTATGCACTTTCGGACCGTCATTCACCTCAGCATTTTCAAACACCACTGCACAAAAGTCACCAACATTCACCCAAAATCGGCATTTGATTTACAAGTACCGACACCAACATGTCGTCCATGAAATACACTAAATTCAACTCATCAATGTTAGAAAAGATAATTCCCAAAATAAAACCCGTATTTTACTCTTTGTTCTGGCAAAGCGGTGTAACGGAGTCATTGCGTGCATTTCATGGTCGCCGCGAGCGCTGAATCTCGGAAAATAAATCCGGTCGTCGAAAATTCGGTCCCTCTCGCGCACACGTTAAAGTCCCGATTTTCCGTGTGCGCGATCGTAGAGATCGATGGGTGGGCGCGATACCGAGTTTCTTCTTCCTTGGGTACAACTGCCTCCTTCAATTATGAAGAATAAGGAGTTTTCGGATATGTCGACTATAACCGTCCTAGATCCTCCCAGCGACAATGGACTGCTTTGTGTTGACTGCATACAAAGTAGGTGACGCATGATGCTAACAATGGGTGAAGGAGGTTCACGTTTTAGAGAATGGGCAAAACCATGTTTGACGAGTTCTCGATCTGACTAGTGGACGAGGGAGAAGCCAGTGGACGGTGAGCCGTTCTTGCACAATGCGGTATGCAGCTAACACAAAGCAGTCCATTGTAGCTGGGAGGATCTAGGACGGCGTTCAAGTCGACACATTCGAAAGCTCACTATTATTGCAGTCTTTTCTATGGTACCACTTCCAGTTGTGTATTACAGGCACGCTAAACACCGGGTTGACACCCTACTCTTTGTGGACAAAAATTTATTGGCCGAATAAAAACAACATGCGAGGGCGTATGAATTCGGCGGGTATTTGGATTTTGCTGGAAATATTAGAAGTTCTTCCTAACGGCCATTTAAGGTAAGAGTAAGATCTTTAAGAGCTGAATTGGTGCGGCAAGGCCGTAGAATGAAGATTCGTTCAGAGGATCAACCAAGTAGCCAATGTAGGTCAGACCAGGAAGCTCCAACACACATGGCAACCTAGTCTAGTTCTGGACTCTCTTTACTGAATTCTTTTTTCGACGACTGTACGTATTATGCCGAGTGATTGGTGCGATCCGGAAACCTGATGGCCCGAGCAAAAGAGAGTCCAGTGAAATTGCTCCACGCTGACGTCAGGGGTCCAAAGTTCACTAGCGCTTTAGCATGGGGAGGTGCGGCCAATTTTAATTGCTCTCCCTGAAAAATCTCAGGGAAAGTCGTCAGCGTGGAGCAATTGCACTGGACTCTTTTTTCGGGGCCAACAGGTTCTCGCGATCGTGCCATCACTCGGCTTATCCCGTATAGTCGGCGAATAAAAAAATCAATAAAAAGAGTCCAGAACTAGACTAATGGCAACGTAGAAGAAAGCCAGGTATTGTGGGCAAAGCTAGTAGTGGGAGAATACAGGCCGTTCGAACAAAATTTGTTAATTTGCCACAAGGTTTGGTCCTGAGCTGGATGCTGATACGTTCATAGATTATTTTAAGGATATATTGAATGACTTTGTGACGTGACGTAAAATTGTCCCTGAGAAATCAGCTCATGCCAGGTATGGGACATTCCATATAACGGCTATTTGTAAGGACGTACGTAAATGATATGTATGACCCGGATGTATGGCCAGAAGGGGTCTTTGTGAGGAGGTATTATGAGCCTCGAAAACCAAGAGTTGCTCTGCCTGGTGTTGATGAGTCACTGAGGAATTGCAAAGGGATCCATCAGCTCACGTAAATATTGACAGGGATGATGCCGTACGGGAACGAAACTGTTAGACAATACACCGATACATGTATTAGTATCTTGTAAAATTCAAGCTTGTAAGTTGTAATACTCGAGGCCTTCATCTTGGGAAGGGCGTTGCTGACAAAACTCGAGAGCTATAGTAGTTGAAAACCTTTTTCGAGAGCAATTTGACTTTATATGAGTACAAGAAACTTGGTTGGCGAAACACCCGCTTTATCATGGAATAGGAGAATCTACCACCGATCTTGATACATGTAATAAGTCGGACTGCTCCAGGGTTGGATTCCGGTTGTGTTGCTGGCATACTAAGCATGAACACTTGATCAGCAAAATTAGACTCAATGTGGACTGGGCTATATGTATAGAAATTAAATATGATGACAAGAAATTTGTTATTATTAATGTATACACTCCTTACGAGTATCATGATAATGAGGGTGAATACCTTGAAAAAATAGCTTTCATTGCTGGATTCATTTCTGAGCTAGACACTACCAGTGTTTTGGGGTTGGTGCTTTCAATTCTGATATTTCTAATGAGAATTCACTATTTGCACATCATCCGAGAAATTTTTGGAGTGACAATAATTATATATTTTCGAGTATTCATAAGTTACCGAAAGGTAGCTACACTTACGTCAGCGCTAGTGAGGCTTGGCATACCACATCCTGGTTGGACCATTGTATATGTACTGCCGATGCTAATGCTTCATTAGGCACAGTGAAAATCACGTACCAATTCGCTAAAACTGATCATATCCCTGTTAACGTGTCAATTCATGTTGCTCTGCCTGGAATAGGTGATACATGTATGTCTAATGCTAACAAAGGCAAACTAGATTACTGTTTGCAAACGCAACAGTTATTGAATCATGTCAGATGCTTTTTTATGTAGAGATCCAAATTATGTAAATAATTTACATGCTGCAGAAGTATGTAAAATGTATGGTGACATTGTAAAATGCTTATGTGTTGCTAGTCAAACATTATACCAGTGTAATAACAGAGTGCGCAGTCTTAGACCTGGTTGGAATGAGCATGTTGCGCAGTTGCACAATGATGCTCGTGAGGCCCAGTTACTTTGGGCTGGAGATGGTAAAAATAGACAGGGGCCCTTATTTGAATTTAAAAAAGACAAATGCACGGTTCAAGTATGCACTTCGTTTCATAAAGAATAATGAAAACGCTATGGGGTGGACTCTATTGATCATAAAATGCAGAGCAAGAGTTACAATGAGTTCTGGAAAGAAATTAAACATGTAAATAATAGCAAAATGCCTCTTCTACCCAATATTGAAGGTGTCACAGGTGATGCGAAAATCAGTGAATTGTGGCATAATCCTTATAAAGATCTATTCAACTGTGTATACAGTAAGATGTGTGGTGTTACTAATGTTGTTTTTGATGCTGATATGGTTATTACTTCTGATGAAGTACAAGAAGCTGCCAAACAATTACATGACAACAAGTCTTGCGGTTTAGACACTATTACTGCCGAACATTTGAAATTCGCTTGTTTTAGAGTTATGTCCTTACTTCTTGTACTTGCCATGTGTATTTCTGGTTTTCTGATTCATGGTATTTTATCAGATAGTATGATTTTAGTTGTTTTAGTGCCAGTCATCAAAGATAAAGCTGGTCGAATTGCCAGTAAGGATAATTAGAGACCTATAGCACTGGCTAGTATTCTGTCCAAAGTTCTGGAAAAGATATTGTTAAGTAGGTTATTCAATTCAAATTCAAATTAACATTTATTTTCTTCTAATGATTTTGACAACTTTCAGCATCTGTTCAAATAGTACAATTTACCTGCATATAAAGTAGTATCAGTACAATCAAGAACTTGCAAAATTACAAGGAAGATGGCGCAATCATTTATCCCAATAAGCAGATGCTTGTAGCGGGTACGCCTGAATACACAAATACAATAAAATTTAAAACAGAAAAAGAAGAAAGGGACAAAGAGAGGGAGAGAAGAGGATAGGTAACTTGGAGTAGAGAGAAAGGAAGAGCACTGCAACGTAGTAATAATCATAATTGAGTTGTATGGCATGCATGGATAATATAGTTAGAGATGTACATTTTCACCAATGATAACAAGTTTGGTTTCAAAGCAAAACATGGTACTGATATGTGCATATTTGCTTTGAAAGAAATAATTGCTAGTTATCGTTGGAAAAATTCATCCATGTTTTTATGTTTTCTTGATGCCTCGAAAGCATTCGATCGAATAAATCATGAAAAGCTGCTCAAGAAAATGGCCGATAGAGATACTCCTGGTTACTTGATAGGGATACTAGTATTTTGGTATGCCCATCAAACTATGACGGTAAGATGGGGAAGTATTGTTTCTGAACCTTTTCATGTCCGTAATGGAGTCAGACAAGGGGTAAATTCTTTCTCGGTTCCTCTTCAACTTGAACATGGATGGGCTATCTAACAACTTGAATGCTTGTATTGGATGCGTAATTGGTGGTACTGTGGTGAATCATTTAATGTATATGCAGACGATATAGTAACTGTTATCCCGTCTACCGCAGGTTTGCAGTGTTTACTTAAAATTTGTTCTAACTATGGAGTAAATAATGATGTAAAATATAATGCAAAAAACAGTCGTATTAGGATGATCAGATGTAAAGATCACAGTAGAATAGTTTTTCCAGAAACAACGCAAGTTGGAGCCGAGAAAGAATTTCATATCGCAAACTCACTGTCCATATCACACCAAGGGGAATGGTATTGTACAGTTGAGGCACGGACTCTATAACATGTGTATCATCTTCTAGAGTCCTTTATAGAACAGTTATGACAACCTTGTCAGCTTTGTCAGCAAAGCCATTGAAAAGAAACTTGATGAAAAGCTTCAATTGTGCGGGGTACCTGAAGCTTGACGGGTATGGGGCTACTAGGAGCGTGTGTGTGTGGTGGGGGGGGGGGGGGGGGAGGGGGGCAACACTTTATTATGTGTGTGTTGCCCCCCCCCCCCCCCCCCCACACACACACTCCTAGTAGCCCCATACCCGGTCAAGCTTCAGGTACCCCGCACAATACCCATCCACTAATCCTCTTCCCGCTAAACCCAGCCCTCAGTCTCCACACTATCTCAGCCCACCTCAAGCAACAACACAGCATCAACACAGGTACCTGTCAACTTATATAATGTTATTATACTTACATACGTATACTCAGATACTGTATATAGTTATATGTTTATATGTATTTCTGTTACCGTTCATCTGTCTATTACCCCATTCACTTTATTATGTTACCTCTCAGTGCCTTTGATTACGTTATATTTAGTTCGTATTACTTTGTATTATTTGCTTGTTTTATAGCCGTGATAAAGGCGCCCACGCCGAAAGCTTGGCACTAGCAACGGATATAGAGCTACGTCTCGTGTCATCATTCGCTTTTGCACGTCTTACAAGATATATATATATATATATAAATATATATTTAAATATAATTAGGTCATGTACAGTAATATACAATACACTGCAGTTTCTAAAAGTGCTCAACTGGAGGAGCTGTGTATAATTTTATTGGCTAGATAGTTTAGCTTATGAGTCGTACAGCCTGTTTCACCCGAAGCTTCATCAGCGACTGACCAATATTACAATCTTTACAAGAGAGCAAGACAAGATGATAAAAAACATTTTCAGTGAAGTAAAAAAAGTACAATAAATGATTGATAACAAAACAGGTATTACAAGTACTACTGAATGGGATTACAGGGCAGGATTGTACAGTGACTGCCCGTTCAACTACGGGGATAAGGGTGAAATAAGGGTAAATATAGTGATGGGGGGGGGGGGGGGGGGGGGTTCATCCATATCCAGAAAGGAGGAATTTTTTCTTGCGTCTACATGTAGATGTGAGTTCAGATCTTGAGTTCAATGTGGTATCCTTGTTTGCTGTGATGATGAAGTATTTCTCCCATAGGCAGAGATTGCAGCGTTTTGTTCTCGGTGAGTAAGGCTGTGCGTGGCGGAGTATGTTCCAGGTTAGTGTGTATGGTGTGCCTTCATCTTTGAGTTTCCATATGTTTTTGCTGAGCTCAGTGCTGTGTTTCTTTCCTTTGTCTTTGAACGAAGTTTTATGTCCGGCGTGTCTAGTTTTGAATGTGGTGGCCGTCAGTCCTATGTAGTATTTTTCGTCCTGAGGAGTGGAGACCTTGGGTTGGTAGATGACGTTTTTTTGTTGTGCATTTTCCTGGTAGAGGGCAGTCTTCTTTTTTTCGGCAATTGCACTTTTCCGTTTCTTGGCTGCGTTTCGAGTCGGTTACTTTGTTGTTATGTGCTTTTATGATGGCTCCCATGTTATCCATGCAACTGTAGCTCATTTTGATGATGCTTCTGTTGCAGATTTTGTGGAGTTCGTGTTCCTTGGGGAAATGTTGGTCGACCAGGGTCAGAAACTTTCTGCCGATGTTTGTGTTCACATTTTTGCTGTAGGGTGGATTAAACCAGGTTATTGTTCGTTGTCTCCTCTTCCGCTGTGTCTTCGTTTCTTGGTTGTTCTTGGCGTTGTAGGTGAGGGTCACTCCCTGTCCGGTTTTTCCTGCAGGGCCTTTTCGTACTCTGGTTTGGCATTGCTGAATACTTCGGCGTTGCTGGAGATGTTTGACAGGCGGGTTTGTATGGATTGGGGTATTCGCTTTGTTATGGTTGATGGGTGGTTTGATTCTGTGTGCACATACTTGTGGGTGTTTCCTGGTTTGGAGTATGGCCTGTATTCCATTCTTGCCAGGTCGAATGTGACATGAGTTTGCTGTGGCAGTTATCTGTAGCCCGACCTGGTGGAACTTGTCACAGAGTCTTTTCTTGATACGCTCGGCTATTGCTGGTGGCTTGCTGATCAATGCTAACCCATCGTCTCTGTAAAGGCCAATGTTCTCCTTGGGTATGAGGTCGCTTATCTCAGCCAAGATAAAGATCCCTACTAGCTCGCATGTTTCTGCACCATCATATGAGCCCATGGTGACGTCAAACAAGTCCGGCGAGTTGGATTTCTGCCATGGTGTGTCGTTGAGAAACAGTAAAATGTTTTGGCCTGGATGATGATGTCCTTTTCTGCTGGGGTTATCTTTGTGAATCTTCCGGCGAACTGTAGGGCTTTTAACATCAGTTCCTTCGTGATGGAGGGATAGAAGTTCACCACATCGAAGGTGATGAATGTGGTATTATCTCTTTTTGGCGTGTTCTTGAACCAGTCGATTACTGCGCCAGAGTTTTTCCATTGGTTGACGTTGGTGGCGTGCAGGGTTTCTTTGTTGATGCGATCCAGTATTTGTTTAGATATGATACCAATTTCACTCTTCCCAGCGAAGACAAGACTTACAAGCAATGGCCTCTTTTGTGACTTCGGGCAAATATGGTGAGTTGTATACATTTCATATAGAGTCTAGGTCTAGGACTAGGCCTACCCTCTAGATTCTTTAGTTTCATTATTGTTTATCTATCTAAGCTTACTCTGGTAGGATATAAATCAAATATACCATACACGCTTTTCGAGGCACCAGTTGAAATTATAGATTCTTCGGTGACTGGCACTATTTTCTGAGGGGCGCAGCCCCGAAGAAAATAGTGTTATACCGGTCACCTCAGAGAATCCATAATTTCAACTGGAGCCTCTCGGTGCAAGGTATATTTGATTAATATATATAACTAGCGGGACCCGTGGAAATCCACGTGTTCGCTTTTTACATTGCACTCTCAACATTTTCGCAATCGATGCGTACATTCTTGTGAGTTTATTTATTTATTTATTTATTTTTGTTAATGAAATTATCACTCATACGTGCTCATGATCACAATTACTCTGTCAAACATACCCACATACTCAGTTAAATATTGTATAATGTTAAGTAATGTATAAAATATATTTTAATTCTATGTTATATATTATTATGACAAAGGGGGAGGAGAGAGAGAGGGGAGAGAGAGAGAGAGAGTGGTGGTAGACAGATAGGAAGAGAGAGAGAGAAATGGATGTAGAGAATATAAACATAACAGAAAGAGAGAGAGAGAGAGAGAGAGAGTGGAATAGAGATAAAATGCGTTCAGTCACATCCTACAATACACACTAAAAGTATTCAAAAATAGAACAATGAATTTCGGAATATTGGGCCCCCTCCCATCACAAAATCATTAATCCGGCGCTGGCCCCCTCCCTCACAAAATCCTGGATCCGCCGTTGGACATGGTGGATGTTGAAGGCAGGCCCTGTCCTGCCCTACACAACTTACAGGTCTTATCATGCTATCTACACTGTGAGTTTATTTTTCTACAATGGAAAAAATGAATGATGCATTCACATATCCTTAACCCCCCTGCCCGCTATATCTACGCCCATGACAATGCATATCCACTCAGCCATAAAGACAATGAACTGCATATCTGACTGGTTCAAAATGAACAGATCAGTGGCATTGTGTTTTGTGCAGAATGGAGATTGTGGTGAGCATTTCACTTGTGTGTATGTTACTATGTGTGTGCAGAAATCATTACTGTTACCTAACTGTTCGCTCTTATAATACCAGTTTGGTTTTACCTTCTAAACTTTTTCATCATAAGTACCTATCTGCACGTATTCCGTATTACAGTAACAGCAACCCATCCTTCCAAAATGAGCTCTTATTATGTGGAGACATAAACCCAAACCCAGGTCCAGTTATTACTACTAAGAACGGTCATCATATTTATCCCCGGCCCCCCCCCCCCCCCCACTCGGATATCGAAGGGACCGCATGCGTGTTCCCAAAATCTCCGGTAAAGGGGTATTTTTGGGCGACACAATCCGGCCCGGGAATTGTAAAAAAAAGGGGGTGTTTTTTTATCTTTCACCCGGAGATTTCATTAAAAAAGGGGATGTTTTTCTTTCTCTCTCCCTTCGGCACCTGAGAAATTAAAAAAGAGGGGTTATGAAATATCTTACCATTAAAAAATCTTTTATGCCATTGGATTTTCATTTTTGTTTGGTTTCTTATGACTGCATTGAGTTCTGAGATACCATTTTGAACATAAAAAAACATCTCTTCCAAGGTATTGTAATGACAGCTTACTTGGGAGGGGGTTGGTGTCTGTCCTGAGATAATGGGGTTGGAATGAGAGCTCACCTGAGATAGGGGGTACATTGAGCAGTATTCTGAATTTAGGGGGGTCTCCAAGGCAGGAAAAGCCCGCGCAAAGCCCGCGATAGGGGGGTTCAGAAATTTTGGCAGCCCTGAGATAGGGGGGTGCTTTCAAAGGGAGGGAACAAGCATACGCGTACCCTAAATAATACTGAGTGGGGGGGGGGGGGGGGGGGGGGTATTTATCCTGTATCTGAATTATATGACTTAGAAACCCACATAAACCAACAACACACCTACCACATGCAACATGGAAAATCATCAAAGATCTCGGTATTCAACGGAAACCCATCCATCATCGTAGCAAACGAGCGGGAAAGAGGAATGTCTCGATTGTAAAAAGGCGGGACTCGGTTCATTTATCCTCTTTAACGACACCAAAGATTGCTTGTATTGAGATTCAAAACAATCATTCTAAACAAGCAGCTAATGCAATAAATGATTTCTTTGTGTCTATTGCTGCTGATCTTTCTCCTTTAAATAGAAAATCATTACCAGCCTTTTTACCTTCTCAATCTGAAAGTCCCGAGATAAGTTGTTGGGACGTCTATTGTAGATTACGGAAATTACAGTTACAGAAAGCATCTGTTAAAGATGATCTTCCAGTTCGTATTATTAGGGAATTTGCCTGTGAATTGAGTTTACCGATTACTAGGATTCTTAATATTTCTTTCAGACAAGGTGTTATACCTTCACAGTGGAGATTCGGTCGAGTAACCCCTATTCCAAAATCTCACCCACCTTGTATAAATAATTTGCGTCCTATAGCTTTGACTTCACATTTCTCTAAGTTGGCTGAGTCTTTTATGGCTCAGTGGTTATTGAAAGACACTGAGAAACAGATCTACATCACATTACCTTGTTGGTCTTTTACGTTATCTTTATCAACATGCAGACAAGAATAAGTCATTGTCACAGTATTCTAATTGGAAAAATGATAAATATGCATATAAAACCTTGGATAATAAATTTGATAATTATTTTTTTAGAATGTCGTAAACAAAGTACTTTATATCATGGAACTATGTCTGATATTAAAGTTAATCATGCCGGTGTCCCTCAAGGGACGCGCCTTGGCCCCATTCTCTTTTTAATTATGGTTAATGATCTATGTAAAAATATTCCTATACATTATTTCAAATATGTTGATGATTTGTCCTTAGTACAATGTCGCAAATCAACCGATGTCTCACAACTACAACCAATACTGAATACAACCAATACTGAATTATGTGCAATACTGGTCAAAGTCAAATAATATGTCACTCAATCCTTCAAAGTGTTTTACTTTGCATGTTACTTTTATGAAAAATCCTCCTCCTTCTGAAATTATTTCCATTAATAACTCTGTTTTATGCAATGTACAAAGTATTAAAATTCTTGGAGTGATTATACATTGCGATTTAAAATGGAATTTACATATTGATGACTTGGTCAAGAGGTGCAATAGAAAACTATATATGTTGAGGAAACTTAAGAAATTCAATTTGCCTTTGAAGGATCTAGTGACAATATATGCAGGTTATATTAGACCAATTTTAGAATATTGTGCTCCAGCTTTCCATAGTAGTCTTACCGTACATCAAAGTAATAATCTTGAAAAAATACAACGAAGAGTATGTAAGATCATTTTAGGGCATAATTACATCTCATATACAAATTCATGTCAAGTATGTATTGTAACTTACCAACTCTTGAGGAGAGGAGACTAGTATAAAATTTGACAAATCATTTTCAAATCACCCTTTTTGTCAGACATGGTTACCTCAGAAAAACACACTAACATATCCCTTCGCCGTATACACACTTATCAGCAATTTCAAGCTAGAACAAAACGGTTTAAAAATAGTCCATTGCCCTTTTTAGTTGATTTACTCAACAAATGTTGAAGATTCTTACTTTCTTTCTCTCTCTCTTTATCACTTTTATCACAGGTATATGCACTAAGTGCTAGTCTTCTCCCCCAAGTCGACTGTTATGAATGTATATATTTCAATCTTTTTACATGCAATTAATAACGACTTTTACATGTCACCATATAACTTGTGCAATGTAGGCCTATAGTACCCTTTTTACATGTTTAGTCTTTTACAATTTTTTGTGCCTATATATAAACATGAATATTCCAGCTGAGGCTGCTTTTCATGTACGATCAATATATTTGCTTCATGTTTGTATGTTAATAAAGACCATTTTTGAATTGAATTGAATTGAATTGAAATGACCTCAATGGAATAACGCTCCTAGCATATTTGCCCCTCAAACTGATATTCATGGAACGATTTTTTTTTTAAAGCAACAAAATAGATGTAGAATATACTCAAATAAGATGAATTTACCATCCAGTAGAAATTGAATACAGGTGTATTGAAAATAAGAAACCCAGTGAGGCATTTACTGCAGTGGAGTCTTTAAAATACATGTAATTCAAGTATAGAATCTACTCTGACACATGCTCGTACCAAGGGGGTTGTTTTGGGTGTTTTATGTGTTCAAACACCCCCGTTTGGTGTAATTTGAAGTTAAAACATCCCACTTAGAAGTTAGAATTCCTGATAACTTTTTTTTGCTTGTCAAGATAATTTTTGAATAAAAATACCCCCCAATAAATAGAAAAAAGAAAAGAAAATAAAATAATAAACACTGATAACCTTATTTTTTGTTGTTGCTTGTCAGAGAATTTTGGAGTAAAAACCACCCCCTTTAAAAAATCCTGCGTATACCACTGCTCTGACATAACTGTAGTAAAAAAAATGGTAAGTACGGTGTACAATTTTCAATCTTGAAATAAGCAGCGCTCAGTAAGGTATTTACTGCTAGACATTTCGCTGGGAGTTCAACCAGCCAAGCCGTACTACAGCTCAGCCTCAGACTGTGGGCACTGCAGTGACAGCTTACCAGCGTTGTAAGAAGAATGTAATCAGTTTTAACTAAATACAATGTGAAAGGAAATGAGAGAATAATGGTTGCGTAACTTAAATCAAAGTTTCTCAGAGCTGTCCTCCCTATTTGAAATTTTTGCAAAGGTTGAAAAAATGTCTCCACCGAGAATCGAACCCGGGTCGTTGGCTTAATTAGAACGCCAATGCCTACGGTATTGCTATTAGTAGGGATACCTACAGGTGGTCCTAGGGAAGATACTGAACGCAGGCACTACGCCTCTATATTCAGCTCCTTCTTAGCTTCCATTTCAAAATGGCTGGATCACTAGCGTAGTATAGGCTGGGGGGGGGGGGGGGGGAGGGCAAATACTGCTAGGGGCAAACCCGGCGATAAACCCCCCTTTTTTCGGCTTGTCGGATAATTATGGAGGAAAACATCTAATAACCTCTGCCCCCACTGAGCGACTTTTTGAGGGCTGGCGCAAAAACAATCATGGCAGACTCTAGATCTAAAAGTTATAGCTACATTATCAAACAGTTAGGACTGCAATGTCCATCATGTGGAAGCGGATCAAGGATTTTGTATTTTGAAAAAGGGGCTCAAGCAATTGACACACAACAAAAACATAAAAAGCACCAGATTTGGGGGTTGATTTTTTTTTTTTTTTTTTTTTTTTTTTTTTGGGGGGGGGGGGAGTTTGATGACTTAGTTACGTCTGACATTTAAAGCAAATTAAAAAAAATAAAAATGTGTGTGTGTGTGTGGGGGGGGGGGGGGGGTGTCCGGACCTCGTGATCACCCAACTGCCCCTGATTGGTGAGGCAAACGCAACACCGTCACTTTGCAAATTTGACTAGATTTAAAGCAAAAGGAAAGGACCCGGGCTATAGCCCTCTTTATACTAGCCTGAGAGATTAGATATTTAACTCTAGATCTATTATGTTATGACACACAGGGGGAATATCGAAAACAAAAACAAAACAAACAAAAAATAAGATATACCGTATCTAGACCCAGAGGTAAATTATAACGGTTAGAGCTAGGCCTATACCTTATACAGTAATTTGAGACCAAAAACAAACTTGTTCGTTTCGTCTCATTGAAAAGTCAATTCACTTTTCCGGGGACCATATGAAGGGCACATTTTCGGAGATAAAATAGTTTGCAATTTGAATGCAAGTAAACAAGACTACAGCTAGATCTACTTTGACATCTATAGATCTAGGCCTATGTCATAGATGTATAATAAAGAAGGGCACTGTGTTACTTTAGAACATGACATTAGCTGCTACTATAGGTTTTCACCGACAATTTCGGCAAATGTGTACAATAATTTGTAAAAGAAGCATTCGTTTTCGTGCGAATTAGAATAAACATTTAAATCCCTGGTTCAATTTAACAAATGATAATTCTATTTCCACGAAGGTGCATTGAATCGTACAAAAGCAGCGTATGATTTCCCGCTTCTGAACTGGTGTTAGTGAATTCCATTTCAATTTGGCGCGAAATCAATGGCACATTCGGAATCTTGTTTTCCTTTTAATTTATCATCAATCAATTTCGTTGTTTGCAGACCATTTCATGCTCAGTGTTATTTAACGTATGGCCGGTCAAGCATTGGAATTCATTTATGGGTTATCAAAATAACATACCAGGAATATTTGATTGAATCAGAGCATGTGTGAATATTCATGATGATTGACTTATATTAAGTGTTGTAATCTTTTGAAACATGCCAACTATTGCAAAAAGTCCTATATAAGAAACAACGCTGAAGAAAATCTTTCTTTTTTCGCTGAGCAATTGCCGAGATCACAACATACTCCTCAAATATATACAATAATAATGGCTGCACGAGGAAGATACCGACGAATCTCCGACGTGGACCGAAATCGCCTCATCGATGCCTTTGAGGCTGACGATGCTGACCACCTGCAGGTAACCGACACGTTGGGCACCAAGCACTCAACGGCCAGATCAATCGTTGGCATATATCTCCGAGATGGTCGTCGTAACAAACTACCGAAAGGAGGAAACATGAACCAGAAGATGAACGACGACATGGGGAATGTCCTCCAACGATATATAGATGAAAACAGCCTTCTAACTTTGCGTCAACTCAATGCTAAACTGCGAGCTGATCTGCCCGATAAGCCCTTCGTGACCACCAGTACCATCGGTAGAACTCTGGATGGTATGCTTCTAACTCTTAAATTAGTGGAAATTGTTCCAGAGCAGAGAAATTCGCCACGTGTATTAGATGCCCGAGTTTTATTTGGCAAGTTGGCGTTCTTGCACACACCGTTTTCATTGATCATTGGCTATAATGTATGGACTCGTCGGTCTTATGGACGCGCTCCTCGTGGAGTGCCAGCGAGACGCGTCGTCCATTGCCAGAGAGGGAGGCAAGTCAATGTCACGTTTGCCATTTCTGCTGAGGTTGGACTTGTGGCTCACAGAATATCATCAGAGACTGTGACAAGAGCAACATTTGAGGAGTTCTTGGCGACAACCGTACAAGAATGTGGTATGTTATTCCCTGAAGGAGAACACATTTATCTGATATATGACAATGCTCGTCCTCATGTCAGAGCCCAGCTACCCCGGTAATGCCGGTAATTTTACCATCAAGTTGCTACCCCCATACTCGCCATTCTTAAATCCAACGGAAATGGTGCATTCAGCTTTCAAGGCTGGAGTAAAGCGCACTTTTGGGTCTACCTGAATGGCAAGAGAGATTCGGAGACCAAGAAGCAGCAGTTGAAGCTGGAGTCAACATGCAAGTCTGGAGATCACTCCGTCTCCAAGAGGTGGCTGCACTCAACATTGGAGAGGTGACACCCACGAAATGCACTGTCTGGTACAACCATTCCCAGACATATCTGCCTCGATGTCGCGCTAGACAGGTCATCGAGGGATAGACAATTCAACTCATAAAATGAGAGAAAACTTTATGAATACAGAAATCCATTAAAATACGATTATGACAAAGAACCAACAATGCAGAGTTAATATGTTATATTTCCCTGCGTACAAAATTAGTTTGATTGGTTTTGTTTTGATCTGATGGTCTGATTTATAACATGTTAACATTTTATTTATCCGTATTTCACACAGGTCTTGGCAGGGCCGGCGGAACCGGGGGGGGGGGGGGGAGGGCCGTGGGGACCGGCCCCCCCACTTGTTTTGTCCTGATCATAGAAAACTGTATAAAAAATGTTTGTGCCCCCCCCCCCCAAGTTTTTAAGACGGCTTGAAAATTTTCGAAACGTAATGATAAGAAATGGTTGCTATGGTGGTTGCCATGATTTCTTTTTTTTTTTTTTTTTTTTTTTAGAGAGACGTGATTACAAAATTCACGTTTTGATTAGCGGCAAATGTCTCGCAAAATTTTTTTTCGAGGAGATGTTTAACCAAAAATTCTCACCAAAATTTTCCCCTTATTTGGGCCCCACCACTTTGAAAATGTTCCGCCGGGCCTGTTGGTCTTTACAAGAACAAGCACAATGATCAATTAGGCCAATATAATTTGAATAATAATGAATTGTACAAAGTTGTAGGCCTGAATATTTAATTAGAATACAGAAGATGCGAATTTTAATTATGACAAATGAAAAAGAATATTCATTTTAGACCGAGTCACAATACAAGATAGTTTTTCCGCGAATTCGAATCCACATTCGTAATAATCGGTAACGTATACGTCAAAACGAAAGCCTAATCACGTATTCGAAATCATATCAATGAGTTGTCGTGCACTTTCACTAAAACGAATGATGCAAACTGAAATCGAATCCTAGTTTAGCAAATATGAAACCTGGATATACGTAGTTCTCAAAATCAGCGCCAATTTTAAAATATATTTTACGAAATCGAACGCACATGTTCCAAAATTGCCCGGGAAAACCTATACTAGCTGCTGGCCTACAAAAATAATCTGGTGACAATGTATTGCCATTGGTAAGTTCCTGGACTAACTTTGTTATTCATGTTTCTCTATTTTCCAAGACAGCATCTCGACTCTAAATAGATATTCTAACATTAGACATAGTATAAGTTGTAAAGAATAAACTACGTTTGTTATTAGTCTAAGACTAAGTCTACTGTACTATATATATTCTAAAAGTTAGACCCTATTTTATTAAAGAAGGTTGAAGTTAGATATTGGCTATAACGTTAGAGGTGGAGGAGAGTTGACTTTTAACGTTAAATCTGAGTGACTCAACTGTCAAATTGTGAAATTGCAGTCGGAATTGCAATAATCTCTGGAGCTGAGATTTAAATGATCTATTTGTTTTGTAGTTTTGTTGAATGTTTTTTCTGTAGCTGTAACTTCGGAACCCAACTTCCCAACAACAGTCAGCTCTGACCTACATGTCGCCTACATGGCTCAGCTAGCTAGCTAGCTCAGCACTGCGTGTGATGAGATGAGAGGGTATCGGTCGCGTCGGCTGGGCCGGCCGGCCCGGCTCGGGTCAGGGTGTAAAGAGCTATGCTTGCTCGCGCACGAGCGCGAAAGATTGTTGCAAAGTCGGTTCTGCGATAATGACAGCGCTTGCCATGAATACTGCCGTTAACGTTAGATCCAACTTCGATCCGAGATCCAGCTAAAAAGAAAAAGAAAAAGAAGATTTTCCTCTTTACGGAGGTAAGTTTACCTTTCTCTTAGGTGGTGCCAGCAGACTTTAAATCCTTTGTTAATATCACTCTTCGCCTGTCCCCTACGAGGCGAATGCTTGACATCAGCAATCGTGTACAAAGCCACCGTGCCACCACTAAAACATACATCGGTAATACTGGTGGCACCTTCAAAGAACGATACAGGAACCACACAAAATCATTCCGCCACCAGAAATATGAATCTGAGACCGAGCTATCAAAATACGTTTGGGACCTGAAAAAGAGAGGCATAGAACATGAAATTCGATGGGACATAATTAGGAAATCAAACACACATAAGAGCAAAAGCGGAATATGTAACTTATGTCTGGACGAAAAACTAACAATCATCACTCACAAAGGAACACTAAACCGACGCTCTGAACTAATCTCGAAGTGCCGACATAACAACCCTAAACCACCGGACCGGAACCGCAAAAAGAATGATCCATAAGCCCTTGCAGAACTCTCGGACTGTTCATTCGTCTTATTCGCCTGATGATCGCTTGACTGCGTGAAACCGACGGTAGCGAAGACCGAATTAGTTATACTATATAGCGAAAGAAATGGACTATGAAATGACCGTAGCTTCTAGAAGAAACTTCTTATAGAAGCTACGGCCATTTCATAGTCCATTTCTTTCGCTGTATTCCATTCCACAATAATGAGTGACCGCCAGTGTTTTGCTCTTGGGAAATTTCCTCTCTCTCTCTCTATATATATAAATATATATATATTAAAAATTTCCACGTGTTGGATAATAAGAACAAGAAGAAGAATAAAGAACTTGAAAACAATCAAGTGGTTCGCCATATGTATCCAACTGTTTATTTTTCTACACGTGCCTCGGGTCTTCCTCAGTGTTTAGACCAAAGAGATTCGATCATACCAGTATGCCCTCCGAAGGAGGGCTAGAGAGTCAACTAAAATCTGACCTTTGACATTCCATAGGCTTTGCATTGGATGCATTGTGGGAGCTTTGTCCAATTTGAACAGTGAGCTAGGAGGGTCAATTTGAATAAATGTTTATTCATGAGGAATGACGTCAAAAACTCGTCAAAACCAGTTCGATGGTTGGTTAGTGGCTCATATTAACATAATGTTTTATGTATAAGATCATACATAATTCATTTTTTTCATTCCCACAATTCCCTACGATTTTGACACGAAATGGGGAAAATGGCGGCCGTGCGGGTAGTGCTACTTTTGTGCCATTTCAACACAAATCTAAAAAAAAACTTTGTTTTTGAGAAATTTTTGTTTTAGAAGGAGTTTGTCTTGTAAGTCTCACGAAAGCAGGAAATCCTCCAGGGGACATTCCATTCAAAGTAATGCCGTATGATGCCATGAAATGTAAGTAAATATGTATTTTGTTTAACGTTCATCTTAATAATTGGGATGTGTTCGTCGTGGCTGCTACTGAGTTCACTGTACAAACCGTATTATCCCACATTCCACCCAGTTCCCCTCTCTTGCATGACAAAACAAAATTATTATCTTTGATTGAACTCTAAAACGGTCATTTTGAATAGTCTACTGGTAATATTTTTCGAAAAGATCAGAAATTTTCCGAAGATCTGTATATTATGATCGTGCTCAAGCCTAAAAAGTAAAGCGCATGGCTTCATTACCGACAATCTGCGGTAGATGTGGACCTGTTTGCGATTGATCATGACACTGAATGCGCAAGATCCTCATTTTGGTGAGCTGGGCTGGGCCGCGCCGGGTAAGATCTTGCCCAGCGGTCTGTTAGTTTTGGGTGCGCCGATCCTGGCCGGTTAACTGCGCTTTGCCTACGGCTACGATATAGCAAAATTTGCAGGTGCCCTGGATCTAGGCCTACCTTAGAGTTAGACCCTCGCCTTGAACTTTGTTTTAAGTAGGGTCTAGAAAGATCAACTTAAAATTTGAATGGCAATGTCTTGAATCATGCTGGACCAGATTAAAATGTTCTTTATTATATACATGATGCTACTGACTACTGAGAGTTGTCTCAATTTCTTTTATGTACTGTAGTGACAACCATGACGAGTCACCACTGTCACTGAGACGAGAGTAGTACATGTGCGAGTATATTTTATTAATCTAAACAGTAGATCTGTGGCATGTTTTTATTACTTCTATGATCCTAACCTCTTGTTCTCTTTAAATTGCAGAGGTATTGAACCAAAGTGTAGAGAAACACAGGGGTACCAGGACCAGATCATCCAATATCGTGATAGACCCTACCTGGGGCTGGGCTGTAGATTATTGTCATCCACTCACTGCAGGAAACCCAAGTTTATAATGTAGACCTTTAAGCCCACATAATTGGTGTAAATTTCAATTTGGTCATTGCTTAGTCTTAGAGTCTTTAGACATTGTACTATAGTAGCTCTGTAAGATTAGATGTTATTATGTGGCTATGGGTCTGTTCACACAGTTGGGCACCTTTTGAGGCATTATTTCTTTAATCGCCTGTAATTCGATGAAAAAGTTTAATTAGCATTTTTCTTACTTGGCCATTCTATCTCTGGTGAAAATAAAAAGCATCTGAGAATCATAAACATGTTGTTCCACAATGTATTTTGGAAATAATTATGAAAAACCAGCGTGTGGATGTAACCGGACATTGTGTCCGTGTTACATCCGCAAAGTCTTATTTTGAGACATAACGGCACATCCATAATGCTCTTGATGATAAATATTTGCCTGGTTACTTTAGGCTCTCTATTTAATTCAATGCAGCAACAACTGCAATGAGAGTATACTAACTTCAAGAGTTATTGATGAAAGTTGATATTCTTTGGTGTCCCGTTCATCCACAACTTTTGACATTTGATTGGAAACCGTTACACCCACAACATTCATGATAAACTCAGGGAAGATATTTATTCTTTTGTTAAAAGTTTTGCTTCATTACGTCAGCACCATAACACATTGTACCCATCAGTCAGACCGCAGGTCGTATGCAAATGAGCAAAAGTCGCGCATTTTATTTCCAGTGCCCGAAATGGACTTTCTCCCTGCACCCAGCCGGCTGTATCGCATGGTCATCCTTAAAGTTATGCTCTTTAATAAATATTAATGCTGTGCTCATTAGACTTTCTGCAAAAATAAATGAATAGTTTACTAACACAGGGATATTTTGTTTTAGTCAGAATTTTAAAAATAATTTTTTTAAAATAACTGATGAAATAGTCATACAAAAGCCTTTTTTTCACAAGATTTCAAGTTGTTAAAAGACATATAAAAAGTATATGAGCCGCCATCAAGACACATATCTATGGAAGCGCTGGAATCTCATCTTTTTCATCGTTACATTCAAATCATCCATAAATTTATGACAGAGTCAGGATCCAGCAATATTCAGCCGCAGATCATCCGTTGTCAAGACCATGGTCAAGACCATAGAATCTTAGCCCTGTGATTGGCAATCGAGCCATCCGTAACCAAGTGCGCGTTGAATGAAACATTGCGCAACCTGTTGCTTCATCCTTGCGCAAACATGCGCATAGCTGTTGCCTGGCTGTGAGAAAACATCTTGCGTGGTGGTAACCAATCAGAATGCTGGAATTGACTTTTTTAAAGACAAAGTGTGTACATTGGTTACATATTGCTGGATCCTGACCCTGTCATGAAGTGCACATTAATGTTATTTCAATCTTTGGAAAGTACAGAAAATGCCCTTTACGCTCATGTCAAATTTGCCCTGGCTCACAATAAAACTATGGTAGATTTGGCCAGATTTATATTTCATTTAATTTCCATTTTTTGTCATAAAAGGAACACCATTTTATACCAATTTCGTCTTTTATTTTGAACACAATAAAAGCATGTCACAAATCTCTGATCCATCTTCTTTTATTTAATGTATAACTCATGACAATTGGTGAATGATAAGTAGTCTATTCAATAGTTTGCAAATGAGATGTTCCTGGCTGTTCTTGCTCATTATGTATTCATAGTCACGCAGAATTGGAAATAAAATAGCGCGCTTTTAGGGGACCTGCGGATTGGCTGCCATTAATAGGATTTAGCTTTGTAAGGTATCATGCATGTAGATATGCTGGTAATCTAAAAAAAAAGGTGGTTGTGGATGTAACATGGGACAACAGTATGTTTTTGTCAATATTTTGAAAATGCCTCTCAAAACAATTTGTCTTGTGTTCTTCAAAAGCTTCCTGGAGGCACCAAGTACATTCATATAAAACAACTTAATGGTGTAAGTCATAGTGTTAAAACTACAATGTTTTTACGATAAAATGTCAAGTTTTGGTGTCCCAACTTTGTGAACAGACTAGCACCTCGCTGCCCGAATGTGACTATCTGAACTTTGACAATCCCAGGCGGGCAGCTGTATCCTATTGCAGAAGGGAAGGGAAGGGACGGTATTTGCCCCAAGATTAACATCTCAATGTTTTTGCGAGCGACTTGAGCGAGCGAGCAAAAAAATTTGAGCAGTTTTTCCTTCTTTCTCTTCCCTTCCTTTCCTTCTTTTTTGTGTTTATTTTCCTTTCCCTTCCTTTCCTTTTTTACCCTATATTTCCTCTTCCCTCACTCTCCCCCCCCTCTATTTTTGTTGCCAACAGAGGTGGCGCATTTGCCGCTAGCGACGCCCCGGTTGACAAATTTATGATATTTATATCTGCATTCCTATAGATTTTGTAAATTTGTCTTGATGAATGATGAAAGAAATATTTGTGGATGAAGGATGGATTTACTTTACATTTTATATTCTTATGATGAATAATTTATGGGATTCTGTAGTACAGATATAGAGATTTTTGTCAGTATAAGTAATTTTTTGTAGGCAGTTAATAGTTCCTGTCGGATTTGTTTGCACATTAGTTTTACACAAGGTGTTGCTGTGTAAATTACTAGAATATTTTTAAAAGGTACCTCTACCATCATGTAGACCAGTGTTCGCAACACTGGCATATTTCACTTTAGGACAGTTTCCATTTCAGTTCATGACCAAAAAAGTGTAATGAAAAGCTTGACACCTTGTTAAGAAGCACATTGTCCACAATTCACAAAGGAGGGTAAACCCATGGTCTAAACTATGGTTTAAAATAAGAATAGCCTGTATTGCCATTTATGATTGGACATGAGGCCATGTACGTTGCTTGTACTACCCTTACAGAAGTATTCATTTATTACAGCACCACCAAACTGTTGTATGTGCTGATTGGATTCCCTGCCACTGTCAGCTTAGTTATGGTGTAAACTTTAGACTTCCTGGTCTTCCTCAGTTCCAAGATACGATTGATGAGATCACTCGTCCTATCCAGCTACCTGTTTGCCTGGGAATCCTGGACCCTCACAGCAGACCTCCAGAGGCGAATTCAAGCAATGAAAATGAGATGCTTTCGTAAAATACTAGGCATCTCATATAAAGACCACATAACCAACGAGACGGTCCGCACCATCATCCACCAAGCAATTGGGCCATACGAAGAACTCCTCATGACCGTAAAAAAGCGCAAACTGAAATGATATGGCATGTTTCACGTTCTTCGGGTCTTGCAAAAACCATCCTGCAAGGCACAGTGAATGGTGGAAGAAAAAGAGGAAGACAAAAGTAAAGATGGGAAGACGATATCAAAGAGTGGACCGGCCTGGACTTTTCTTGTTCTCCATCGAAATGTGATTTAGACTTAATTCAGTTTTGCTATGACTCTTTTGAAATTAGGTTACATAGTAGAAATGGAATTTTATTATTGTGAATGGCAATTCAGTAGCAATGAATTCCTGTACATGTAGAGAAAATGAAATTTGGCTCTTTTTTTTTTTTACATTTATCAATTGATGGCTTTTTTCCTTGTCCATCTTCCTAATACCTCAGTCACACTAATAAAACCGACACAAGACCCAGAACAAAATTACCCTGAATGGCAAAGAACTGGTCGGTTTGGTGGTGTGATGGCCGTAATAGGATGGGTGGGTGTAACTTGTGCCCCCCACCCCCCCCCCCTTTCCTGAATCTTTAGGAAAAGTGTTGAAGACAACTTGCATGTTGTCTTCAGCACGTGTTGCTGCCAAGAAATATTATGTCCAGATATATTTTTAAAATGTTGACACATCCTTTGCCACTGATAATATCCTTCGCCACTGATAATATCCTTCTTGAAAAATCCCTGCCCTTACCAACCATGTAGAGCCACATAATGGTCCGAACCAGTTAGTCTGTAATTTCTGTTGTATTGTAATTTGAATATACCCTTATTGAAACAAAAATGAACTTTTTCCTTTAATTTGAACTTCCTTTTCTTGCGAAGGGTCAGAAAGGAGAGGGAATAAGAGAGGAGAAAATGGAGAGGTGCAAAAAATGGTAAGATCAAGCCATTGAGAGAAAGGAAGGAAAGGAGGAAGAAACAAATCATGAGAAGAGGATGAGGGAGAACGCAGCGATGGAGATATTGAGAGAGAGGGGAGAGTAGTGAAGAGCGAACACAATCCCAAAGTGAATTTTGAAATATTAGTAGGCCAAGTGGCGTACCCAGGATTTGTTAAAGGGGGGGGGGGGTATATATCAGTATATTTTGAGGGGTTTTTTTACTCCAAAAAAATCTCTGACAAGCCAAACAAAAAGAAAAAAAGTAACATTTGGGGGTTACTTTCACTCAAAAATTATCCAATAGGTGTTTAAAAAAAGTTAACAGGAATTCTAAGGCGGCGTTTTTAACATGAAAAAGGTGGGTGCTGACTTACAATATCACAAAAAGGGGGTGTTTGGACACCCCCCCCCCCTCGATAAGTGCATGGGTAGGCCTACCTTCTTGCATTAATTTTATTCTTCATTTCATGTATTCTGCATCTACGTGTATTTATTTACTAAACCGAATTTATAACTAAAAAACACTTGTGATAACTCCTTGTCTGAACCAACATCGTTATTAGATGGAAGCTTGTGAACGTGTTAGAGTAAGGATGTGTATGTAGAGAGAGAGAGAGAGACGGAGAGAGAAAGAGAGGGGAGGGCGAGGCGTTTGCTGACAGAAATTGATGTCCATGCCCAGTCTAAATTCTCTTTTAAAAAGAGCATTCTGCAGCTGCCTGGTGAAAAGAGGTGAACCTCGGAGAGCAGCATTTCAAATTTCACAAGTGTGGGCTATATGTAAACAGCAATGAGTTCTGTCATAACTCCTTGGTCAGAGCAGGGAGGTAGAAGAGATCTCTCTCTCTTCCACCTCCTCAGTCAGAGCAAGAAGCTTACACTCCTTAGCCAGATGATTTGGCAAATCAGGCGTAGTCCTATGAGGGTAGGGGGCTGGGTCAAGTTCGGCCCGGACCGTTGGCGTCGAATATATTACTGGTATGGACTTCCGATTTTCATTTTGAGAACATTTACCACAAACATTTGGATGATTTTGGCGTAATGACAATTTTCTCACTTTTCAGATATGACGGTAACCTGATATGACTTAGATATATTATCAAGCTTCCAGAATGTTAGGCTATAGCCCAATATTAGAAATATTAGAAGAAGAAAAAAGAAAGAAACCCCCAAACAAAAATCACTGACGTGAGGGGGGGGGGGGGGATGCCACACTCTGTTTCATCAGTCTTCAATCGATCGCATGATCCTGCTATTCTGAAGATACAAAAAGGCTTTTCCCCACGTTTCTCTCTATCCTCCGATTGTAGCATTGGAAATTTGTCTAAGCATCCAACCGCATAGGCCTATATGCCCTCCCCGGCCGCGTCTTTTTTTTGTAACCAAGCCTAGGCTGATTTAGCATTTTTTCATGAATATTCATGACGCAGGGTCGGGAAACGGTTCCGATTGGTCTTCATGAAAGCACGGTCGGTGGGGGAAAAAATGTCCCTGGCCTAGCCTGCACGTACGTACGCATATTACGTGCAGCGCTATATTTCGATCGTGTGTGTTCAACGTGTAGGCGCCTAGCCTACGTTCATGTATGTATTGTTTAATTCTCAACATATTCATCCCGCCTATGCAATGTGACACGTAAAAGAATGGATTGAGCAGTCAATTTCAAAATCAAGTTTTGCATTAATTTATTGCAATTTAGTGCGTAGATCTAATTTAGTAATTAGCTCTTTTGAGGACACCCTCCTTTTCCGACCAAAATTGACACTGCCACTGCACTGGCATTACTCTGAAAATAGGTCTAGGCCTAGGGCTAGGCTATGCGTATATTGACAATTGCATGCCCATCGTAATGTTCTCCACAAATGAACTTTACAACAATATGCAGAATCAAGACACAGACTCTAGGCTAGGTCTAACAACGTTAGAGTCTAACTGTTCACGTTAGAAATTAAATTTCCTTGCATGCACACTGTAATTAGCACTTGCACCCTGCTCCTGTAACGCACATTGCCCTGAGTTAGAAGAACTGCAAGAGTCTTCAGGACTGAAAGAAGCAGACTACTACTCATGTTCCAATAGTAGTATTAACGTTAGTACCAAGAAAACAAATTATTTTGGTGACCTTTTAGCTGATGAAAACAAAGTGCGTAACTAGTTATTGTAGGTAGATCTAAAATCATCTAGATGTAGGCCTAGATCTACCCCCATCATCAATCATTTACTAGTACTGATATTCTAACTCATCATGCTCATTGACCTTAAAATAACATTCACTTAAAGGCATTGAGTAGCTTTGCAAAATTTGACAAATTCAGCGTGAAAGTGGTCCAATGATATATAATCCTACTGTTAGAACTATACTTAGCAACATGTGAATGTAAGATAGAAATTGGAGCTCATTTACTATTTTTAAAAAAGAAAATAAATGTGGTTTTGAAAACAAAATTCTGGGTGAAATAACGGCAGATCTACGTTTCAAACAGTATTTGGTCTAGCGTCCTCATGCGTTCGTTGTGAGACATTGGCAATACGCTATGTGTGTTTCGTACATGTATAGAGATACATAGTAATGGTAAGCCCGTTTATACCCAACATCCACTTACAGGCGCTAGGCGCCAGTGATATACCAGCCAGCTGAGCTGTCGGGATAGTTACTTGTACAGTGCAACGGTATACGGTCGTACTCCGTACCCGTCGGCGAGCCATGTAGCTAACTCAGCTCAGTCTCTCTTGTATCCTTCCTCCGCTAAGATCGGAGATCATCGGCACACATAAAGGTGTATAAGTTGTATAAAGAGGTTGAGTCAGGTACTAGGTAGATGGGGAGTTAGATACTGCTTAGACGGGCAGTTGCGTAAAAAGTATAGAACAAGAGTATGCAGTTGCGTTTTTGTGGTATCATTGATGTGCTCAGGAGGAAGAAAGAGGATTGACTCCAAGAACAGTGCAGGAGAGGACTCAAAGCATGGTGCAAACTGCTTTGTGTTTGGGTTCAGTTCAACACGTCGGATTAAGTCTTTCCGACCTGGTGCAAGGGCTGGGCAGGTAGCAACAAGGTGCTCCACATCCTCACATGCAGACAGACACAAAGGACAGCAATCATCAGGTGCTTTCCCGATCCTGGCGAGTCTGGCCTGTGTCAGATAGACTTTGCATGCTAACTGAGCAGTGCACCGCATACATAGTGAAGCTAGTTCTCGACGTTTGTTTTATCATCTTGAGAGTGAGACTGCCAGCGCCGGGACAGGGGCACAGTGTGATATCCACACAACTCACTGTAAGTGTAAGATTTGTAAGATTTTATTGACTCTATCGACTGGAGTGGTAGGTATAATCCCGGGTATAGGGTGACCTACATCAATCATACATGTACTGCGTGTACATTGGGCTTGGCTTTGGCTGATCAATCTGGTAATATAGTGGGCATGGACCATGGTGGGAGTGGTACTGGCCTCCGCAGCTGTATGGGGAGCCCTAGGCTACTAGGTCTGCGCACCTAACTAAGGTTTGACGGAAAAAGGAACAAGAATTTCTTCAATATTCCTCTAAAGATTTATTTTATTTTATTCCTGATATTCTAAAGAGTAAGTTTGAGAAAAAATTGCATCAAAATTAGAGCAAGAACAATGCCATTTTCACAAGAAACGGTGGCCTTGTCATTTCAAGTAATTCAACATCCCTGATACTGATGATAGCAGAAAGTGTTCAAAATGACGTGATATTTACGTTGTGGTTTTCGTCTTTTTTACGTCCTGTAATTACGTCAATAAGACTACAACTTGCATCAACGCAAGACGTCAAGAGTAGCCAGGATTAGCTTCGTGAATGTAGAAAAAAAAAATGGCTATAGGCCTTCTACACACGAAGCTAGGCGTTATTACCCAGCAATCAGATTCCGCACGGGGTAGTACGACATGAAAAATGCCCTGAAATCACACTTTTCTGATAGTTTCCGAATTTTGCAATTTCCATAATATTTGATATATAATGAATTTGTGAAATCATTATTTATAAATAATGGAAATTGCAAAATTCATTATTTATAAAACATTGTATCCTTTATGTCATTTTATCGTATAATAATCGTAGAAAAGAGCTAAATAGTGAATTATATGTAAATAATTGAGCTAAATAATAAATTTACAAACGGCGCCTAATAGTTTTCATGATTTCGATTACGGCGATCGTGCCGCCATTTTGATCTGCATGACCTCGGAGGCATGGATACGCAAACGCTGGTGAGTTTTCTGAAATTTTTATCATCTTTTTATGGATATATTTCCAAAATTAGAGTCAATCAAAAAAAATTGTCATTACAAACGTTTCCCTAGGAGGAAACGCTGTGGGGAAGGGTCTGTGGGTCGCGGAAACTATCAGAAAAGTGTGATTTCAGGGCATTTTTCATGTCGTACTACCCCGTGCGGAATCTGATTGCTGGGTAATAACGCCTAGCTTCGTGTGTAGAAGGCGTATAGCCATTTTTTTTTCTACATTCACGAAGCTAATCCTGGCTAGTCAAGAGGACGTCTTATTTTGATGTCACCTGTAGGCTGTACACTGTAAAAACTGAAGTGGTGTAGTACTACTAGTAGGCTAGTAGGCCTATAGCCTAGGCTATATAGCACTTTTTGAGGGCATGCATAGGGACTGCACTCAGAGTCAGAGTGCTATTGAATGCACACAGCGTGCTATTTCAGCACTTTCACGCGAGCTGGACCGGCTAAACATTCATTAAAAAAATTATTTTGGCGAGCCTCGAATCAGGGTCCGCTGAACGAGAATTGCTGGCATTACCGCTGGACTAACTCACATCGTACGATGTAGAGCAGATCATATTGTTACATAGTGAATTTACGACACCACATAGTTCATGTTATCTATTTGACTCCCATGAATAAACTGGATTGCAAGAAGCATCCGTCAGTCCATCGGTAACGTCAGTGCCTCTCAATCAGCGAACCTGGTTTTTTGCTGGAAAATTAGCACTAGTGCTACAACCAGCATTTCAGGTGCAGTCACTATTATACATGCCCCTAAAAGTAACGCTTTAGTTTTTACAGTGTACAAGACGTAAAGATGACGTCAAAATAAGACGTCCTCATGACGTCTTGCGTTGGTGCAAGTTGTCGTCTTATTGACGTAATTACAGGAAGTAAAAAAAGATGTAAACGACGACATAAACATCACATCATTTTTTCCTTTTTCTACTATCAGGGACAGGGATTAAATATAAACAATCTTGCATGGTTCCCAATCCCATGTCTGCGCACTTATTCATTTACACGCAGTTCGGGAGTTTTGACGTGAAAAACAACATTTTGTGGCTTGTGAATAAAATGTCTGGTTTGCATGGCTCGCAAGTATGTGAGAAATGATTATAATTCATTTAGACATGTTACTTGTTAAAATGTTAGATCTTGTTTTTGTTGATATGTGCCTCCGATTCCACTCACAGTTGGATCCCATGAACGGCTCTGTAGGCCAGTACTAGTACCAGATTTATAAGCCAAGGAGCTCATATAGGTAGGACTCATACCGTGTGTGGAGGCAGATAATGAGATATCAGCCCCCCCCCCCCCCCAAAAAAAAATAGATCTAAAATAAATATCGCCATTTCTCACATACTGTGAGTCATGCAAACCATCCTCGGCCAGGCCTCAGAGTCAGAGTTTGCGAAAGGGGTTACCTTCCACTCCAGGATCAACTAAGATTGTAAAAATTGACAAAAAAAACCCCCACACAAAACTGGCAGGTGTGATCAGGGTTTTTTTTTTTACTTGCACATGATGTAAGACTTGTAAGTTATATGGGACTACCCATGCAAGGTAAGGTTTGTGTAGTCCCATATATATAGGTTACAAATGCAAGGTAAAAAAATCTGTCGATTTTTGTCTTTTTTTCTCTTTTTTAGTCATTCAATTTTTACAATCTTAGTTGATCCTGGAAGGTAACCCCTATAGCAAATTCCGAGGGTGGGTTGCATGGGTCAACTTAGGTGAGAAATGGTGATATTTCACACACACACACACACACACACACAAGGTAATTATGGATCCCATGTACAGCTCCATAGGCAAGTACATGTACCAGATTGATAAGCTAAGGAGCGCACAAGCTCCCATGCAATCGCTTAATACGCTGTATGTCATGGCACGTCTATTCCATGTTGTCTTTGAAGCAAAACGGGCCTGGCCGAGGCGTGCCAGAACGATTAGAACGACAAAATGAAAAAAAAACGACGTTGCTTTGGAATGTTTTTTCTCTTTTTCTCAAGAAAAAAATTGTATGCTTTGGAACGAAATTTTAGTGTAGAAATGGGGGTCTTCTGGGCGCCACATACCCACCACACACTACATGTACATTTATATACTGAGTGCTCCAAAAAAAAATAAACACTTGGATTCACTCTGCTCTTTCCAGGAATTTTGAATCTTCTTCTTGCCGCTTTCCCAATCTGGTGGAATAATACATACCAATCATGCCATAGAGTAATTGCATTGTTTTCTTAGCAGTTCAAAATCTTATATAGGATTTATATGTGACAGTTCTAATCAATGAGAATGAGTTATCCTTGTCACTAGTATACCTATGTTGGGTGTCCTGACAGGTTGGGTGTCTGGACAGATAGTTTCCAACTACTGGTAGATCTGATCTGTAAATTTTAAAACTTTTGCATTCAATATTTGGGAAATCGCAATGTATGTTGGGCATAAGCATGAATAAATATTTTATCTTGGTTAGTGCTATTCCATGCATATTATTTTTGGAGAAATCCAATGGCAAACTTCCCCTTCATACTAGTGAATTTTATTTTTAAAATGTTTTTTAATACTTTCCTGGATAAGTGGATATATAGGGCAGGGAGGTGTGGGCTGTTCACAGGTACATGTGTATGATTCAGTAGATATCTACAAACTCTTATTTTCAGTCTTTCATTCAGATCCATATACTCGCCTAAGAAAACGGTTTGATAGTCTGTTATGGATACATTTGACTAGTCATTTCTATTTTGCTTTCAGATGCATGACATCTCTTATTTGATCAAATTGATGATGGAGCAGACACAGTCATGCTAGAAACATGCAAATAGATCTACACTCACCTACCTCTTTAAATATCCTCTTTCGTCACCTTCCATGTTACTTGAGAGATGTGCAATTATAGAACAGGAATGAAACAAAGAAATTTTGTATTTGGAGTAGTAGGGTCTACATGTAAAAAATAAAGAAATGAAGTATAATAAAAATAAAATTAAGCTGGTTTATTGCCACTCGGGTCTATTCCATTAGAGTTTTTGTCATGCAAGAGCTTGACTAACAGGGGCGTTGCTAGAACATTTTGAATGGGGGAGGGTTGTGACACCCAAATTTGCCAACAAATTTTTAGGATGCAATACCCATTTTTGCAGACAAAACTGCTGCACCCTAATCCCTCTCCTCCGACAAAAATTAATAAAAGAAAATTGCAGACATAGAGATCTTGATCAGACAGACCCATTTCGTAAGGAGGGGACTGACGCCTTTTGCCCAAATATCAGCTTTTCAATTTCTAAATATTTTGCCAGAGAGTGAAGCGAGTCAAACAAAATTTGTTTGAACTTTTTTTTAGGTGAAAATTACTGAAGTTTACTTACATAAGTTATATAATTATCCTGGAACCTTTCTTCTTCAATATGTGGATATGGGTCTGTTCACAAAGTTGGGCACCTTTTGAGGCATTATTTCTTTAATCCCCTGTAATTTGATGAAAAAGTCAGTCAGAATTTTCTAACTTGGCCATTCTATCTCTGGTGAAAATAAAAAGCATCTGAGAATCATAAACATGTTGTTCCACAATGTATTTTGGAAATAATTATGAAAAACCAGCGTGTGGATTTAACCGGACATTGTGTCCGTGTTACATCCGTCTTATTTTGAGACATAACGGCACATCCATAATGCTCTTGATGATAAATATTTGCCTGGTTACTTTAGGCTCTCTATTTAATTCAATGCAACAACAACTGCAATGAGAGTATATCGACTTCAAGAGTTATTGATGAAAGTTGCAGATATTCTTTGGTGTCCCATTCATCCACAACTTGTGACAGTTGATTGGAAACCGTTACACCCACAACATTCATGATAAACTCGGGGAAGATATTTATTCTTTTGTTAAAAGTTTTACTTCATTAAGTCAGCACCATAACACAATGTACCCATTAATAGGATTTAGCTTTATAAGGTATCATGCATGTAGAAATGCTGGCAATCTAAAAAAAAAGGTGGTTGTGGATGTAACATGGGACACCAGTATGTTTTTGTCAAAACTTTGAAAATGCCTCTCAAAACAATTTGTCTTGTGTTCTTCAAAAGCTTCCTGGAGGCACCAAGTACATTCATATAAAACAACTTAATGGTGTAAGTCATAGTGTTAAAACTACAATGTTTTTACGATAAAATGTCAAATTTTGGTCCCCCAACTTTGTGAACAGACCCATATATACTAGCACCTTGCTGCCCGAATGTGACTATCTGAACTTTGACAATCCCAGGGGGGCAGCTGTATCCTATTGCAGAAGGGAAGGGAAGGGACGCCATTTGCCCAAAGATTAACATCTAAGTGTTTTGGCGAGCGACTTGAGCGAGCGAGCAAAAAATTTGAGCAGTTTTTCCTTCTTTCTCTTCCCTTCCTTTCCTTCTTTTTAGTGTTTATTTTCCTTTCCCTTCCTTTCTTTTTTGACCCTATATTTCCTCTTCCCTCACTCTTCCCCCCCTTTCTTTTGTTGCCAACAGAGGTGGCACATTTGCCGCTAGCGACGCCCCGGTTGACAAATTTATGATATTTAAATTATTTATATCTGCATTCCTATAGATTTTGTAAATTTGTCTTGATGAATGATGAAAGAAATATTTGTGGATGAAGGATGGATTTACTTTACATTTTATATTCTTATGATGAATAATTTATGGGATTCTGTAGTGCAGCTATAGAGATTTTTGTCAGTATAAGTAATTTTTGTAGGCAGTTGTTAGTTCCTGTCTGATTTGTTTGCACATTAGTTTTACACAAGGTGTTGCTGTGTAAATTACTAGAATATTTTTAATAGGTACCTCTACCATCATGTAGACCAGTGCATGTTGTGTTCGCACCACTGGCATATTTCACTTTAGGACAGTTTCCATTTCAGTTCATGACCAAAAAAGTGTAATGAAAAGCTTGACACCTTGTTAAGAAGCACATTGGCCACAATTCACAAAGAAGGGTAAACCCATGGTCTAAACTATGGTTTAAAATAACCGTAGCCTGTATTGCCATTTATGATTGGACATGAGGCCTTGTACGTTGCTTGTACTACCCTTACAGAAGTATTCATGAATTCAGGCCATGGCCTTTTCACACACAAAAAAAGAATTTCTATTTCATTGAAATTCTAATTCATTTTTTTAAAACTATCTTTTCTATTATTACAGCACCACCAAACTGTTGTATGTGCGGATTGGATTCCCTGCCACTCCTGGTCTTGCTCAGTTCCAAGATACGATTGAGATCACTCGTCCTATCCATCTACCTGTTTGCCTGGGACTCCTGGACCCTCACAGCAGACCTCCAGAGGCGAATTCAAATACTAGGCATCTTGTATAAAGACCACATAACCAACGAGACGGTCCGCACCATCATCTCCAAGCAATTGGGCCATACAAAAACTCCTCACGACCGTGAAAAAGCGCAAAACTGATATGGCATGCTTCACGTTCTTCGGGTCTTGCAAAAACCATCCTGCAAGGCACAGTGAAAGGTGGAAGAAAAAGAGGAAGACAGAAGAAAAGATGGGAAGACGTTATCAAAGAGTGGACCAGCCTGGACTTTTATTATTCTCCATCGAAATGTGCTTTTTACTTAATTCAGTTTTGCTGTGACTCTTTTGAAATTTGGTTATATATATAGTAGAAATGGAATTTTATTATTGTGAATGGCAATTCAGTAGCAATGAATTCCTGTACATGTAGAGAAAATGAAATTTGCCCTTTTTTTTTTTACATTTATCAATTGATGGCTTTTTTCCTTGTCCATCTTCCTAATACCTCAATCACACTAATAAGACCGACACAAGACCCAGAACAAAATTACCCTGAATGGCAAAGAACTGGTCGATTTGGTGGTGTGATGGCGGTAATAGGATGAGTGGGTGTAACTTGTGCCCCCTCCCCCCCCCTTTCCTGAATCTTTAGGAAAAGTGTTAAAGACAACTTGTGTGTTTTCTTCAGCACGTGTTGATGCCAAGAAATATTATGTCCAGATATACATGTATTATTTAAAATGTTGACACATCCTTTGCCTCTGATAATATCCTTCTTGAAAAATTCCTGCCCTTACCAACCATATAGAGCCACATAATGGTCCGAACCAGTTAGCCTGTAATTTCTGTTGTATTGTAATTTGAATATACCCTTATTGAAGCAAAAAATGAACTTTTTCCTTTAATTTGAACTTCCTTTTCTTGTGAAGGGTCAGAAAGGAGAGGGAATAAGAGAGAAGGAGAAAATGGAGAGGTGCAAAAAAAACCCGGTAAAAACAAGCCATTGAGAGAAAGGAAGGAAAGGATGAAGAAACAAATCATGAGAAGAGGATGAGGGAGAATGCAGCGATGGAGAAATTGAGAGAGAGGGGAGAATAGTGAAGAGTGAACACAATCCCAAAGTGAATTTTGAAATATTAGTAGGACAAGTGGTTTACCCAGGATTTGTTAAAAGGGGGAGGGGTGGGTGTATATATCAGTATATCAGTATTTTGGGGGTCTTTTTACTCCAAAAAATCTCTGATAAGCCAATAAAAAAGAACAAAAAGTAACATTATTTGGGGGTTACTTTCACTCAAATTATCCAATAAGTGTTAAAAAAAAGTTAACAGGAATTCTAAGACGGCGTTTTTAACATCAAAAAGGTGTGTGCCGACTTACAATAACACAAAAAGGGGGTGTTCGACCACCTAAAATGCCCCTTTTGTCAAAGGGGGTGATTGGACACCCCCTCCCCTCGATAAGTGCATGGGTAGGCCTACCTTCGTAATGAAAATTTGGATATTATCAATAATCAAGCTTCCAGAATGTTAGGCTATAGCCCAATATTACAAATATTAGAAGAAAAAAGAAAGAAACCCCCAAACAAAAATCACTGACGTGAGGGGGCGGGGGCCAGGGGGATGCCACACTCTTATGACAAGTATTACATCTTCCTAATCAATTCCCCGTTCAAGGAGACAAAATAAAATCTTATGTGTTCATTGTTTCATCAGTCTTCAGTCGATCGCATGATCCTGCTGTTCTGAAGATACAAAAAAGGCTTTTCCCCACTTTTCTCTCTATCCTCCGATTGTAGTATTGGAAATTTGTCTAAGCATCCAACCGCATATATCAGTACAATGTATATCTTGACGACTAGTAACCGAAATTAGTTTGGAAAATGTGACATGGGCGTAAGGGGATATTTTCGCTCCTGGGGGACGCCTCCTTTATTTTGCTAAACATTGTCGACATGAATGATTCCATTTCCTCGAGAGCGAGAAATAAATTTATTGGACCTGCGGGCACTCGTACTCCGCGCGCGGTGGCGGGCTCTGAAACCAGCCCCTGCCTCGTACGGCAATAATTGTGAATGACGACAGGGCTGTATTTCCTCCACTCCGATCTCTCTCATTTTCTCTCCCTCCGAGCTCCGGCCAGCCCCTCCTTCCCGATCCCTTACACAACGTCTAGTACGTCTCTAGTATAGAGCTGATCGTATGGATTGTTGTTTCGTCCATGTTTCAAAATGTGCGACCTCCCCTTCCCCCTTTTAAATGCCTTTTCATTTGTTTCCTCTTTCTCTTTCTTTCTTATGGGGCAAAAACATTTGTTATTTATGTATGTAGGATTACCACGCAATAATCAAAATTTGGTAATTCTCCTCACACACGATGTCGCGACTACCCCAGCGACCGCCCGCCGGCCAGGCCGCGCCAGGCGATCGACAGGCTAGGCTAGGCCCTTGCATTGCCGGCCCACGGGATGAGCTCCAGCGCTCAAGCTTTCTCTCGCGCGCGATAGTATTGCCGAGTTATCAATCCTTGGTATTGCAAGCCCTGTCAGCATTACACCCCACAGCGGCAGGCCAATGTAAATAGACGTTACGCTGTGCATTTGCCGAAAGAGGGAGGTAGGCCGACCGTCACAAGTTATAAGCGTCATGCCATACGCTTATAAAATTTCGATTTTAAATCATAAATATCTTGATAATGAAATCAGCAATTGACCTTTAAAGGTCATACGATTCCCGACTGACCTAAAGGTTTCTAATTATCATTGCAGCATGAGCTAATTCAGATTTTTTTTCTGATCTCCGACAAAGTTACTCAATGCGTTTAATCTAAACTTAACTGAAATTGAAAATTGTAACAAAATTGGTCTAAACTCTAGCTAGAGTAGATCTAGAGTAGTTAGTCTTGGCTAGACATACCTGCAAATTTGATATCACACCATCACATTCCGATTCCATTTTGAAGTTGGGTCTACCACACGTCTATTATTACATGTATTAGGCCAGCATTTTGAGGGATACGTGGAGGCAATTCTAACTCTTATATTAAGATCTAACTTATAATATATCGATAATAGATTCAGTGCAAAAACGTAGGCTAGGCGCCTACACGTTGAACACATACGATCATAATATGCGTACGTGCGTGCAAGCCAGGGACTTTTTTCCCCCGTGCACCGGCGACCGTGCTTTCACGAAGACCAATCGGAACCGTTTCCCGACCCTGCGTCATGAATATTCATGAAAAAATGCGAAATCTGCCTAGGCTTGGTTACAAAAAAAAAAGACGCTCCCCGGCCACACTATTTCCAGTACAATGTATATCTTGACGACTAGTAACCGAAATTAGTTTGGAAAATGTGACATGGGCGTAAGGGGATATTTTCGCTCCTGGGGGTCGCCTCCTTTATTTTGCTAAACATTGTCGACATGAATGATTCCATTTCCTCGAGAGCGAGAAATAAATTTATTGGACCTGCGGGCACTCGTACTCAGCGCGCGGTGGCCGTTACCCGAAAATAAAAACAGAGTGGCGGGCTCTGAAACCAGCACATGCCTCGTACGCATACGGCAACAATTGTGAATGACGACAGGGCTGTATTTCCTCCACTAGCTCCGATCTCTCTCCCTCTCTCTCCCTCCGAGCTCCAGCCCCTCCTTCCCTTAGCTTACACAACGTCTAGTACGTCTCTGGTATAGAGCTGACCGTATGGATTGTTTCGTCCATGTTTCAAAATGTGCGACCTCCCCTTCCCCCTTTTAAATGCCTTTTCATTTGTTTCCTCTTTCTCTTTCTTTATTGTCAGGCAAAAACATTTGTTATTCATGTATGTAGGATTACCATGCAATAATCAAAATTTGGTAATTCTACTCACACACGATGTCGCGACTACCCCAGCGACCGCCCGCCGGTCAGGCCAGGCGATCGACAGGCTAGGCTAGCCCCTTGCCCACGGGATGAGCTCCAGCGCTCAAGCTTTCTCTAGCGCGCGCGAGTTATCAATCCTTGGTATTGCAAGCTCTGTCAGCATTACACCCACTGACCTCTACCAGCTGGACGGATCATCGCCCATTCTCGCGCGTGCGAGCACTTGAAGTGGGCGCGGCCATGTTACTCTTCCGAGAGCGATGTGGTTTATTACACGTTACGCACTGAACATCTGTACTTGTCTGCGCGTTTTGACCATGGGCGTCCGCATGATTGTTGACAAATCTGTATTCCAGCTTACTCGAGCGTTGATTTTTCAGAAGTGCAACATGGCGGACCACGACTTCACTTCTCTGAGCCAATGAAACGTCCAGGTGGTAGAGGTCAGTGATTACACCCCACAGCGGCAGGCCAATGTAAATAGACGTATATGCTGTGCCTTTGCCGAAAGAGGGAGGTATGCCGACCGTTACAAGTTATAAGCGTCATGCCATACGCCTATGAAATTTCGATTTTAAATCATAAATATCTTGATAATTAAATTGACCTGTAAAAGTCATACGATTTCCGACTGACGTAAAGGTTTCTAATTATCATTGCAGCATGAGCTAATTCAGATTTTTTTTCCTGATCTCCAACAAAGTTACTCAATGCTTTCAAAGCTTTCAAAGATTTTTTTTGTCCTTTCTTTTTGTTTTTATAATGCAGGTTGTCCAACGAAGCGCATCAGTTACATGGCTTGTTAAGTGTCAAGTAACGGAGTCATTAAGAATCGAAGTATTTTTATCTTTATTATTATTTAATGTTTAATTATTTTTTTTTCTAGAGAGATTTATTGCTAATTTACATAATGGCAAATACATATATTCTAAATGTCAGGAATGCTATTTCTGAGTTGGAAGTTGAATGTCAAAGTATTGGTCAAAAGAAAGGAGCTAACATACTATTCAAAGGGGAAACAAACAGATTTGTAACTTTTATTTCCTTTTTTTTAATTCATTCTTTTTTTTTTTGGGGGGGGGGGGGGGCGTTCAGGGTTGTATCAAGGCTATTGAATGGCACTTATTCCAATCACTTGACATTTCACTCTCAGAGCATTTGTAGATACACCCCCAAATTCGTAAGTTTGAAATAAAAGCAAAGACTGACAACCACGGATTTACCTTTTGTAGGTCCACATGTCCATATACACGTAATTAAAAAAATTGTAGTTGGTATGATTGGCACATTTGAAACATAATTATGAGAACGTGATTAATCTTAAGCATAATTCTAAATTCTGTTCACACTTCAAATATATACTTAATAAAAACCTTTTAAGCTAGGCACAGTCAGTTATCATGTCACCTCAGACTAATGCAGTAATTTAAATTCGAAACCAATAACCAATAAATTTTCCAAATCAAATAATTTTCCTTTTAATTCCAATGTAATTTAGAAAAAGAGTTAGAAAATTGTGGCATGACTATATTATGAAAAATGATTTTAGTTCATCATCTTAAAGCAACTTGTATTTATGATTGTATGCATAAAACATGATAAAAACTACTTTCGAAAAATAAACTCAAGGGCAATTTCAAAGACCTAATGTACTGCCCATAGAAATCAGATTCGGATTATGTAATACACCATTGTAATGTTCGCACATTTCTGAAGGTGATAGACAGGGCTATTGAAATTGTCTTGAATTTATTTTTCAGAAGTAGTTTTTATCGTTTTATAATTAGTGCATTAAGATTTAATCATATTTATTTGATCTTCAACCTTAATTGATAATCCCTTTCATCAGCTCCTTGAAGCTATCCTGTGATAGCTATAATTTTTTTTGCTTGAAACACAAATGGTTTTGTAATCTGTAATTTGTTCCTTCTTATCATCTGTGCAATAATTATGCAATCAATCTGGGGCATGTTTCTAGGCAAGCGATCAGGCGCTCGGGAGTTTCAGCCCACGTCGAAATTTTCAAAACTACCAATATTTGGACGAACATCGCCTCATATCATTTTGTACTTTTATGTCTTGTATATTCTGGTGATAATATGAAGGGATGTACATGAACATACATTATAATCCACCTATATATCGGATGTCACTAGATAGATTTAAACTTGTTTGCTTACAAAATGAAATAAAATAGCGATTGGTATGCCGCCCCCGTCACCTGCCCCATGATTTGTTGTCCATGAACCATATGTTATAATCTGTATATTGTATTTCAAGAGAGCATTAACTTTTATGTTGATAAATGAGTTATTTTAATAAATATCATTTCACACTGTCACTGAGAAATTTCTATTTGTTGTTTTTCCCCATAATTTTGTGAAAGATGTGTCGATGATGATGATGATGCAGGCACAATATGGCATGTGTTCTGAAGTGTGATGGTGGATTGGTATAAATACAGCCTTATGCAACCTTCAATAACTGGATGATAGACTGAATTGTGTGGGTTTCTGTTGAGAGACTCATTTTACAAGAAGATGAAGAACAAAACAGAAGAGGAAGAAGAAAAAAAAAATCAAGATTTTTGAGGTTTGTTTGTTGCTGGTTGAGTTCTTGGTTTTTTTTTTTTTTTTGTTTTTTTGTTTTTTTTGTTTGTTTTTTTGTTTTTTTGTTTTGTTTTGTTTTGTTTTGTTTTGTTTTTTTTTTTTTTTTTGGGGGGGGGGGTACATGCAGCAGCAGCAGCCAGTGCATGGTGGAGCATATGGGGTCATGGCTCCTGGGGAACACATTTTCTCTTTGTACTTCAGTTTTACTTGGTATGCCAGATCTGCAAGGCACGAGGAAAGCGTTCAATGAACGGTAATTCAATATCGAAGGAGGGCTTCTTCTTCTTCATCCTCTTGTTCTTGTTCTTCTTCCTCTTCTGTTTTCTTCATCTTTTTTTTTTCTTCTTCCTCTTCCTCTTCCACTTCCTTTTCCTCTTTATCTTCTTTTTCTTCTTGTTCTTCTTGTTCATCATCTTCTACCTCTTCCCCTTTTTCCTCTTCTTCTTTCTTCCTCTTCCACTTCTTTTTTTTCATCTTTTTCTTTTTCTTTACTTCTTTTTCTTCTTCCTTTTCCTCTTCCTCTTCTTTTTCTTCAATCTTCTTTTTCTTCCTCTTCCTCTTCTTCCTCTTACTCTTTTTCTTCCTCTTCTTCTTCTTCCTCTTCTTTTTTTTCTTCTTCTTGTTCTTCATGCTGCACGAGTACAGTATACGCCTAAGTACAGTTCAATTTTATGTTAATTAGTTATAAAAGTCATGAATATTCAAATTTATAATTTCAATAACTTTACGCGCTGCGCGCAGGCTAAAATCTGATTTTCGCTGGTACACTGAAAATAAATTTGGCTTCACAGGCTAATACATGAAAAGTGGGAGTTTTGACCCGCCGGAAATGACCCCATGGAAAGCCGGATGCAGAAGCGGAGTTGAGACCCCCTGGTTTAGACAATGACAATATAATACAGAAACAATCTTTAAAATAATAGGTCCTTGGCAACGCACTGCGCGGACCGCGTAAAGAGCGATGCCAAGGAGCCTGAACTTATACGCGATGCCAAGTAGGAGAACTAAGAAGGAAAAAATAAAAAGAAAGGGAAAAGGGAAAGTAAAAAAAGAGAAAGAGGGAAAAGAGAGAAAGTAGGAGAAAATAGTGTGAAAAAGCATAAGAACATTATAAGAAATTTCTGACAAATATAAAAATAATATTAAAGTAGATTAATAGTCCAATAATGGGAGAGCTTAGCCAAAAAAAACAATGAAGATACAATTTTATATCTTTTTACTTCAAGAAATAACCTCAGGTAAAGTAGGGAACAGGCCGAAAGCCAAAACAACTTTAAGTGCCCAAATTACACAGGAGATAAAAAGAAAGATCAAAAACATTTCATCTCTTGTAAAACGTGAAATTGCTCAACCATCCTAGGTCCATGTTAAGTCCTGTCTCGAAAGACCTGGTTTTGATGATGAATTTCATTTCTGCCAATAATCTAGCCTGTCTGTCTTTGAAATTAGTGCCAATGATGCAGAAGTTAAGATCATCAAATGAATGGTTGCTAGAGCTGAAGTGTTCAGCGACTGGAAGTGAATACTTATGTTTGATTGAACTTATATGGTTATTGAAACGTAGCCTGAATTTGGTTCCAGTCTCGCCGATGTAGATGTATCTCCTGTGTAATTTGGGCACTTACAGGTGTTTTGGCTTTCCGCCTGTTCGCTACTTTTATTGATCAAGGTGTCAAATTAAAGAAAACATGATGGGCTACAATGTAAGGATCTTTGATTAAATCTTTGTCCTGATTGCAATGATATTCAGGGCTGAATCTGGTTTTCCATTTTATTGACTCACACTGTATATATATATATATATATATATATATATATATAAGTGTAAGGAAATAACATATACAACAGCTTTGGCAAATCTCGTGGAAATAAATACAAATGTGAAAGAAATTGCGAGAATAACGTTGCGTAGCTCAATCAAAGTTCCCCAGAGCTGTCCTCCCTTTTTGAAATTTTTGCAAAGGCAATGTCTCAAAATGTTTGAAATGTCTCAAATGTTTGAAATGTCTCAAATGTTTGAAATGTCTCAAAATGTTTGAAAAAATTTCAAAAAGGGAGGACAGCTCTGGGGAACTTTGATTGAGCTACGCAACGTTATTCTCGCAATTTCTTTCACACACATATATATATATATATATATATATATATATAAGCGTGAGAGATATAAATGATACGGAACGTAGCTCTCAGTTAACCTCGATTTTAATTCCAAGCTTTCGGCCTCATTTGGCCTTCTTCAGGGTCTACCAAGACAAGTTAAAATTAAATGAAAACAAAATGAATATAGCATGACAATGCGAACATAAATAATGTTCAAATATACATAACATAGTACCCGCTTCACTTAACGCCATCCGGCGCAATCGTATTATAAAACAATTCTTGCGAACAAACTCCATACATCCGGGGTAATAATACTTCGGCGCTTAGAAACATTTGTATTAAGCGCATTATAAATGCAATGTATTATTATTATTATTATTATTATTATTATATATATATATATATATAGAAATAAATATTATATGTGTTTATGTGCAATAATATATTACCATTTTATCATTCATCAATTTCTTACTAGAAGGTCCCTTGAAGAAGGGTGTATCGGTATGTGAAAGTAAGCATCTTTCAAGTGTACCGAAATGGCCACATCTGACGGTCTGATCGCCGGAAGAAAGGAGGCCAAAGTTTCCACGCGGAAAAAGCTCTCTTGGAATGAAGGTATTGATGACCCTCATATTCAAGATCATCCTGAGCTTCCCCGAGCGTTTGGGAATTCTAAGATAAGGGAAAGACACAGATGGGGGTGGTCTCTTACCCTTTCGATTGCGCCCTTTTCTAGCAGCTCTTGAATCTCGTCGGAGATGTGCTCTAGAAAGGGGGGCGATATGATCGCCGGAAGAATGGAGGCCAAAGTTTCCATGCGGAAAAGCTCTCTTGGAATGAAGGTATTGATGACCCTCGTATTCAAAATCATTCTGGGCTTCCCCGAGTGTTTGGGAATAATAAGGGAGAGACACAGATGGGGGTGGTCTCTTACCCTTTCGATTGCGCCCTTTTTTGATTGAGCTACGCAACGTTATTCTCGCAATTTCTTTCACACACATATATATAAATATATATATATTATATATAAGCGTGAGAGATATAAATGAGACGGAACGTAGCTCTCAGTTAACCTCGATTTTAATTCCAAGCTTTCGGCCTCATTTGGCCTTCTTCAGGGTCTACCAAGACAAGTTAAAATTAAATGAAAACAAAATGAATATAGCATGACAATGCGAACATAAATAATGTTCAAATATACATAACATAGTACCCGCTTCACTTAACGCCATCCGGCGCAATCGTATTATAAAACAATTCTTGCGAACAAACTCCATACATCCGGGGTAATAATACTTCGGCGCTTAGAAACATTTGTATTAAGCGCATTATAAATGCAATGTATTATTATTATTATTATTATTATATATATATATATATATAAATAAATATTATATGTGTTTATGTGCAATAATATATTACCATTTTATCATTCATCAATTTCTTACTTTACTCCAATAAGTGGACATTCATCGTTATAAGCATATATTTATAAATAAACTTTTGTTTTACTTTATCAGTTCTTTTCAGCTAACCATTTCAACGATCTTAACTTCATGCATATATACTCCCCTGTTTGTTTGACACTCATTTCTGCGCTTGCTCTCTTTGGAACACTCTACGTCGAGGTGATTTGCTTGAGTGTCAAGGGACTGGAATCCGAGTGCATAAGTTTCATCATGAGAAATGGCTACCTGACAAATAAGCTATAACAGGATTAAAATCAGCTGGAGGAGGAAGATAAGAGGAGGCAAGAATAAAATTGAACAAAAAGAGGAAAAGATGGCAAGCAAATTGCTAATCCTTTTTGGTGCTTGGTTGATTCAATTTCTTGAGATAGGAATCATCAAGTCTTTCTCTGTCCTCTTGGCCCATATTATCAGAGACATCCACATAACGACGGGCCAATTTGGGATGTACATCGGAATGCATCATTCACTCACTGTCATGTGCGGTAAGAGAAAGTGAATTTAAATAATACAAATAATAATGATAATAATAGTAACAATAATACAAATAATAACAAGAACATTAATAATCAGCGGCGGAGGTGTATTACGCAGTTCTATTCGTCGGGGAGGGGGGGGGGGGGGGGGGGTGACCTATTGTACATCCCCCACCTGATGAAAAGAATATCCTGCATATTTATTCCCATGATAATAACAATAAGAACCTCAGCAGGTATCGAACCAAGGACCTCTCCTATGACAATAAAGCCTTATGTTCTAGCCATAGGCTAGTCTTTACCAGGAAAAAATAACAGTTTAAAATTTCAATTTCATCTTTGATAATTCAGAGACAATATTAGCATTTATGTTAGTAGTAAATATTTCTAGAGTGTAAATCTGTGCATTGTAATATTGCTTATGGCACTTTGATATCCAATCATCTTTTTAACAATCCGTTCAAATCATTTATTTCACGATGAAAATTATCCTGGTTTCTGAAAAGTAGGTAACCCCCCCCCCCCCCCCCCGACGCTTGTATATGATGTTATAGCTCATTGTAAAATGAGTCTGCGTGAGTGTAGGACAAGACACAAATGCACGCATTTGTTAGCTCAGGAGGAAACCTGTACTCAACATGGTCAGATGGTGAATAATTATTGTTAAGCCAAGCAGACAATTTTCCAAGACCTCATTTCTAAAGCAACATTTACATTTTATCATATGGGTGAGTATGTTATGCGATTTAATTATAATCTAATCTGATCCTTGGGAGCACTGTGGTATATTGGTGAAGGCTTTTGATTCATATAAGGAGAGGTCCTAGGTTCGATCCTTGCTGGGTGATTACATCCTTGGACAAGATATTTTAGCCTTATTTATCCCTCTGCATCCAGGTGTAAGTAGGTACCTGGCAATAGCTGGGGTAATAACAATTGTAGGACCATGAGGAAGAACAGCGCTGATGCTGATGAGACTTCCCTGGGTAAAAAAAAAGTTATTATTATTATTATTATTATTATTATTATTATTATCATTATTATTATTATTATTGTCGTTTTATTATACGCACCAAGACTTTAAAAATAGAGGAATAACATTCAATGTCAATCTTTTGTCTTTTGTACTTTATATTTTATACTTGTATCTTATACATAAATATTGAAATAACGTAATGTCTTAAAATATTAAGAGAGAAAACCGAAAAGATAAAATCAGGTGCTGCGTCTCTGTAAGGAAAAATAGAGAAAAAAAGAATATATTTGGCTCTTGCTCAACCTTTAACGCTACCTCGCTCCCCCTATTATTTATTCAATTTATATTTTTTCCCATTCCTTAAATAAGGAGAAATTTTGCCTCTCTCCACTGCCAGCTTTGATTGATTGTGAGGATCGATCATACAATTATTATTAATTTTGTTTAACATAGCTGAACTGTTTGAAATCCATCAAAACTCGCGGCCTCTGCGAGCCAGCTGTATACAAATGCAGTCAATACACGTAATTTCAAAAGCAGATTATGACATTTCCAGTAGTTTACTGCGTTCGAAGCCAGCTTAGGGATTATTATAATCTGCACAGTATTAACTGTGTTAAAAATAAGTTTTCAGAGTTGTCTACTGCCTTCTGTTTGTATCAGGTGAACTAGACTGTTTATCTTGTCTATTGAAACCGTAATATGTCAGTTATACCACCAGACTGATAACAGTACTGACGAAATCTTGGCCGTTCGGGATACATTTTTTTTTGTTCGGTGTGTAGTCGGTCTACTCTGTGTGATTAGGGTAGCGCATTCAGATTGAAGTGTAAACATGGTAAATGGACCGATGCATAAAGAGTGGTCATACCCCATTCACACTGATGAGGCCGAGGCTTGACCGACAAAACACCCAGCCAAAAAAGTTATACATGTAATTATTCTACCGAACGGCTAAGAAACGATTGGTTTATTTGGCGGTGCAACTCAGGTATTAGGTATTATAAAACAACTTTTTAACAAACATCTTTTTAAAATTTTAGTATTGAGACACTCAATTATTTGTAATGATACAGGTATCATCGTGAAGGTATTTCTTGATCGGTATTCCCCTCGCTCCTTAGCTATGTTTGGTGGATTGATAGGCTCCTTGGGCCTCATAGTATGCTCTACAGTCACCAAAGATATTCCCTTTGCAATCTGCCTTTTCTTCTCAGGTAGGAGATCGTGTCAAATCTTTATTAGCTAATTTCCCCAAGATATAGAGTATGAAATAAAGAGGGAAAAGGAAAAGAAACGAACAGTAAATTTGGTCTTGAGGTCTGGATGCCTTGAGGAAGAAACACGGAATCGAGGGTATTCTGCTCATAGACCGTTACCCTGTTTATAGAATGATTATAAAATGATGAAATGATGATTCATTTAAATTACTTTTATATTCACAATGTTAATATGCGTTTCCCTCGCATCGTAAAGAGGGCTGTGGTTGGGGGGGGGGGGGGGGGGGGGGTGGCATTCTCCGTATACTGCCTTGTACGACCATGGAGATGGGAGTTTAAATTCCCATCTGCCGGGTACGACCCCGCAGCAAATGAACTTCTGTTTGATAGAAATCCGATGATACTAATGTGAACTATATTTTCCTTTTGCCCTTTTGAAGTTCTTGACTAATAATAAATTATTTTATTCAGGACTCGGATCATCATTTGTCATCTTTCCACCGCTTGTGTCGGTGATAAATGCATTTGGTGACAAATACTTGTTGGCATTGTCAGTCACCTCAACGGGTGCTGGAGTGGGAATGATGACATTACCGTTACTTACTCAGAGACTTCTAGAGGCTTACAACTGGCGAGGAGCACTCCTCATTCTAGGGGCATTAAACCTTCACGTGATTGTATCTGGGGCATTTCTTGAACCAACTATATTGCCAAGAGAATCTCCAGCTTCTCAGTACAGTCCTCAAGAAATACCACAGACACGTGATGATTCGGGAGCGGTTGCTTCTTTATCAATTCAGCTAAACAGTGAGGAAAATGGCGACAGAGTGCAACCCCACGCTTCACACAGCGATTCACCGCCGTTGCGATGCTTCCACAGTGCTCTCAAATTGTTTTGGGCCGCTTTTCAAAGATCAGGAGTTGATGTCTTCAAAAAATATCAAATGCTCCTTTACTTATTAATAGCTGCTTACCTCCATGGGATCTCGTATGTCGGTTGGACCGTCTTCGTTATCGCGAATGCTGAATCGAAGGGCTTTGACGAAGGAATTGCTGTATTTCTGTCTCTTCTCGGTGGAATCGGAAACACCATTGGAAGGCTCATGCCAGGATTATTGGACTTTCTGAATAAAGATGTGTTTTCTTCAAGGATTTCTTTGCTACTGTTTGGCATGATTGGCGCGTTGCCGTATTGTTTGAATAAGATAGCATCTAGTTTCTCTACGTTATGCATGTTTGCTGTGCTGAATGGTCTTGCGTTGGGAGCAAAAACAGTCGTCAAAACTACATCGCTGATAGACGTAGTTCCACTGTCTTTGTCGTCAACGGTTATTCCGTTCGCCATGATTGCTTCCGGGCTTGGTGAAATAACAGGTGGATGGATGACAGGTATAGTATGACTTTTTCAAGACAATAATAAAGTAAACATTTTTTGGGGGAAAAACAGGAAAATGGGGGGGGGGGGGGGAGACATGGACATGGGCGCGCGCGTCCTTATAATGTGAATGAATAGGTGGGTGATGAGAGAGAAAGAAATAGGAAGAGAGATGGAAAGAGAGAGCAAGAGAGACCGTAACTAGGATCAGGGATGTGATCCTATTCCGGGGATAAATCAAATATGGAAACAGAAATGCAGAAGGATTTATACAGTACATTTTTTCTTATGGTTTCATTGAGACTTATTTTACTATTATGATAATTTGAAGTATCTTCAGGACTTTGGATTACTAAACTTTGTTGCACTTTTTATTTAATTCACGTATTTCAGTTTAATGAATGTTAGATTTTTAAAGACAAACGTTTATTATTACCCTATGAAGAAATAATCGTTTAAATGTTCCGATACAAACAAACGCTGGGAAAAAAGAAACATGGGGGAATTTTCTTATTTTTTTCTATTTCTATATCGCCTACGAAACGCACTCAGAGAACAATTTAATGTAATGTATAGATTTTATTTCATTTCATTTAAGTGTTTCAAAGTAACAATTGTGTAGTTAACAATGTAAAAAATAATTGACAATGCAACAAAGTGCAGGAACATTTTCAATCATTCAATGCAAATTAAAGCGTCTTAACATTTGAGTAGTAAGAAAATAAAATAACAGTGAAGACAACATCAAAGTAATTATCTAAATATGAGAATGAAAACAAAACCAGCAAAGTAACACAATGGAGACATATTTCCCTTTCTACACCGAACGCTAATGTCCTCCTGAAACTTTGCAATAATAACAGCATTTCCAGCGGCTTGTCTCGAATGGGTGGGGTGCGGGAGCGGGATGGGAGCGGGATGGGAGCGGGAACGGGCACACCCTTTCGAGACAAGCCCCCCCGGTTATCTCGAATGGACGCGTTCCCAGCGAGAAGTTCAATGAACGCGCCACTTCGAGACAACCGGGGGGGGGGGGGGGGGGGGGGGGGGGGGGCTTTCCTCGAATGAGTGTGTTGAGTAGACTTTTGTAACAGACGTTTTAGAATTTTTTTTGAAAAATGTACTCTTGCTGGTTTTTTCGTTTTTCTTTTGTCTAAGATGTAGAAAATATAAAAAAACGGTATCTAAAAATGCTTTTGACAAGGAAATCATTATTTGTGCAAAATAAATCGGAGAATTGAATAATTATGCATTAAAACACACGGGGAAGAAAGGGCAAGTGGCGTAGCTAGGATTGTTAATTTATTTTTATTTTTTTGGCGTGACCTGTTAAATATTGTGAAATTGTGTTACAGACATGTGCTGACATAAGCCAAGGTGTGTTTATCATCTTTCCAAAGTTAGAAACACCTTTAAATGCCACTATCATTCTATCAATACCCACTATCAAAAGTCAAAACTCATATCAAAAGGTCGTTTGTACCCGGCCCCCAACTCCCCATACCAGGGGTAGGCCTATGCTCGTAACTCCTTTTCAAAAGTGACCCCCTATTCCGGAGAAGTTGGAATTTGTTTTACCCCCTATCCCGGGAAATTTTCTGAGATATTGGACCCCCTATCCAGGCAATTTAGGAAATTAACCCCCCCCCCCCACCTATCCCCGGGGAGGAAACCACCAGAGTCTGCGAAAATTGACCCCTATTTACATTTTCCCGGGAATATTTTTTCATCTTCCTCATTCATCTTCCTATTTTCTTACTCACCCACCAATAAGGGGTGGGGCATGGCCATCTTGTGCCTCCCCCCCCCCCCCCGTACAAAAATACGCCGCAGTGAATTAACATTCTATTCTGGACTGTCTGCCCGACCAGACCTTTGAATTTTAAATGAACATTCCATTATGAATTCATGCAACCTCATACATTCATTTGACAACCCCCGGTTATCAGTGACGGCACCGGGGGGCATGGGGGGGGGGGGGCATTTGCCCCCCAGTCAGAAGCTTTGCCCCCCAGTTGCCCCCAATAATTTTCGGAGTGAAAAAAATAAAAGGGTGGAAAATTTTGTTTGTCCGCCCTTGCCCCCAACAATTTCTTTTGCCCCCCCATTTGCCCCCCCCCCCCACCCCACTTTAAAAATCCTGGTGCCGCCACTGCCGGTTATATTTTCTACATCTTAGACAAAAGAAAAACGAAAAAACCAGCAAGAGTACATTTTTCAAAAAAAATTCTAAAACGTCTATTACAAAAGTCTACTCAACACACTCATTCGAGGAAAGCCCCCCCGGTTGTCTCGAAGTGGCGCGTTCATTGAACTTCTCGCTGGGAACGCGTCCATTCGAGATAACCGGGGGGGGGGGGGCTTGTCTCGAAAGGGTGTGCCCGTTCCCGCTCCCATCCCGCTCCCATCCCGCTCCCGCACCCCACCCATTCGAGACAAGCCAGTTCCAGCAGTTTAAGATAAATGTTCATTAAAATTTAGTACTTATAAGAGGATAGTAATATTCAATGCTAAATTACGTATTCAGATACTTTTAAGATTATGCATCGATGATATTTTCATTTGTTTTATGGATGATCAAATTTACAGAATTTCTTTATAAAACAAATGTAGGCTTGAAGATAAATCCACTCCCGATGACAAATTGTTTTTGAATGAAAGCAGAAAATAAGAGGAACGGATTAATGAAATATTTGAATGGAATCGGATAAACAATTAGAAAGTTGAATGTGAATGTATTTTTGTATGTTGTGATCACTATACGTATGTGGAATAAAAAATGTTATTTCAGTTAAGAAACAGAGGATACGAGAGTTGTTTATATCATTAACATGAACAATTTCCCATACTTATCTGGCCGATATTTGTAAAACTTTTACCGATCCGTCTCTATAATTTTTCTGCTTTGAAACAACTTATTTTCAAGGGTTTGGTTGGCTTTTGACTGCTCCCCGGTATCTTGTAACAAATAATGCAGTATACCTGTATAAGATTAAGAGATCGGTTTTGGTTACAATAAGAAGGAAATTATTCATGCTTAAAACAAATTTCAGGGAAGACAATTATACTTTCAACCAAACTTAAAATCCTGCTTTTGGAACATGGATCCAACGCAGCAGGTTCACTCAAATTGCATGTTTTTTTTTCTTCAACTTTGCAGGACGAATATACGACATAACGGGTTCAATGGAGACATCTTTCCTTGTTCTTGGATGTATAGATATTGTCGGTGTCGTCGTTCTTTCACTTAGCCTGCTACACGAGAAAATAATTTCTCTTAAATCATAATCTGAGCGACGTAGCATCGAAAAGTACAGAACTCCATAATTATATCCGTGGTTAGTTAACGTGGGATCGGCAACTGCATTCGTGGAAAAAGGTTCAGGTCTGCCTTGATGTTAAATCACCTCGTTTTATGGTAGCAACAGTTCGTAAATGGCTACCTTTTCAGCTCGTATACTCTCAGTGTTTTATCTTCCTGTATTACGAGTCTTCCAGGACCCGGCACGAGAAAAGTATTAACCAACACCATTGACTGGAACTCCACATTCCTCTGTCCTATAACAACACCATTGGCGGCAATAACGTCAACCAAGTAATGTCCTCCTGGCAACTCACGATGCATAGCGAAAATGAAGTCTCTAGATTCATCAACAGTAATGCTGCTAAGGTATCGTCCCGGAGAGAAGAGCCGACGTTGAATGTCACCAGAAGTGCCTTCCAAGATGCTTATCCAATCACCCGATTCATGCCTGGACAGTACGACGATTCTTCTTTCAGACAAGGCATGCATCTGGTGTATCTTAAGAGGTGAGGTGTTCCCAGCAGTGACCGACTTCAATAGATTACCCGAAGATGGATCGAAGGCGTTTATCAGCGACTCTCCCTCATAAGCCGCAAGTATCATGCAATTTCCATCGACCATGTCGACTGTAACCAGAAGAGTTCCTTCGTCACGTTGCATGGCACATATTGCCCTGATCCTTGACCAATCTTCTTCATAGATTAAAATCTCACAGTTGTCGGTGCTACACACCAATTTCCCATCTCTTAGACATCTACAGGTTACAATAGACGAATTGTTTTCGTTTTCAGGGATTACAGTGCGCATAGGTTTACCCTTTAATGATATGTTTCTGACGTAAAGTTGTTTCTTGTTTTCTGCCTAAGAACAACGAAATCCATACCGATCGACCCAATTATCACCAATAGGGTCGACTCCTCAACGTCTAGTTTTAACTCTCTGCGTTCAACCCAATGCTGAAGAGAACTGGCCATGCCGAATGACTTTACTCTGACCGATTCTCAAAATTTAGATTAGAAATTGAGTACCTAAAGATAATAACGCTGATATATTTTCAGAATAATGTGAAGCCATTGAATGTTAATTGCGACTGGACTCATGAAAGAGTGTATCCGTAAATGTACAACATCTGCAAATCATGATACTAGCCTTTCACTCATTACTATGATTATATATTCAAAATATCTTCGCCTAGTTAACCTACTAATATTCCGCTTTAGTATAGTCCATTAATCAAATATTTTACAATGTATCTAGTGCATTCAAGGTGCTTTAGGAATTAATACTCTGGTCAACGCTCCTGCATTTAAAGAACTCGTACCAGTTTTACTTATCCAACTCCCACGTCTTTGGCTTTGTCCTTTAGAAGTAACGTTATCTATATGATCTATATATAAGCATGGAAATTCTGACTTGACCCGTCACTCTACAAAGTGAGCAAACGCCCAGATACAGCAGAAGAATTTTAGTATGTAACTCGGATGAACTCTTTCCTTTTTCCGTGAAAATTATCGTACATCTCTTCCCGGTGTCTCTGATTAAGATTTTTGGTACATTGATGGAGGTTTTATGCCTCGTGTAGCCGTCAAAAATTGTTCAATCCCTTTTAAATTTGCATAAATGGAATGTGTTTACATGTTCATGTATTTGCTTTGATCATGTGAGATTTGGGGAATATTTGTTTTGCTTTTCACTATCAAGTTCTAAGTAAAAACTTCAAGTTTGGACATGTTGACTGATTGTGCAGAAGTCAGCATAGAAATAATGATAAAATGATTAAATATCTCTTGTAATACACACAAACACCCCCCCCCCCACACACACCCTCACGCGCGCGCCCACGCACACACCCAACAGCGAGATTCATGAGATTGGCGATGCAACATGCATATGTTTCCAATATAAAGATCACAGAGTCAAATTTAATCGAATACTCCTGCTCTAATACATGTACTACGAGATATTCTGCGCTCCAGCTTCTGTTGGAGCTGAAACCGTTGTAATGATTTCTAAAGCAGTTTGGAAACGCATATCCAAGTTATGTCATTAGTATTATCATAATTGTAGTTATCATCTTTATTTGCGTAACCAACACAAGCATATGCGTAAAGGATTCATGCCGTCTTCCGTCTATTACCATGATCTTTAATTATATTCATGTTACTCAATATACATGTATAGTGTATTACATACATTTTAATGTGTTGTAAAAGTTTGAAAAATATGTGAAAGAAAAGAATTGTTACTTGGAATTGAATTGAATTGAATTGAATATTTATTATGGTTTATATGTCATTACCAATTTCAACGGTCTCATGTGATTAATCAGGGCATTCTATAATCTTCATTTTGTGAACAGATTTTCGTGTTCTCTTAAATATTTAAGTAAAGATGCAAAATTGTATTGCCTTTATTCTGACATTGTCATAATTTTTTTTTGTTCTCATTATTTATATATATTTTCACATTTCACGTGATTATGTAATTAACGTATTGATTAGATTTAACTTTCAATCAATTAATGGGATTGTTTACACATTTAGGTTCATAAAAATCATATTTGTGATTCTATGTCTCCTTTGAAAGAAACAACATCAAAGAGACTTGTTTAAACTCGGCAGGTGGAAGAAAGTACGCCTGAAGATGACATCACTGTAGATGAGACTTCTGACCCTGCGGCACAGGAAGCCTCGCCTTCATCCTCCCTCAGATCACAAGGACTAGAACAAGAAAATCAAGAACGACCCCGTAGAGATCGACGCCCCCCTCAAATTTGTATATTCAAATTATGATTGGGGGATATTGCAAATATAATACTAGTACACCAAAAGCAAATAGTCGTATAAAGTACGTTTTTCACTCGTGATAATGATTTACTTTGATTAAAGTACTGAATACTTACAAAACCATTAACATACTTGATAAAGATCTGAACTAACATTATGTAATACGAGGATTCATATCATTTTCAATATAGTACTTTTCAAAATTGTTTTTACATTGAAATAAATAATCTCATATTGAATAAAGGCTACATGAAAACACAGTTGAAACCTCTTTCAAATCAGATCGGCTTATTATGATTTGAGTGACTTGTCTAAATTTACCTTGAGCAAGAGGTAAGGTATGGTTATCTTACAAACATCTACAGCTTTTTATGAACACCAATAACATAGTCTTTGTCTTTAACACGTATGATAGTATCTTCAGTACCAAACTATTTTACAAAATGTTTTCTTTACTACAGTCTAAATTTTGCTTTGAATGAATATAGATGCTTGTATTCTAGTATTCTAGCACATTCATGGTTTTTCACCAAGGATCAAAGCGGTTCATACCTAAACTAAGTTTCATATTTTGGGGATATGGGAAGCATGAAAACACAATGCAATAATCAGTAGCACATGTTATTGAAATGACCAAATTGCACCCCAAGAAATTTACAATACTAAAGATTGTACTATGTAAATTTGAATGAATTGACCGACATACAGTTATTAAGTTGTAATTCCTGAAAATTGTTTTTCTCTACATCCAGAGCATTTTGGGCAGCAAAGCTTGGTTTAGGGGCACTTTGGTTTTCCCCTTCCCGATGGAATTGTGTGTAAGTTTTTATATTTTTGTAATGTACACCATACATCTTCCTTCTGACAAAAATTTGGTCCATAATGGTGAATATCATCCGGGGACGAGACGCCTATGCCGTTAAGCCATCTAAAAGGTGCATCCTCTTGTTTGTTCTAGGAACCTCGCCGGGCTTTATACTTTCAGCACATGATCTTAATAATCAAAGAATCTTTCATCTGTATTTATGTTTTATGTTTTATTCTTTCCATTCACCGTTTGCAAATTTGACCTTCAGCCTGACAACCCAAATTTAGAATAAATGACGGACCCCTTAAAGATCACATTGGAAGAAAATTCCATCAAAATAAATATTGGCTTATTGCATAGATGGCATAAATTAAACAAGGTTATCCAAATTCAAAGCTTGGAAACATTTGAATTAATGATTATTATCAATTATAAAACGGTAAAATACAGCCCCCGATATAGCAGCTGAAAAGCTCCTTGAACGCTGCTGAGATGTGTGACGACACACGAAGGACCAGTCCTGTCTAAGCAGACGATGTCCCATAACATCATACACATTTTTCAGTGCCTGTTTTGTCATCTCCTCTTCACTTATTTCTCTTACTTGACTAGCGTCAGTCTTAATGTTAGTCTGTTGCCTCACTCTTAACTTCGTGCATGGTATTATTTTGATGAAAAATGCAGCGTTAAAAAAATAAAGGAATCAGTCACTTGTAAACAAAATAAGACGCCATCGTATTTTCAGCTGCTTGCACCGGGGCATGTTCGGCGTTTCAAGAGGGAACGAATACCATCCAGCTATTATTCGGAGGGCTTTTCAATTTGAAAATGGGGTTTATTACATTGATCATTGACCCTTCTCCTGTGTATTTACAATCAAACGGTTTTAGTTATCAGAATCAGTTTCACTTTCCCTTTTAGAATGGTGTGAAATAAGGTCATGTTAAATATACCAAACTCTTTATAATTTGATAAATAATTGCATTGCAATTACGTTCATTCATTATAGGACGTCGTCTGCTTAAGCAGGGTCGATCCCTCATGTGACGACATCAAAATATCGCTATATTTCTGGCGAATCCTCGGATATTCCAGATGCTTTGAAGAGCTTTTATTTATGTTGTTTTTATAATCATCAGATACGCAGTCGACATAAAACTTATACGATTGCCATCTGTAAGCTTCCCAGTTTCTAGTGATACATTAATTGCCATATTTGTGATTTTCTTCCAATGTGATCTTTAACAAGAAGGTTGGCTATATTCATTTAATACGGTCAGCTTGGAATATTCTTGCATCATCTTTTCCAATACCGTCACAGTAGGTCCATTCCTTTCGGGCTGTATACTAGGATATCTCCTTTGACATCTTCGTGGATCGCAATTTGATTTGAATTCAAACAAAGGAAAGATAGGTAGGTCACTGCCGTCCTTCTGAAAGTCAAAATCCTTTGTGGGGATAACTCTCCAAAGACATCCGCGGCAAAGTCGTCATTCTCGCGGTCCCTATACAAGACTAAAATGGATTAATTTCCCTATTTACGGTGCTGCCATATACATCTTTGCCGTGTAGAGGAAAGGATTTAACAATGATAGCTCCTGAAGCATTAAAAATGCAGATAGCCTTAACATCGGGGTCGCATTTTGTCCTGACAGCAATATGTCCATTTGCCCTGGCATGCATCTCATGAATTTTAACGGTCCCAGTGTTAGCTCCCTCTATAATGCTCCAATCACTTTGGTTGATCAGATAGATAGTAAATGAACCATACGCAGCAGCCATTAGTGTACCATCTCCGCCAGCAGTAACTAAAATACTCGCATTAGATGGCACTTCCAATGGAATTTCTTGTATGATTTTCCATTCGAATGGCCTAAAATATTTGATGATTACGACCTTGCCATTCCGGTTGCCACATGCAACTAACTCGCCTTCCATGCCATTTTCTACAAGTGAGACACAACGGTATAATTATGTCGAACTCGTCATCAGACCCTACCTCCTTGTTACTACTAACAACTATGAAAATATGACCGGTAATCATCTCTTTGAGAAAAGTCTGATGAAATTTTGCAATGCGACATTGGTGTACCTAAATGAAATATTACTTACTGTCTTTAAAATAAGTTTTAAAAAGAGTTAAAAAACGTTGATTGTAATCAAACGTTTTAATATCTGATTAACTGTTATGTTCATATATTCATTAAACATGGTGTGTTTTATTAGGTAATTACTTCAACAAAAATACTTAGCTATCATCGTTTGATGACATGGTAACATGTGTGAATTGTTGTCCAGTGATGGCATTACTATTTTGTTCTGGACTATTTGGGTTATAGGGACCCTTATTAATAAATTTAGAATGGACACTTGCCATCGTTAAGAAGAGATTTTGGTGGAAATTCTTCAAAAGTGTCTTATTTGCCATAATAAATGAAAACAGAAGTGTTTCCATAGCGGATGGGGGCTTTCTATATAGGAATATACCTGCCACCTCGTCCCCTCTCAGTGGCCGCCGCCCATGTAATCACGCCACTCAGAAATGTTTAAATACTTATATTTATCTTTATTCGATTATTTCATGTCATGACTATAATCTAAGCGGTGAAGATATTATGTACATTAGGCTAAAATCAACGTCTTAGTGCTTACCCTGTTCATGTAAACCTCTTCAAAATTGTTGTTATAAACATCTACCATATATCAACAAAAAGAAGAAAACAAAAGAAAGAGAGAAAATGTGAGAATTTTATCGTTAGCGTGTACGTCAATTCAATTCTGAATTATTCGGATAAAAGAAAAACATGCTTTATTTTTTCGTGCTTCCTAACCGGCCTCTCTCCTTTAACAATGTAATAAATTAATATCTAAGGAAGCATGCTTCAACCTCAATGTTGTTGAAGTACTGAAATAGAGATACAAAAATGATAACTCGTATCAGGAGGTTTTTTCGTAGAAATTCGATTTCAAACACTGTTTCAAAACTCACTCAGTGCCGAAAACGAATTTGGCTGGAAAAAAGTTCTAAACTGGGTACCGTGAAACAGGGTTTCAAAACTGTGCTTTATGACTGCGTTTTAAAACGCTGATTGTAGCTTCGCAGTTGAGTTATAAACTCCCCTAGACAAATCGACACGATCCATCCAGCTCAAAAGGTTGACTAGATACGTGTGGATAAAAATTATCTTGTTAATTAATCAGTCCAAAGAATCAACACTTATAGAAATGACACTTCTATTTATTCCTGTATCGCATGTTATGTGCCCCCATAACGTATGAAAAAAGAAGCCATGAACAAAAATGATAACTGATTTTTCAACCATTATGATGGTATTCATACCAAGTAAATTGTAACGATATTGATGTGAGTTATGTGCTGACTGGGCTTGTCGCTCGAATTGTCAGTGAACCGGGTGGAACTGAGAGTCGCAGTGATTGATGCAAATATTGTGAATTCGTTTAAGATTTTAAGTCTTTAGTACTAATAATCTAATATAACATAAATCTGTAGTATACCTAGATTAAATTTAAAGAGAACTATTGCTGGGCTAGCGCCATGAGCGTCCTTGGACGGTGTGTGCGCTCTACAAGTTTTCACCATTGTTATTATTATTATTCTAAAACCTCCTAATTTTTTTCTTCAAAAATTCCCTCGCTCGCTCGTAATGCGACCTCGCAAAACAGTATTGATAAGTATAGCTAATATTGGAACACGTATCAAGCCAAACAGAACGAGTATAAACGCCAATTCGTTTGAGATGGTTAGACTTGCATGGAAAGAGCAAAATGTAAACATACTCCTTGGAATAGCCGCTTTGTCTTGCACATTTATGTTTGTATATGAAGTATCTGTCAACATGATCTTTGGCGCTATAATGATATCTAGATAAATAGAAACGATGGTATGCGATATCAAATTATGTAATAAGAAATGATAAATTGACTACATTTCACTCGATAACAATTCATGATTTATCTCATATCTAATAAAATACATATTATATATTGACAGATAAATACAGCTCACACGAGTAAATAGGCTATTACTTTGAACTTTGAGTAAATATTCAGAGTTTTCTTGAATATAATAGAAAATAGGCAATGGAAAAACAATGTGAATGATGAAACACTCAATACAATACTAAAAGAAAACTTTATATATATACACACTAACTGATATACTTTATACATTTTGTGAGAGGCCCATGTAAATCAGAAAATACTCTAAAATTTATACAATTTATAATTGTATAATCTTATAATTTGCTTACTTTATTGATTGACTTTCATTTACTGTACTTATACCTTGTATTACCGGTAGTAGTTTTTTCGTTCTTGTTAATCTTTGTAATTGATAGTTTATATTGTACACATGTTTTATTCAGCTTTTGGCTGCGAAACATGTTTCTTTCAATAAACCATTTTTTAATTGAATTGAATTGAATTGAATACAAAGCAATATCAAATATTACGAGTATAAATATATACTAGAGAAGCAGCCCGTGGACATCCACGTACCGTATATTTGTCACAATAATCAAATTAATAAAAAGAAGTCGGGTAAATTGTTATATTTTTTTACCAAGAAGTATTTACAACATGTGAGTATGTGTTATTTATCCAAATCTTTCATGAGTTCCGAAGAAAATACATGTTCATCTTGATGAAGACTAAATGATATGGATATAATTATGTTCGAGTAGTACTATATCCATGTTAGAGGGAGCGATTTTTGATCTTGTCATGTTTCTGTGGGGTAATAATCAGAGAAATTAAGGCCATGAAAACATGACATGCATAATTAGCGTCCCTAACAATACAAATATGAGCAAAATGAATTTATTGTCATTTTATTTTCAGGGGGATTATGGCCCTCTTATATGGGTCTTGGGAGGACCTGACGGATTGACTTTTCCCTACTACCCTCCCGTCACCCCAGCGTGGCAACCGATATTCCTAAGTGACGTGATCTCCTACACCTCCCCTCCCCCGAATGATATCTACAGATCTGTTTAGTCTGTCATAAGGGAATGAATAATATATTTGAGGCGATATACAATAACATGTTTCCAACGGTATGAGGGCCATTTTCCCCATTCATGTCACTTTAGTTGTTGATAATAGGAATGATTTATGCAACAGCCAACCAAATGTGCGTGTAGGTAAACCCTAAACACTAACCCTAACCCTAAGCCTAAACCCTAAACTCTAACCCCAACCCTAACCCTATATATTGTTTTCATTTTGGGTAGCTTTCCCAAAAGGAAGTTTAAGTTAGTATATGCTTCCATGATATGAGTAAAAAGTAGAAAATAATAAATTAATTTTAAACAAAGAGTCCTTAAATAGGAAGTGGCCGAAACCTCCCTCCCCCTTTTCTTACATTCTAACAGTTACACGTTCCTACCCTTTACCTTGCCTCATTGAACATCAACCCCCACAAAAAACAAAGACAATTGAAGCACAGAAAGAATTAAGTTCAAGTAAGGAAGTAATGGAACGCTTACATAAATCAAACTTCCAAACGAGCCGAATTTTCACAAATAAAAGGCAGAAAAGTTTACAGGCACCTGAATCGATCGCGACGAGGGGATGTCTCATTGAGACCTGTACATCATCCGCTTAAATCACTTGTTGAATTAAAAAGCAAATTGCAGTAGGGGCAGGTTTTGATACCCTAAACAGAGAAACCCGTCTATCCCTGATTTTTTATACCGTTAACGGCAATTTTATATCTTGCTTGGTATTTTACAACCTACTTTGAGGATTACATGATCATCATCATAGTCCTTTATTTAGCCAAAGAGGAACCGTAAAAAACTGACCGAATTTGGAACGCATTACCGAACTATATCCCCCCCCCCCCCCTTCCGCGGATCTTCTTCTTATCATCTCTGAATTTGATACCCTATTTCTTGATACCTAAACGGGCGTAACCCGGGTTATGCGCTTATTGCTGAAAAGGTACCCTTTTTATCCGTTTTCTTGTACGTGGATGATGCCTGATGTACCGGCCTCAATGAGAAATGCCCCCCCCCCCCTGTAACCATGAAACTACAAAATAATGATGTTACTCTATGCGTGAAACATACTACATGCAGTACATGTAGAAGTACACGTGCGCTGTGTTTTGATGCGCCGTATACATTGAAGCCATACATGTAATAAAATACTACAGCATGCGGAGCTGTTGTTCTTTGGCAATATACAAATTGAGGTTTCTCCCCGTCACAGGTAAAGGGTATGGGTTGGGGCATTACAGAAGGTACTTTTTCGTGCGTACGGCAGTGCGCTGTTCCATAGGCAGAATTATTACTCCCTCCGAAAATTCAATGTTTAAAAATTAATTTATGAAATATGGACTGCACGCCAGCCCTCAAAAAGTGCCTCCCAACCCTCTAAGAACCATTCCCCGCCCGTGGGTACCAAAAGGTGGGTACCAAAAAAGCCAGGGGAGGCGCCTATTCGAACCAAAAAAGGCCCCAAATCATTAGCGTAATATATATATATATATATATACATACACCAAAAATCGCCTTGAAGAATATAGGAAAGTGTTAATAATATGGTTAAGAATAAGACATTGAAATGGGAGCAACACATACATTTCATTATTGGTTGTTAGATTTACTATCTTACAAGTAAATATGCAGAACACTTTGATGCTATGATGTAATGGCACATCTAACAATAAGGTTGGCAGTTTAAAAAGTTCATTGACATGTACATGTATTGAATATGATAATACCAGGGGGTACCCGACCAAGTTCTGTTTTTATTAATCTTTTCATCATTGAGATTATGAAGCTACTTTGTTTAAAAAAAAGGAAATATTTCTTTTCATTTGCCCCCAGTCAAGGAAGCAAGAAGTTTTGGTAAACAAAATAAATTACCACAATTTTATTTAGCTGTATTAGGTGTTTGGGCATCCTTTAGATTCCTTGATTTATTAAAGGTAACGGATATCGGAAATCAAATTATTTGGAATAATAGTAATATAAAATATGATAACAAAATGCTGTTCTTCAAAAGATGGAGCTATTAGGGATCATCAGTGTTAAACAAGTAATAATAGATGGACGTTGGAAGGAAGTTAATGATATTTTAAAAGATTTTGAATCCAAAAATTTACTGTGTCATTTTGAGCTATCAAAATTTAAAAAAGTATTCCCTATAATTTGGTTAAATAAAACAAAAAATAGACAGTATACTGAGTACAACCAAGAGGATTTGTTCGAAATTTCCTACTGGCGATTTAGTTAATATAAGAACTATTAAAGCCAGTTGAGTTGAAACAGACGGAACCATACTATTTTAATTTTTGATTTTGTATGGGATAAAGTTATGTTTTTTAAAACTTAGGTATATAAAATATAAAAAGAATTAAGACAATTTATTCAAATGGAATATATTAAGTGATAATCAATGTTATATATGTAAGTGTCAAGATACAACAATGCACATGTTATTTGAATGCAAGGGAGTATAGATCTTGTGGAAAAATTATTAAACGAATGATTTTTTGATCAAGAACTTCAGTATCTTTAATTTTTAATGTCATCAATGATTTATTTTGGCAGTGTATATATTCTGTAATTATTTGTTATTGATACATGAATAAAGATCCTCGTATGAGGTAAAAGAGAAGGAAAAAAAAGGAGGCAAGAAGTTGATATTCGTAACGTAACAAAAAACAAAACCAAAACAAAACAAACACACCCAACATAACAACCAAGCATAACAAAGCCATGGTTTAGCTGATTACAATAACTAAATATAATAATAATAATAATAATAATAATAATTATAATAATAATAATAATAATAATACATTTATATAGCGCAACCACTATGCTAATATGCTCTCATGCGCTGCAAGAGCTCCTGTTATGCTTGATTAAAGAAAGATTATTTTACAAATTTAAACAAATAAATGGTCAGGGATGAATATTTCCTGACTGCAAGAGGTAAATTATTCCAGGCTTTGGGGGCTGCACATGCAAATGCACGATCTTCCAATGTTTATGTTTGTTCTATGAAACGGGATTGAAACAGCAAAGTATCATGGGAGCTGCAAAGGTTATGAGAATGCATGTGAGACCCTGTTTTCAACAATTCTGTTATATAACTGGGGGCTTGACCATTTAAGGCCTGATACATAATTAACGCAATTTTGAACAAATTCTTTGACGTACAGGTAGCCAGTGGAGGTCTCTCAGAACAGGCGTTATCCGTGAAAATTTTGAATTACCGCAAATTAGTCTTGCACATGTGTTCTGGACTCGCTGAAGCCATCCAATTTGGGATTCAGGGAGTCCGAACAATAAGCTATTACAGTAGTCTAAATTACTGATGATGCAAGCATGAACTATTGTTTTGGCACTATCCTGATCCAAATATTTTCGGATATGTTTAAGATTATATATCATGTAGTATGCTGATTTGCATACACTTGTTATGTGTCTTTCCATATTCAAGTGTGTATCAGATTTTTTGAGCTCATAGAAGGGTCTATGACAGAGTCCCCTACAGTAACTCCATCAAGGTCCAGTTTTGATACTTGTTTAGGTGTGCCAACAATCAGCAGTTCAGTTTTACCGTCCTTTAGCTTCAGCCTGTTTTGCAACATCCACCAACGTACATACTTGACACATGCCTCAAGAATCGAGGTGCTATGTTCCGTTGCAACTGCATCAGGCTTGAAAGATATATATAATTTAGTGTCATCTGCATAACAGTGGCATGATACAGATGGGAATTTCTTTTGAACATTAATAATGAGATTAGCAGTACACAAAGTAAACAAAATGGGGACTAACCTAGAACCCTGAGGAACTCCGGAGGTTACTGGAAATACATCAGAAACAGCATCGTCAATGTTTATCTTCTGATGTCTGTCATTCAAATATGATTCAATCCACTTTAAAACAGTACCGTCAATATAAAAACTGGTTTTTAGAGTGTCCAATAAACAAGAATGATCTATAGTATCAAAAGCACTGCTTAAACCTAATGAAAGTAAATCTGTGACTTTCTGATCATCCATGGCCATTAAAAGGTCACTTCTAATTTTTAAGAGTGCTGTTTCCGTGCTGTGAAATTGTCTATAGGCAGACTGATTGGATGGCAAAAGGGAATTACATTTAAGATGATCAAGGATTCGTTCATCAACAGCCCCTTCAACCAACTTTGATATGTATTTCAGATTACTGACTGGTCTCAGGTTGCTATACTCTAACTCAAGGCAAGGTTTTTTCAAGAGTGGTTGGACGAGACCAACCTTCCACTGCGATGGAAACTGACAAGTTGTGAGAGACATATTAATCAAAGATGTGAATACTAAAATCAACTCACTAGTACATTGTAACAACACTTTAGTGGGCATAGGATCCAATTCACATGACTTTTTACTAAGCTTCATTATGAGCTTTTCAGCGTCATTCTCAGAAAGTGGATGAAATTTACTTAACACAACCATATCATGGGAAGTTCCTGCAGGAGTAATAATTTTACAGCATGAGCATCAGCACTTGCCTCAATATCTTTTTGAATTTTCATAACTTTGTCATGAAAAAAATTTCCCAATGCATTCGCAAAAGCGTCCTTATCCAGTAGTACATGGTTTTACATGTTTCTGATATATTTAACAAAGATTTAATGACTTTAAAAGTCCTTTCTGATCATCTTTGTTCTCCACAACCATATCTCTGTGATATTTCCTGCGAGCATCACTCAAAACATGCAATGTTGAATTACGAAGGGACTTATAATTATCCTAATCTCTATCAGACCTTGTTTTAAACCAGATTTTCTCTTTTCTGTCTTAACTCTATCAGTATACCAAGGTACATAGGGGCGTAGGACAACTTTTTTCGTTATTACAGGTGCATGTTTGTTCAAAACATTAGTAAGTGTAGTGTCGTACAATGAAGCCAATTCAGTAAGATCCTTGGTTACATTTTACACAGCTCACTCCCAGCAATATCTGATTTGAGAATATCTATGTCTATAGAAGACAGCCTCCGGAATGATATCATTTTAGAAGGTAAATGTGGTTTGTGTGAATTTAAATGGCACATTACGGGAAAGTGATCAGATATTATAGAGCCTTGTGGTCATGCTTGCCCTTTAACAACATCATCAGATTGTCTACAAATCATGAGATCGAGAGTGTGCCCGTGCTTATGAGTATTAAAATTTACCAATTGTTTACAACACAGAGATTCAATGAGTTCAAGTTGAAAGGATGCAGTACCATTGGGATTGTATGGGATCCTCCTCTTTAGAAAGTGTTTTCTGCTGAAGTGTCCATGAATAGAACTTGAAGGCTGCACAAAAGGCTGTTCACTGCATTTCACTGCTTACTCAGATCATTGCTTTAATTTTTTGATGACGATATTCTTTTCAACAAGTCTTTCACCCTCTGTTACAAGTTCTCTTCGTAGTTCAAAAACAGTAATCAGTTTGAAAGGGAAGAACATTTGGGAATAATCAGTAGTCAGTTATTGTATTTTGATTCCCCTTGAAATGCTACAGGGGAAAGGATGAACAATTCTTTCAGTTTTGGTACTACCGTTCAAGGATCGTCTTTGTTGAAAACATTAGATGTGTACCATTTTGTACAACAAGTCTGTCCTGGCCTGATATCATACAATTACAAAAAGGATCCATTGAATCGAACTTCACAATGCTCCCGGCAATCGGATCTCCATTATCAGCTAATACATCAATGGAGTAGTTTCCCTTGAGCATGTAGTACATGATGAAGATGCAGTCGCGTGATGTATCCACAGCAATGCTTGTTACAGATCCTAGATGATCCAAGCTGACCTGCTGCTGCATTGCTCCGGAAAAGGTGTTCAGAATAGCAACACATTGTGGATGATTCGAAAACACAACTACTTTCTCCGATGATGATAAGGCATGCATTTCTTGAATCTCTCTATCTCCTGCAGTGAACGACCTCGACAGTTTGCCGGTAGAAGGGTCGAAGACGCTGATGGTTGACTCTCCAGAATGGGCTACAAGAATCATGTTCTTTTGATCAACTGTCAGCAGAAGAGTAGCATTTTCTTTGGACATTTCATGTATTGTCTTCATCTTTTTCCAGTTTGCGTCATAGATTAAGATTTGACCTCTACCGTTAGTACACACATGTCTACCTTTTTGGAGAGTTTTACAGAACCAGGTTTGGTCATCGCTCTCTGGGATGATTATCCTTCTCTTGTTGGTTAGCAAATGTCGAACGTAAACCGAATTGTCCCTTCTGTTCCGTATTATTATCTCATCCCTATTTAGTGACCCTATCATAAAATGTTCTTGTTCCAGTGTTGAACGATCCCACCATATTTCCTGCGCCATTGTCGATGTTGTTGAGATAATCTTTGTGTTAGTGTTCGAAGACAAGAACAATGTACCTTATGATGATATTAATGCGGGTAATACAACCCTGGCAAAAAAAATATTAAACCAAGCTCCAATTATAGGGGTAATATATGACTCATGCAAACAAACAAAACTGAAATATTTTCATTGTAACTCCTTGTCAATGATTGAATAACATATTGTAGAAATTCTAACTTGTTATTGTGGTGTTCTATTTCCTTCTTACCACATAATCAACATCATCAGTCTTGGTACGGTAATTTTTAAAATGGCTGTTGATCAGATTTCCTAATTAGACACTCCACAGCTCACTGAACGGCTTAATTGATTTCGTATAGATGATTTTATTGCGTTATTATTCGACATGGGTAGGAACAGAAAAACAGGGCATGAACCTATGTAAGTTCGAATACATTTAAGGAAAACATATTTACGAGGCTGGTGATATCGAAATGGAAAATGTCGATATCACCAGTCTGGCTAATTGTCACCAACAGCCATGGAAAATATTAATAGATCAAGACTGATGATGTTATGTCTGTATTAAGAAGAAAATGAAATACCATAACAGCAGGGTCGAATTAGATAAGACTGAAATAAACATCGATTGAATGTTGATTACCTGGAATTTGGTTCAGGGATCGAGAGATTGCAAAAAAATAAAATCTCCATACAACAAACAAAAATGAAATATTTTCATTGTAACTCCTTGATTGAATAACATATTGCAGAAATTCTAAATGGCTGTTGATCAGATTTCCCAATTAGATATTCAAGTTAAAGGTAATGTTTATTTTTGGTAAGCCCTCAAAGACTTTTCGTCATATTTATTGCATTTTTGTTGATAAATAGTAAGATACTAGCAGTACAAAGATGTGGTGAAGATTTCACGTCCTAAAGTGGCATATTAAACAATGAGAGGCAAACAATAATTTAGGTGCCGGGTCAGGGATATAAACTCCCAACAACTTCAGCCTGCATTATACACGATATATATACACGCGTTCAAAACCTACACAGATTGGCACACATGCTATCTGCGTGCGAAGCCTCGGGATTGTTGTACAGGGGGCCGTCGGGGTGGTAAGGTCCTAGCGTGTAGGGCAGCATATTGGCGTGATCTATCATTCATTACCATGGGCGTTAATCGTTACGTAACTCTATTCATCATGGGGGGGGGGGGGGGGACGGCTATTGTGTCGTCCCCCCCATGATGAATAGAGTTACGTCACGATTAACGCCCATGTTCATTACGTATATTTACGGTAAAGTTCACCGTAAATCATTGATGGAATACCAAATAATGTCTTACAAACATCGTTTGATACATGGGAAACAACATGAGACTATAACAGCTTTCTTTCCAGTTTCAATTTTGCTACCAAATCTGGCCAAATCAGATTTCCTAATCAGATATTCACGCAATTGATTTCATAGAGATGATTCTATTACGTTATTATTATAAATGGGTACAAACAGATAAACAGGGCAGAGAACGTATAGTTCGAATACATTTAAGAAAAACATATATACCAGGCTGGTGATATGGAAATGGAAACTGTCGATATCACCATTTTTTTCATCAACAGCCATGACAAAAATAATATATCAAGACTGATGATGTTATGTCTGTGTTAAGAACGAATTAAAATACCATAACAGCCGGGTCCAATTTCTGTGACATTTTATTTATTCAAGGTAGAACAATGAAAATTTCATTTTTGTTCGTTAGTATGCGTAATATATTATCCCTAAATAATTGCAGTTCGGTCTAATATTTTTTCGAGGGCTGTATATTATGTTCTTGTCATACACTGCATGGAAAAGCTTGTCATAAAATGTATAAATTGTTTTCGTAATATTACTCTTAGAAAAAAATGAAATAAACATCATTTGAACGTTGATTACCTGGAAATTGATTCAAGGATCAAGAGAAAAAAAAAATATCAATACAACAGACGTGCAATGCAAAAATGACATAGATAATAAAATATCTTTCATTACAAAACTTTATTTTTAACACAATGCAGAACCAAGGAGAACTAAGAACTTTAATCCGTCACTGAAGACGAATTAGGTGGTCTGTCTGTCCATTGGGCAAATTGCTTTGTAAGATGTGATAATATTTGTGCAAGATAATACACTTCATAATGTTAACAATGGATGGAGACTTGCATCATAGAAAATCGGACGATTTGATATTGCAGGATACATGAGAGATTAACCCCAAAGGTTAAGGCACGACGGGGAATCCGATTTCCAATAAGGTTGTACACAAACTTCTGCACACTACTTTCCAATAGACATAACACGCAAAAAAGGCAGTTTATTGCATTGTTTGTGAGTGTATATGTTATAATAGTTGAAGAAGATGGAAAATGGAAGGCAAAAAGAAGGGGAAAAAATGAAAAAAAAATAATAATGGCCCCACCGGTGATCGAACCTGGATCACCGGAATGGGAGGCGAGTGCTTTAACTAATACACCAAATTATTTACCATAGAGATAACACGTAAACGAAAAACGGGATTCTCAAATCACATTTTGTAGTTAGAAAAATGGGCATCATCCCGACATCTGATCAAAAATGGGAGGCCACATTTACGCTAGTCCATAGTCTCAGCTATACCTTACTAACATTTGGAAGGAAATAGACCAAAAGCAACTGGGAAACTGGTAAAAGAACAATGTCATGTATTATGATATACCTTGTGCACGCCTTGACTGTCACGGATGATACAACAATATGGTTTCGTATAGGCTTTTCCTATTATGAGTTCCTCCGCGTGAGGTGAAACACGCGCGAGCGGTGGGGGGGGGGGGGGGGGGGGGTTATTTGGAGGCAGAATTAACATTTTAGAGAGAGGCACAGCTAAGTATGAACATTTATCTAAAAGGGTTCACCCTGAAATAGTGGATGGAAAGGTCTTATAAAATGTTTCAATGCGGCAATGCCTTACCCGAATGCATTATCGCGAAGAGTTAGAAAAAAAAAAATGATTGTAATCAAGTGTTTTATAAATAATTGACTGTTGTGTTCATAATGACAAATATTGTGCCGTTGTAGATGTTATAGATTATGGGGCACTTACATCTTTGAATATCAGTATATTTTTAATTTTGGCTCCCTTTAAGAGCAACATTCCGTCTACCAACTTATCCGACTAAATTAATGACCATGCAGAGCCTCTTTTTTGTTTGAATTATACCAATCAGTTTTCACTCTTCTGCTCTTCATGCAGCCATTGTACAGTGCGTCCCAGAGAAAGTTAACAGTCAATGAAGGCTTCCAAAATAAATATTTCAAAATATTTGAAGCATATTGTCATACCTGTGGATAGCTTAGGGGCTCTTCTATTACATGACACCTAAAAAATCTGGCGATATTTTACTTTCGAGTGAGCAAAGACCATTTTTGTGAAAGGTGCAAAATCTAGACAAGAATTTGTATTTCATCTGGATGCTATGAGCAAATTTGAGTGTCATGAAGAAAGCTTATAAATATTCATATTTGATCAATAGTATGCAATTTATGAAAGAAGAGCTTCATGCTTCAGTAAGCAATTAACTGCTTTATTGAGTGTTTTGAAAGATTACTTTTGGCTAGGGTTTAATTCAAGCTGTTTTTTCAGTTAACCATGAAGTTTCCATTGGATATGTCAGGACAAAAAGAAAAAAAAAACATTATTGCCTTTTAATGATCAGAATATGAAGTTTCTAAGCCTTTTTCAAGACTCTCAACTTTGCCGATACCAAACAGAACGGGGTAATACAAAGTTTTGTCAACCATGGATTTTGCACCATTTAACAATAATGGTTTTTTGCTTACTCAAGCGTAATACTGGGCGTTTAAAAAAGAAGGAAACCCAACTTTGAAAATTTCCTACGAGTGGACTATATATTTACCGGTGTTTAATATCATATGAAAAAGTAATTAATTTGCTTTCAAATGGTAACTTGTTTAGGTTTCCAGGTCACGCATCAGTGAACACCATTGCTTTCAAAATTTTGTGCGAAATTCCAGTTGGTTCACTTTCTTGTAAAACACACATGGGGGCGCGCATGACTTTTTTTTTTAAACGGCAAGGTCCCATTTATTGATTAACATTGATAAGAAGTAAACAAGATAATCAATTATAGGGCTTTGGAGAAAGGATAATTTGTATGACAATTTTTCCAACACCAAAACCAAGCTCTCAAAATTTCTTTACTTTTTTTTACAGGCCCAACATTCTGAGTAATTCACAATGGCTTAAGTGAATATTTCAAGGCGAAGGTTTTCCAAATAATTCACTCTTCTGACAGTATAAACAATAGGCAAGCAAAATCTTTTTTGAACTTTTCGTAGCGAAGCGAAAATATATGTTGAACTCTTTGTAGAGAAAATGTACAGAAGTTACATATTTATCTCTGAACCTCGCTGCCCAAATATGGGAATATTCTTTCTCCCCGCTGCCCGAATATGATGTGGTGATTGCCAAAATATCGGAACTTTTAGATTCCTGGGGGAGGGGGCTGCAGCCCATTGCCGAATGGGGGTGCCTTTTGCCCGGGTATCAAATTTTGCCAGCGAGCATCAATTTGTTTTTTTAATTTTCGTAGAGAAAATGTACAGAAGTAACATCCACAAATTACATAATTATCTCGGGACCTCGCTTCCCATATATGTGAATATTCTTTCTACTCGTTGCCCAAATATGAAGTAGTTATTTCCCGAATATGGAAACTATGAAAATCCTCGGGGGGGGGGGGGGGGGGGGGCTGCAGGCTACTGGTGAAGGGGGGCACCTTTCGTCCGAATTTTAATTTCCGAGCGAGCGAGCGAGCCAAAAAAAATTGACAAGTTTTTTTTCCTTTTCTTTTCTTTTTTCTTTCCTTTCTCCTTTCTCCTTTTCCCTTTCCTCTTCCCTATCCCTCCCCCTCCTTTTCTCTTTTGCCAACAGAGGTGGCGCATTTATTACTTTTCTTAAGGAAATTGATATGCATCTTGTATCTCTATCTAATGACATTATTTTATAACATTCTTCCACTTAAATGATTTTTTATAGTGTAATACTGTACTGCCACAGACGTAGCCAGGATTTATCAATAGGGAGGGGGCAGACGTAAAGGATCCAACCGCATAGCCAGGATTTCATTTTAGGGGGCGGTTGTGAGCACGCCTCCCGGGGAGGGGTGCAGGGAGGGGAAAACTTCCCCCTCCCGCGCGAAGCGCGAAAGCTCTGACGTTTTATAGCAAATTTGAGAGAAAGAACGGTTCGTAGCACCCCTTTTCAGGCGGAAAGTTATTTCGACGTCCGGACTGCTTTTCGGTTATTTGGATGTAATACTGCACTGTAACAGGGATGGGTGCAGGGAGAAGGAGTCCCCTCCCCCCTTCCCGCGCGAAGCCCCAAAGCTCTGACGTTTTAGCAAATTCGAGAGATAACGGCTTGTAGCAAACACTTTTTAGGCGGAAAGTTATAGTTCGATGCCCCGACTGCTTTTTAATTACTTGGACGCAATATTGCGCTGTATGTAACAGGTGATGATGACGGGCAGTCAACCTGCCCGGAACGTCGAGACGCCTCATCTCTCCTACTCTTCACCGCCGAGACTTCTCACCGGATCTATTCTCCACCGCCGAGACTTGTCACCTCATCTACTCTTCCTCTTCCAGCCACCTTTCTCATCTGGTTTACAGTCCTGCTAAGGACCTTGTTTCTTTCTCGACTATCAATATCTCATTTTCTCTCCTTCTCTCATCATTCTCTACCCTCATTTCAATATCCCAACAGTCCTTATCAGGACTAACACATGGTGAACCGTAAACCTCCTCCACGTTATCTACACCACCATGCAAACCTTCAAAGATCATCTGAAGAGGATAGGTGACAATGACTAGTACATGTCATTTACTTTTGTGCTATATCGAGTTACTGATTTATTCTACACGTGACTCCTAAAACGAGCACGAATGGTTGTATTTTGTAACATTGGTTCATATAAATCCAAATAATGCATCACTTTGGAATTAGCTTGTTACAATATTGTCGACCCCAATTATAAACGGATATCCATGAAATCGAATACTTTTCAGTATTTTGGAATAAGTCGGACTGCCCACGTTGCACTGCACTGACAGGGGCATCGCTAGAGGGGGAGTGTGTGTGTGTGTGTGTGGGGGGGGGGGGATAGAGTGTCACCCCCACTCAAAATTGCTGTCGGCAAATGTGGCACCTCTGTCGGCAAAAAAGAAAAAGGATGGGGAAAAGGAGAGGGAAGAGGAAAGGGAAAAGGAAAAAAGAGAAAGGAAAAGAAAAAAAAATGGAGATGAAAGGAAAAAAAAACAGAGAAAACAAAGAAAGGAAAAGGGAAGGAACGAAAAATAAAGGAACAATTTTTTTTTGCTCGCTCGCTCGCAAAAAAACACTGAAAATTTAATATCTGGGCAAATGGCGTCCCCCTTCGGAAGTAGCCTGCAGTCCCCCCCCCCCCCCAGAGGATTTTCATACTTTTATTCGGGCAATAACGACTTCATATTTGGGCAACGAGGAGAAAGAATATTCACATATTTGGGCAGCGAGGTTCCGAGATATTATGTAACTTTTGTATGTAACTTTTGTACATTTTCTCTACGAAAAGATTTCGCTTGCTCGATTCTCTCGCTCAAAAAAATTTAGAGATTGCAAATTTGATATTCAGGCAAAAGGCGTCCCCCTTCGGCAATGGGCTGCAGCCCCCCTCCCCCGAGGATCTTAAAGGATCCGATATTCGGGAACCACCACTTCATATATTCGGGCAGCGAGGAGAAAGAATATGCACTTATTTAGGCAGCGAGGTTCCGAGTTAAATATGTAACTTCTGTACATTTTCTCTACAAAGAGTTCAACATATATTTTCGATTCGCTACGAAAAGTTCAAAAAAGATTTTGCTTGCTCGATTCTCTCGCTCAAAAAAATTTAGAGATTGCAAATTTGATATTAAGGCAAGAGGCGTCCGCCTTCATAATTTCTCAAAATTTGCTAAAATGCTATAGCCGTGGTGGCAGAAAGACAACATTAATATATAACCTTTAATTATATAAAGGTAGAAAAGCCTTATATTGCCTACCGTGGGAGATTATCTCAGATCTCGGGGCTGGTTGAGAGAGAGAGAGTTCTTCATCAATCCAGCGGTGCATCCAAGATAGTCGGATGACGTCATCTGGCTAGCCAATAAGGTGAGAGGGACGTCTACCTGTGGAAAAAGGGGCGTCCCTACTTACTCCCCTCGTTTTGAAAATCAGCCCCCTGCCCAAAAGAAAACCCACCAAAACCAAGGTGCCCCCCAATTCGAAAAAAGAATTGAAGGGTGCCCCCACAAAAAAGTATCTCCCACGGAGCTGCCCAGGGAAGAAAAAAAATAATCGGCGCTTTTCAACCCCCCCCCCCAAACCCCCCCCCCACCAACCCGCCCACATAACAGGGCCAAAACACAAACAAAACACCAATGTAGTCAAAATATGACCAAATAATGGCTAACACCATAAAAACCAAAAAAAAAAAAGACCCTCAGACAAGGCCAAGCAAGTAAAACCTTGCCAAGAATAAAAAATATTCAACCCTCCAAAAAACTGAAGGAATAAAGTGAATGTTCACCCAAGCCCCGGCTGTACCGGGAGTTCTGGGGGAACAATCTGGCGTTCAGGAGCTTAACCAGAGTGCCATGGCCCATACAAGCGGATAGCATTCAGCTTAGTGTCCCGGAGAAGTCTTTCGAGGTCGACCCCACGGCGCACAGTGGGCCAGAATGGTTCCAAAGTGCGCCAAAATTCACATTCACTGAGTTTTACTTAAAATTTAAACTTAGATGATGGAACTATGGGTATTCAGACCCGTAGAATCCAATGAAAATATTTTCAAATACCTATGACGTCATTAAAATACCGAATTCTGATTGGCTGCCAAAATCCAATGGAAAATAACACATTTCTCGCATTACAATGAGTTTCATACTTCAGAAAATTGATAATGCAATCTCTATGCTTTTATTTAAAAAAGTGACAACGGTGTTAACTTAAAGCTGAGGCATATGGTACGTAGGAGTGACTTAAACGGGGGGGGGGGGGGGCACCGTACTGGAAATCAGGGGCGGATCCATTTTTTGCTTTTCGCCAGACCTCCAAAATTCACTCGGGGGGGGGGGGGGGGAATGGGGGTTCAGTTTCCCTCCATAATTCTCTGACAAGCAAAAACAAACAAACAAAAAAGTTTTCGTCCTAAAGGGGGGGGGGGGGGGGGGGGGGAGTACAATCGAAAAAAGGTGGGGCACAATGCATACTTTACTTTCAAAGGGGGGGGGGGCATAATATTGAGAAATTTGCAATGTATTGTAATGTATGATGTCATTACATGAAATTAAACTTTCATATATAATTCATATACTAATAAAATAATGATATTCAGCTGACTGAAAAAGAGTTAAATTAAGTTTTTTAAAAAATGAAAAAGCGCCCTCTGTAGCCTTGATAATTTTGCGAAAGAGAAACGTACCTGTATCACTAAGAAGTAATCACTATGAACATGGTGAACAAAGAAGCGGACAATTTATGCTGCTCCTCATTGTACCCTTCACAATTGCACTGGTTAACAAAAGAACATCCATTCATTGCTATCCTGTAAAAATATGTAGAACAGGTGTCACATAATAGCAGTGAAGGGATATCCTTTTGTTTACTAGAGCTATTGTGGAGGGTACAATGAGGAGCTGCATAAATTGTCCGCTCTCTTTGTCACCGTGTTCATAGTGAATAGACCTGTTTACTAAGTGATTCAAATTTTATGCATACTTTTGAAACAAAGATTGTTCTTGACAACCTGTGCCGGCCGCACAGAAAGGTTGTTAGCGCTAACAGCCCACTAACAGTACCGATAGCGATGATGTGGCCGCACAGAAGAGTAATGTTAGTCAAATTCACGAACAGCGCTGTTAGCCTAACATTTCAAGGCCGCACAGAAGCTAGCAGTAGTGGTAATGTTTTAACAACTCACTAACGGTGCCAGGGGCACCAATAGTGACAATGTTAGTGAATAATTTCTTGCGTGCGCTATAACTTGTCTCTCCTTTTTTTAAATACCAAGTACTTAAACATAGACCTAGACTAATTAAGAATGTGTCGGAGAGCCTGCGGGTGACATATATTTTGCTGATATCGACACGAGGAGACCAAGATATGATCCTTTTCATGAAGAAAATGAACATGACTTTTTCAATTTGGAGAAAACTCGTTGTATGTTATTTAGTAATTCAATCTCATATGCTTAAAAATACCACATTTAAAATGGTCGAGGAGTTAAAGTTTCTTGGTTTACTTATTGATAATTTCAGGAAGAAAATGAACATGACTTTTCCAATTTGGAAAAAAACTTATTGATAATAAGTTATCTTGGAAACCACAGACTCTGTATCTAAACAAATTACTCTCTAGAAATGTTGGTATTATAAACAAATTGAAATATTTGTTTCCCTCTCATGTATTACTCTTGTTGTATTCCACCTTGGTTCTACCCTACATAAATTATGGCATTCTAGCTTGGGGCAACTGTACTAAGTCTCAGTTGGATAGACTCTCAGTTATACAAAAACGGGTGATGAGAATAATTTTGAAAAAAACCTAGACTAGCTCCGTCTAAAATATTATTCTTTGGAAATAAATCGTTGAGACTAAACGATTTGTTTTATTACCAGTTAGGCAGTTTAATGTATCAAGTACGAATTCATGAATTGCCTCAGGTTTTACAATCAATGCTTACAACGAATGATGGAATACATAGGCATTCTACACGACAATCATCTTTCTTTCATTTACCACTTCTTCGTACTCAGTTTGCCCAGAAAACATTAATCTAAACTGGGCCCTTCTATTGAAATCATCTTGATTTAAATCTAAAGCAAGCTTCCTGTCTTAAATCTTTTAGAAGAAATCTTAAACGTTATCAAATTAGCTCTTACAGTGTAAGTCCATAACAGGGGCGTATCCAGGATTCCCCAGTAGGGGAGGCAGGCATTATTGATCGCCGTCCTGGGGGAGGGGTCTAAGGGGAGGGGTGCCCCCTCCCCTTTGGAAAATTCTTGCTTCTGAAGAAGGGCTGAGATGCAAAATAATCCTATATGTGACCAATTTTGAAGCTTTTTTAATGAACAACTTTTTTTTCCAAGTTTTTTTTTTAATTTTACGACGGTCAATAGGGGGGCGCGCCTGTTGCGCCACCCCCTGGATACGCCACTGCATAACAACTGTACAGTATTTGGTTTTCTGCCTGTGTCTAAACGGAACATAAACAAAAACTTTCCTAAGACATCTTTTTATTCATACTTAATACACATACATGTATTATGTGTATCTGGTTTTTCTACTACTATATAAACCCAATAGGCTGACATTAACTGCTAGTATAATACTAGTTCATAGTATGCTTATTTTATCTTGATGTTTTAGTGATGTTGTGTGTGTATTGTTGTTTTTTCCTTTTACACACGTCTTGTCTCGTCTCTTTATTGCTATACCCTGATAGCAGAAAGTGTGAAAAATGACGTGATATTTACGTCGTGGTTTTCGTCTTTTTTACGTCCTGCAATTACGTCAATAAGACGACAACTTGCACCAACGCAAGACGTCAAGAGAACGTCTTATTTTGACGTCATCTCTACGTCTTCATTCCTCTTCCCTGATACCAGAAAGTGTTAAAAATGACGTTATATTTACGTCGCGGTTTTCGTCTTTTTTACGTCCTGTAATTACGTCAATAAGACGACAACTTACACCAACGCAAGACGTGAAGAGGACGTCTTATTTTGACGTCATCTCTACGTCTTGTACAAAAATGCTGTTTATAGCACTTGTAGTGTGCTAATTTACCAGCACAAAAATTGTGACCGTGGCGAGCCTCGAACCAGGTTCCGCTGATTGAGAGCCGCTGACGTTACCGATGGACTAACAAATGCTTCTTGCAATCCAGTTTAGTCATGGGAGTCAAGTAGATAACATGAACTATGTGGTGTCGTAAATTCACTATGTAACAATTTCTGCTCTAAATCGTACAATGTGAGTTAGTCTAGCGGTAAGGCCAGCAATTCTCGATCAGCGGACCCTGGTTCGAAGCTCGCCCAAATCATTTTTGGTGAATGTTTAGCAGTGCTGAAATAGCACGTTGTGTGCATTCAATAGCACTCTGAGAGCAGTCCCTATGCATGCCTTCACAAAGTGCTCAGCACTTCAGTTTTTGCAGTGTACAGATGACGTCAATATAAGACGTCCTCTTGACGTCTTGCGTTGGTGCAAGTTGTCGTCTTATTGACGTAATTACAGGACGTCAAAAAGACGAAAACCACGACGTAAATATCACGTAATTTTTACCACTTTCTGCTATCAGGGTACATAATTACATACATGTATTTCTTAATTCTCTCTGTTATTGGGGAACCTCGTTTTAACAAGCTGTGCTTTTCCTTAGCTTCTCCCATGATACTACTTTTGGGAATTGTTATTATGATATCTGTATTCGAAATTCGGAATGTCATGTTTATTTTGGTCATTTGTCAGCAAATATACATTTTAAAACGTGAATACACAACGCACGCGCACTGTGCTATGCTGCATCAACAAGATTCATCAATCTATACATAGATCACTACGCACACATCATATATTTTGCCTAACTCTATGGCTCAAATCCATTAACAGCGCTGTAACAGAACGAGTGTCTAACAGCGCCCTAACAGCGCTTTCTGTGCGGTCATCTTGCCCGTGTTGTTAGTGGCTGATTTGTTTGTGACTTGTTAGCGCTAACAAAGCCGCTACCAACAGCGTTTCTGTGCGGCCGCCCCTGAAAGCTTGCCAGAGGCTTGTCAGACATAGCAACAATTAATGTATGCAAACTGGATTCCAAGTATTGTAGTTCATTCATTAATAACAGGTTAATGGAATACCTCGTTACTAGGTCCCCAGGAAAGAAACATCCATAAATTTGAATCACATAGTAAACAGGTCTATTCTGTAGGTTCTATCGAAAATTGCTAACTGATAAAAGTCCATGTATGTTTTAAGTCCTTTTGCCCTATTGTTTATTCTGTCAGAAGAGTGCATAATTTCGAAAAGCCTTCGCCTTGAAATATTCACTGAAGCTATTGTGAATTACTCAGAATGATAGGTCTGTTAAAAAAAGAAAAAAAAGATAGAGAACATTTCGAGAGCTTGGTTTTGGTGTTGGACAAATTATGATACAAATCATAATTTCTCCCAAGCGCTATAATTTATTAACTTGTTTACTTCTAAACAGTGTTAATCATGTTTATGGGACTCCTTGCCGTGGAAAAAACAAGTCACGCGCGCCCCCACGCGGCAGCCGTATGATGACAGAGAATCCTTCAGCAGCTGCGCGGTCCAAAATAAACATATTTTCCGGGGAAAGCGTCAAGGAAAATCGGCTCTAACATAAAAAGGGGCAGAAGGTGGCAGCCAAATCTGACATCAACTTAAAGCTGAGACATCAGGGAATATGGTGGTAATAAAATTGATTTGGAAATCCGTGGAAATCAAAACGTTTCATATGGATTTATAAAACACACGAATAATCAGCCTATTTTCCCGGATATTTACCCGATTATACTCACGAAAATTGCGTTTCTTTCCATTTTTACCCCATTTATACAATGAAATGAGCCCTCTAGGAATATGTGGGAGCAATTATAAATAGATAACTTTAAAAATACATGTTGAAATAACTTATTTATTAAATTGGTCACAATTTGCACTGAAACTCGCAATATGTTGAATTTTGCGGCTTGACGTAGGAAATATACACCCTTAATGTACATACCGGAGTTGAATATTTTACTGAAATATTCTTCTTTGTCTTTGTATTGTCTTTCAACAGGGCATGACAAAAATAAAAAAAACGAATTGCCCAAAATGACTGCGGCGGTGTGCCACTTCCTGAGCCACCTCCCCAACATAAGCTGGGGAATTCGGCTGGACGAAGTTATCGCCGGACAGGCGGGGGGGGGGGGGGGGGGGGGGGGGGGTGAGTCTGTCTTTACTAGGAGACGGTCTCGGGGGACCCTCCTAAGAGCCGACTCCAGATCCTCCCCAAACCCCCTGGCTGTGCCAGAGAAACCAAAGTAGCATTGGGGATAAGTCTTGAGCCACGCCTCCAGCTCCCGAGAGCACAGCTGGCAGCAATGGATGTGAATCCTTTGCTGCACGCTGACCCGGCATTACGCCAGGATAGCTAGGTTCCTGAAGTGAGGGGCCTGTCAAGGGGTAGCCCTGGAAATTTGGCTTCTACTTCCCTCGTGATCTCCTATGGCGCAACAGGTTCTGAAGCAGGGAGCCCGTCCAGGGGTAGCCCAGCCTCCAGCCCCTCCACGGGCCTACGGTCTGCCGGGCCCGCCATACGTCCCTGCTCGACTGACCCCGTGAGCATTCATACAAATCCTGGAGGTAAGCGGGAAGGTTCCCGCTTACCCTCTGTTTTACGTGTTTGGACTACCGGTTCCGGCGTTAGCCGGGACATGCTGATCCCAGACATCTCATGCCGTTCCCCTGGGTTTATTCCTAACTTTTGGTCCAAGGTCCCGGTCTCCCGCTTAATTGCGTTAGGCGGGATAATGACCCGATGTTCCAAATGTACCCTAGCCACTTTACTCCTGTCAGTTAGGCTCCTTACGAGTTTTGACAGCGGCGGGCCCTCGGCGCGGCATTGTTATCCACAAGCGATACGGCGGAAGTTTTCCGTGGGGGGGGGGGGGGGGGGGACAGATTATTGGTACCAATATTATTGGTATCGGTACCAATTTGGGTTTACATAGAAGTTGAAAACATTTGTTTTGATTTCATATTGAGAGGTTATGTAAGATGATGAATTTTAGAGATATGATTAAGAGGATTAAGAGACTAATTTATGAAGACAGTAGTATGAAATGCGACAAAAATATTTTGACTATATATTCGAGTCAATTGGAGAAAGATTTTATTTTTTTATGTCAGGCGCCTCCATTGTACTTAAATATTTGGCATGACTTAAGAACAGAATTATCACTAGTAACTTGACTGTGCCTGCTAATAGCGAATCAAATGATTTGTAATAATACTTTGATCCGTTTGGCCGGAAAACATTTTTTAACAGAAAACTATTTGACGCTAATATATATATCACATTAAGGATGTTGTAGATAAAATGGGCATTTACGGCTAGTTAGCTATTTTTCTTCAAAAAGGTCTTGATGTCAAATATTTATTCTACATTAGTAACATTTATTCAGCATTGCCTGTGAATTTGCAAGAGAAAAGGAAAAAAGACGAAGAGATAAATGACGCAATCGATTACTCGGAATTGATGTATAAATGAGGCGGTAAAATAATATCATATGAAGAACTGACTTCTAAATTATGTTATAAAATCTTTATAGATAATAATATAAAGGAAACCCTTGCGTATAGACACGCGGAAATAACACATTTGAATAATACATCTGAATTTGCGACTTGCTTTTTGACCCCGAGATTGGATGGGAAATTACGTGAATTTCAGTTTAGATTATTACCTAGTATGATAAACTGTATCAGTTTGGCTTTTTATCGTCTACCTTTGTTTTTTCTGTGGAAAAGAAATAGAGGTATACACTCACTGGTTTATGCAGTGTCAGTTGGTTGAAAAATTGTGGAAAGAAATAGGGAACAAATGAAATTGATGCACTTAAATACTTTAAAATAGGAAGAAATTTTAGTTGGGTTGGATGGAAAAATCAGAAAAACATATGTACATTAACCACTTAATTATACTCATTAAATATACATTTCGAGATCAAAAGGAACGCCCCCAACAAAGAATGAAATCTATAATGCACTTTTAGAAAGTAAAGATAATGAAGGGGAAAAAAGCAATAGCTCGAAATAAGTTAAGTCTACATCTAAAAAATTGACTTATTTTGAATGTTGGACGTGAGGTTGACAGTTTTCAATCTATACCTTGGTTCAGTTAAACTTTACTGTAATTGTTTATATATGGATGGCATGTTATGGAATTATATTATTTGTATTGTGTTTATTGCCATGTTGAATTATATTGTGTAATCAATGCTTAATTTGTTATATTCATTTTGAAAATCTGAATGAAGGAATAAATATTATGGAAAGAAAAAAAAGGATCAATCAAATATGATTATTTACGTCAGGGACCGGAGAAGAGGGTCGCTCTTCAGAATCAGAGAAGCGGGTCGCTATTCATAATTGGAGAAGAGGGTCGCTATTCATAATCGGAGAAGAGGGTCGCTATTCAGAATCAGAGAAGAGCGTCGCTATTCATAATCGGAGAAGAGGGTCGCTATTCATAATCAGAGAAGCGGTTCGCTATTCATAATTGGAGAAGAGGGTCGCTATTCATAATCGGAGAAGAGGGTCGCTATTCATTATTTCAAATTCAAATTCGTGTTTATTCATTTCCAACAGACAATAAAAGTCGTGACATGGTTTACATTCAATATTAAATATAATACAAGTATATGTAAATAGAGTGAACAAAAATAGATTTTCAATAGTAAGTACGAAAGGTAAATAGTGACTGAAACTACCTGTGGAAATAGGGGGATTCGCTAAAAAGCAAGGCTTGTATATTGCGAACCCCCCTCCCCACCCGACACCCCCCCCCCCCCACGGAAAAAAGGAAAAACTTGTAATTTGCCTACGAAGATTACAAAAGAGATAAGGAACAATAACAAGGAACAAACGCAAAAGCAAGACAGAGACAGACCAGGGACAAAAAAACAGAACATGGACAAAAGGAGACAAAAAAGATGCTGAAAGGAAGGAACTGCCACGAAGTCAATAAAAAATATGAAAAATCGACAAAATTAGAAAACAGGACGAAACACTGCCGAAAAGAGAAGGTAACACAGATCGTAAAGCCGGTTGAGTGAGCGAGATTAGCTGTGAAGACCTCTATAATTTTTAAGTAGAAATGTTTTTAATTTTCTTTTAAAAGTATCTAGAGACGGACTATTTTTAATTTCATTGCTGAGAGAGTTCCAAAATCTAGGACCGTCATACAAAAAAGTATTCTTAGCGAAAAGTGTTCTAAAACGTGGTAAGTGGAATTCATTAGACTGTCTTGTTGGGTAATTATGAATTGATCGATTGAGAGGAAACATAGTATCAAATACACCAGGAAGTGTATTATTCTCAAATTTGTACATAAATTGCCCTAAGTGAAAAAAATAAAGGTCAACAACTTTCAACAATTTGTTCTCAAAGAATAAAGGGTCTGTATGAGAACGTACAGCAAAGTTGTTAATTATACGAAGAGACTTTTTTTGTAATAACAACAATCTGTTTAAAAAGGTTTGGTGGGAGTTGCCCCAGGCAAGTATCCCATAATTCAGGTAAGGTAAAATCAAAGAGGTGTAAAGCATTAATAGAGAAGACGTCGGGAAGTGATATTTTAATTTGTTAATAATGCCAATATTTCGTGAAATGGTTTTACAAATGCTATTTATATGGTGTTTCCAAGAAAGCTTGTTGTCAACAGTTACACCAAGGAATTTAATGAATGGTACATTTTCTAAATTAGTATCATCCAATATAATATTTGAGGGAAGTGCATTAATGGAATTACTAAATAACATATATTTCGTTTTGAGAAGGTTAAGAGACAATTTATTAGATCTAATCCATTGTGTAACTTTTAAAAGCTCGTTATTAACGATATTAACTAAAGTATAAGGATTATGGTGGGAATAAAATATATTAGAATCGTCTGCAAAAAGTATGAACGAGAGGACATCAGATGATTTACAGAAGTCGTTTATATAAATGATGAATAACAAAGGGCCCAACAAACTGCCTTGTGGAACTCCGCAATTAATATTTTGCATGTTCGAAGTTAGGTCATTTAAAAATACATATTGTTGTCTATTAGACAAGTAGCTTCTGAACCACTCCAAGGCCTTCCCGCGCACCCCATAATGTTTAAGTTTATGTAATAAGATATCGTGGTTAATGGTGTCGAAGGCCTTGGAGAAGTCCAGAAAGATGCCAACTAGATGGGAAGAATGGTCTAAAGCATGCGCCACTTTATCAACAAAATTCAGTAATGCATGTTCAGTATTATGTTTTTCTCTAAATCCAAACTGAGAGTTGGAAAAAATTTGGTGTGATTTTAAAAAATCAATTGTTCTGCGGTAAACAACTTTTTCTAAAATTTTTGATAAAGAAGATAATAAAGAAATTGGACGGTAATTGCTTACATTTAACTTGTCACCTTTTTTATACAATGGAACCACCTTTGCAATTTTCATGTTATCTGGAACTTGACCACAACTTAACGACAAGTTAAAAATATGTGTCAAGGGATCGACAATTGAAGATATTACACCTTTTAAGATAAAGTTATTAACATCATCATAACCAGGACATTTTCTATTGTTCAAATTAGATACTATATCAATGATATCCTCTTTCACTACTGGAGTGAAAAATACTGTATTTGGATTTGGGTTACCAAGATATTCAGAAAAATGCTTAGCTGACGGAGGAATATCTTTTGCTAGGTTAACTCCTATAGATGAAAAATAATTGTTGAAGATATTGGCTATATTTACGGGGTCTTCAATAACATTACCGCCAGACCTGATTTTAGTAATATCAGACTTATTATTGGATAAGTTCATTGCTTGCTTAAGAACTTTCCAGGTATTTTGAATATCATGTTTATACAGACTTAATTGATTACTAAAGTATATTTTCTTTGCCAATCGTATTGTTTTAGTTAAAATATTTTTATATTTGGTGTATTTAGTCTTAGCTTTTAGAGTACCTTTAATTTTTGAGTTATAATACAAGTTATTTTTTCTGTTAATAGAACGCAAAATTGCTTTCGAGATCCAAGGAAGTCTCGGTGATTTTTTATAGCTGGTTTGCTTGTCTTTTACTTTAGGGATGTGATTATCTAGTTCACTATGGAATATTTGCAAAAAGCTATTGAAACATTCATTTACATCATTGTTGTTGTAGACGGGCGACCAGTCCGCAGACTCTAAAGAAACACCAAGACTTGCAAGATTCTCATGAGTGGGTCTTATGAGTGGGTTATCGGAGAAGAGCGTCGCTATTCATAATCGGAGAAGAGGGTCGCTATTCAAATTCCCCTCCCTACATCCCACCCCTGTTACATACAGAAAACATAACTGAAAAGCAGTCAAGGCGTCGAACTATAACGGTTGGATCATTTACGTCTGCCCCCCCCCATTGAAAAATCCTGGCTACGCCTGTGATAGCGACCCTCTTCTTTGATTATGACAAGCGACCCTTCTCCCCGATTATGAATAGCGATCCTCTTCTCTGATTATGAATAGCGACCCTCTTCTCCGATTATGAATAGCGACCCTCTTCTCCGATTATGAATATCGACCCTCTTCTTCGATGTGTCCGGACGCCCAACAAAACTGAAGCCTTCTCTTTTATCTTTTAATTCAATAAAACCTATTCATTCAACACTAGCACTAATCAGCATCAAGTTTGTTCTCTATAATATTGTCTAACACAAGTGTTAGAAAATTTCAGAAATATTGCTTGTAAACTTATTTTAGTGGCTGTTTTAAAACGACTCTCCGCATACACAACCTGTCCGGACGCACAACATCTGGGTATACCCAAGAAGTACCCCTTTTTACATGGGAAAGTACCCCCCTTACTTTATTGGAAGTGCCCCTTTTACAAAAAGAAATGTGCCACTTTTACTTTGACAAGACAGTGTCCCTTTTAGTAGTAGTAGTAGTAGTAGTAGTAGTAGTATAGTAGTAGTAGTGCTTATTCATTTGATCAAACAAACGAATACATGATAGAGTAATAGATAAAAGTATAGGATGGCATGTGGGTCACGGTTCACAAAAGAGAAATTCTTCCCTGTTACGCATAGGCATGTGAACCATTCCCAGAAATATAATAGATAGGGCATATATTGCACAATTATGTCAAAGAATATATATATGAACACAAACAATCATCCAGAAATTTATGGTAGAGCATTAAATATTGTCAAATGTCAACTTCGGATCTGTATAAATAAGCCTGTCTTAAGAAAAATGGTTAAAATCAAGAATTTATCTACTTGAGTGAGGCTTCGAGAGAAAAAAAGAAAAGAAGAAGAAAGAAAAATAAACAAACAACATTATTCTAGTTCCAAAGGTTATATCATATATGTACATCATCAATGCATGTTACATTAAAAACTCTTAGGTGCACATTGATTTCAAACACTGCAATGCAAGTATACATAATGATTTAAAATTAAAATAGATTGAAAAATAATTGGGATATAGGCTACATTCATAGTGGAAGACTAAGAAGCATAAAAAATATGGAGGTAGATAATATTACAAAGTTGCGTTAATTGTAAATCACTGTGTACCACCATGCTGCAGATAGAAAAGTGGGTCAAAATAATTTAAAAATAGGAATCGAAGCATAGTAAATGTTGTGGTGTGTCAATTCTTGTTAAAGGCTGTAGACATGAATTGAATATGTTTGCAGAATAATACATTATGGTATATGACGATTCAAGTGCTTATAAACATAAGAGTATAACTAGAAATTGAATTCGTCATGAGGACGAATTAGGTGGTCTGTCTTTCAATTTGTATGATCATGATTGTAATCGGGATGATCATAATAATGGGGAAATACTAAACTGAAGATAGGAAGTCAAGGATGCCATGAATGGAGATGCTTGAGGACAGGAATGTAGAAAAATGTGTGAAACGGTCATTGGAATATGTGATAATATTTGTGCAAGATAACAATCATGATGATGTTGACAATGATAAGATGCTCATATAACTGATGACAATGACGATAATGATGAATGAATGAATGAATGAATGAATTTATTTCACAATACTGCAGAAATCTGCCATGAACATTACAATTGGTGAGCATACATCGTTCAAAATTTCGAATCTATCATAATCAATAACAATTCCAATGTACATGTACATACAGTCAAAAGTGGAAAATTTACATTAGTCAATAGAAAAAAAGCAGTATCATGGGAGAACCTAAGGAAAAGCACAGCTTGTTAAAACTAGGTTCCCCAATAACAGAGAGAATTAAGAAATACATTTATACAATTATGTATACATATAGTAGTAAAGAGACGAGACAAGACGTGTTTAAAATGGGAAAAACAACAATACACACACAAACATCGCTAAAAAACATAAAAATAAAATAAGCATACTATGAACTAGTATACTAGCAGTTAATGTCAGCCTATTGGGTTTATATAGTAGTAGAAAAACCAGATCTATACACATAATACATGTATGTGTATGAAGTATGATTAAAAAGATGTCTTGAAGGATAGATTTTATATGTTCTGTTTAGACACAGGCAGAAAACCATGACATTTAGAACTGCAATCGTATCAGAACGATAAGCATGCAATGTCGTCCGTATCTTCAATTTTGTTGAGAAGTTGACAGGTGAAATATAAAGGTACGCATGGTAAACCATGATATAAGATAAGATGGGAGAAAATAATGCATACTGTGAAATTAGGAGATGATAGAATCATGAAAATAATCATGAAATAAAGAACAAAAGACAAAGAATGATGATGATAATGGTGATTACACTGATGATGATGATGATGAGGATGCTGATGGTGATGATGGTAATGATGACCATGACTGGAATGGCATTGACCATAACCATGCCAAATATGAAAGAGAAATGACATTTCGTTATGAAGATACCACCATAAGTTCATATGTACAAAATGGCGCCTGGATGACGTCACGATAACCTGATGACCAAATATGCGGGAACTTGACCTCATTAGAACTGATGACTGACGAAAATTTGAGAAATCATGATAACATATCAGACTCTTTTTATATTGCAGGATAGGTGGAGATAAAACCCATAGTAGCTCGAATACACGACAGGGAATCAGAATTTCCATACGGTTGTACACAAACTACTGCACACTACATTAATATAGACATAATACGCAAAATACGGCAGTTTATTACACAGTTTGTGATTGTATATGATATAATAGTCGAATAAGATGGTAAAATGAAAGGCAAAAAGAAGCAAAAAAAATAAAAAAAAGTAATGGACCCACCGGGGATCGAACCTGGGTCACCGGAATGAGAGGCAAGTGCTATAACCAATATAGCAAACTATTTCCCATAGAGTTAACACGTAAACGAAAAACGGGATTCTCAAATCCTATTTTGTACTTAAAACTTGGGCATGATCCCGACATCTGATCAAAAATTGGAGACGACACTTGTAAAATCTTATAGTCTCAGCTACAACATATTAAAATCTGGAAAGAAATAGACCAAAAATAACTGAGATACATCTCAGAGAACGATGCCATGTAGATTCATGATTCGAAAAAAAAATCATCTTCCATAGACATAACACGCAAATAGGGAAAATTCTGACATGGCATGTTTAATTGAAAATTTCACTGTGATGACGTCATCAAAATGAAAAATGGTGGTGGCTGATCTTGTAGAGAATTGTCTCAGCTATAACATATCAAAATGTGGATGAAAATTGACCACCTATTACTGAAATATTATCAAATGAATTAAAAAATGATGACGTAATTTTTCCAATCATATTTTAGTTCATATGCAAATATGATGACGTCAGGACATGCGATCGGCAAAAATTCCGCATGAATTCAAATCTACAACTCACAGGCTTTCAGAATATGTAAAGAAATTTGGGGGTATCTAGGCATTCTGAGGAGCTATGGCGGATTCTAGATAGGTATGTTTTTACCACTTTTTACATTAGAATGCCCATTGACGCGCGCACAAATTTGAAAGTTTGACGCGCGCGTACGACATTATTACATGTCGATAATGACTGTAAATAGTTGAAAATTGTCAAGAATAGTATCAGGAAGAGAAACCATGCGAAAAAACGGCGTTTTTACGTTCTGTACGAGCTGTGCTCGCGCATAACGTGCACGCGGACGCGCACGGACGGAAAATTTTGAAATGCTTAAAGGGCGAGTCAATTAGAATCAACATTGGGGCTAAAAATGTAGTACATAGGTCCAATGACACAATTCTGACATTTTTACAGAAAAGAAATTGCCCAGTAACAAGAAATTGGTCAAAAAACTCACTAATTTGGGAACGCCCCCCAAAATTGACAGCTGATTGGCTAGAGCGATTTGACGTAGCATCGGGAAGTCCCCCGCGAAGCCACTAAGTTTGACTAATATGTTGGCAATGTAAATGAATGATAATTTATCCATTTTCATATCACTATTTATACAATTTCGACAATCTTTAAGTCCCCCAAAAGGATTTGAATAGGTTGTTTAGACATTTTAGTAGAGGTCAAATGACAAGTCTGGCATTTTTTCAAACACTTTACCCATGATAATTCCTCTTTTGGATTACGTTTATGTTTTGGAAAAACGTAATATTTTACAGACAAGTAGACGTGTGGACAGTCGCTTTACTGCTGACCGTACCTTGTGAATCTTTGTGTGCGTGCTTATGATAACAACCAAGTACACTGAAAGACTGGATGAAAGTCTAAATATCGTCGCTGTTTTTACGAACCGGCATACGAAGCGTTTTTCATGAAAATTTTCATTTTTGAGATTTTTGCATATTCTCATTTGTATTACCATAAGCTACCTTCAAGCAAAATTTCAGGTCATAAAACGCTTTAGTTAAAAAGTTATACATTTGAGAAAAACCCCCCCAATACCCCCCCCCCCCCCCCCCAAAGTTCGACCTCTAGTCTAGAACCGCGCATGTATAAAGTTCGGCTAGGGCATGAAGGGTAGGGTCTATTAAAGTTACATGTAACTGTTACTGTTAGTGTTAATTAGATGTTCTGGCCTAAAATACCTTGAGAAGATATAGAAACAGGCTCCTCAAACTCAGCCTTCCTGGAATTGTAACGATTAGGCTGTAAGTATAACAAGTATTAGATAAGCAGACAGTAGCCTAGCCCTGGGCCTAGCGTAGGGCCTAGGCTGGGTCTGGCCCCTAGCCAAATTTCAGACTGTATTTACTTTAATGAGGGTATAATATTGACTGCCATGTAAGCACATTGCGAGAGTTACATATAATTATGTTGTCATAAATAGGTCTACATTCACATCTACCAAAGATAGGTCAGACCTACATAAGTTTTGGAAATAACAAGATGATGCATTGTCTGAAACATTGACCTTGGTCCTAAGATCAAAAAATGAGAGGTATAGATGCATGAGTTCCCCAGATAAGGAATATCCCTTGGTAGATTTAAAAGTTGTAAGAGACTGCCAAACATCACATTTTGTTTCCTACATCAATAGTTATTATTCATAACCTGACATCCAAGCCAATGAAGTCGGTCCTATGACTGATGACATCTCGACTGACGGTGCTGGTCCTAAGAAAGCTGGCATCCAAGCTGAAGGAGCTGGACCTGAGAAAGGTGACACCCTAGCTATTGAAGTCGGTCCTGAGAATGCTGTCAGCCTAGCCGTTGAAGCCGGTCCTGAGAATGCTGTCAGCCTAGCCGTTGAAGCTGGTCCTGCGAATGCTGACACTGTAGGTGATGAAGCAGGCCATGGAATTCATGGAGACATGATGGATGTGACAGACATCCCATTAGCTGAGCTTGGTTAGTATTGCTTTTTAGTGTACGTTTTCTGCTTATCAATGCATATCATTCTTATAGCTTTCTCTATAGAGATTGAACACATTTTAAATTTCCATTGCTGTTCATCCTGTGATAAAATGAGATGGCTTTTATTTTACTCTAATTGTAGCTCGACAAACCGGTCCTGAGGGAGATGACGTCCAAGCCAGTGGAACAGGCCATGAGAAAGTTCATATCCGAACTGATGATGGAGGCCATGGACTTTGTGATGATGCTATGGATATGGAAGATATCTCTTTAGCTGAGCTGGGTTAGTGATTGAATGCTTATGTACTTACTTTTCGGAAAATTTAAGCCCATACATATTAAGTACAACTGATTAATTTTAAATTTTACAGTTGCTTACTGGTTGTGTGGAAAGAAAACCAATATTGCTATGCTATACTACTGGAATGAAATTCACTTAGAGGCTACATATTCTCAGCAGCTTGAATGAAGACAGTTAATTACTCTGTGCTGTATTTTTTTTAAAATCTCACTGTTTATCTTGTTCAGTGGAACCTTATCCTCATGAAATGGTATGTTCTTATGAATTCTTTGATTTTGCAGTTCGTCAAACACAATCAGACAATCAGCCCGGTAACCTTTTGACCAATGAAGCTGGTCCTGAGAAAGATGCCCAGTCTCTAGATGACCCATGGATTGAAATCATTCCACTAATTTCAGAGACACTTTGCTGTGGAACTGAAGTAGAAGGTGGGTAATTTGTACATTCCCCCCTTTCTCTTAATATTTTACACAATAGAAAAACTTATGTTGTACCAACCTGACATACATCTTTATGCTGACATTACATTTTAGATTAATAAATATGTTGGTATTTCAGAACTATTGTGGAATTAATGATGCTGTGATTTTTTTTATGCAGTCTATATTCAGTGTTATTGGTTCCTTCTGATTGATTCACATACAAACATTGCATGCATTGCTCAACAAGATATCAGTAAACACTAGCTTTCAGGCCAAATGATAATGACAGTCAATTTGATTGCTGAGTGATCGACAGCCTAAAATCAAACTCATGAAGTTGGAAAGCTCATCGGAGGTCAATCATGAATCTACAGTCATAAACATTCTATTCTATTCATGATTTATAGCCATTTGTGTGAATAGGTGTTGATTAGTAATGTGAAGAATTGAGATATTAATTCTAAAACGCAATGAAATAGCAGTTACAAGAACTATTATAGATTAATTTCTGTTCGTTGAATAGTGGATGTATCATGCTTAGATTGTGTTCTTCCTATCAAAGTGAATATTGATGAATATTATCTTGTTTAATGATTATTATTTTCTTTTTTTTTCCCAACACCTTTTGTGCATGCACTTGGATTCTGGGTTAGTCATACAAGGGCCCCTCCAAAATTCTGGTTGCAACATAACTACTCCATCTTAAATCTATGTACATTTATCTCTGTAGATATTTCACTTTTGTTCTTTTTAACATTTTCTATCAGTGAAGTAAATGAGATAGATGTAGAATGGATGATCTGAATTTTCAAAAACCCTTTGTTTTTTTTTCAACCAGTTGTTCCAGTGCCCCCTGTTCCACAAACACAAAATGATAGCCCAAATCCACCTACCAACAGCTCACTGACAGTGATGGAAGGTTAGTTACACATTTTAACATCTAATTATGGTGAAAGTGTTGATTATGATTTGAAAAGAAAAACAATTTAATAAGAACTATGAAAGAATAAGAGTATTGTGGTATATAAAATTTTAGTTCTAGTTTATTGAAAACGCATGGTTATCATTTAGTACTGGTAGCCCAATTATTATGATTTTATCTATTTATATAGTGCTCAGTACAATTAAAATAAGCCCCAACAAACCTACCCTCTTGATTAAATGTTTTTGAGTTTTGAGTGATATCAAAGAAAAGTTTCATCCTCAGAATTTTTTTTTTATACACGGTTAAAGTGGACTTACAAATACTGCATCTCTTAATTTTTTTTTCTAAACTACTATAAAATTTATGCTGCTGTGTATTTCAGTTCTTGGACATAAGGATACAAATGCAGAAAACGTAGAAATGATGGAGCTGGGTACAGATTCTGAGGATGAAGAGGAGTCTGACACAGATGACATCCCCTTGGCTGATCTTGGTCAGTAAAAGTAGAGTAGATATGTGGCATTGGAATTTCTAGTCAAACAAACTGAATTATATTTCTAATAATGATATTACAAATCAATTCATATTTTTCTTGGTGACTACCTCATTTCTTAGCTGGCGTATTATGTTATGAACATAAATTGAGAAGTTTTATTGTTGATATCTGCTTTTGTTCTTTTTTTATTCTGTTACATTTTTATTTCATTTATTAATTAATTTGTTATTTTACAGCATCACTTCATGCCTAGAAATAAACAAAATTTGTTCTGAATGCAGATATCTCTTTCTTTACAGTGAAACAGAACCAGCCTGGTACCAAGACTGTTGGCAAGACTCATGACCAAACAACTCGTATGAAGGGTAGGTATTTTTGGTATTATGTAATAATGAATATTTGAGTACTAGTCGTTGTTTTGACAACACGACATGGTTTGGTTCTTTCATTAGAACCTTGAACCCTTAAAGCTGTGTTCCGGTGACGTGTTAACCTTCATTTAGCCTTATTTGAATTTCATTTTGCCAATGTTGATCATCATAAATTCTGCCCTACCTTGAAGTAGACATACATGTAGCAATACCTGATATATTTTCTTGAGTAGTAGTTCAGTAATTTATTCCAAATAAAGTACTGAACTATAAATATATTCGAATATACATGTATGTAAATAATATTTTGATGTATATTATCTGGAATAGATTTTTAATATCACATAGATAAATCTCATATTTTATTGACAATTACACTTACACTGATATTCAACTTATCATCTCCTCTACAGAAATGTGTGATGACCATTTGACAGCTCCGAAGGATGGTGAGCAGAATGCCCAATGTGCAAGTGTACACTGTAAGTCAGAGATTTTTTCAGCATGTCACCGGTGTAGTGCTCTTTTATGCTTTGATCATTTTGAAAGAAGCGAAGAGTGTGCTCAGCATACTGTAATTTTACCAGAGGCATATACAATCAACGAGTCAATGGGAGATGATGTTAACTCCCTGGGAAATGTTGTGCCTCCCACAGTCAAACCATGCAGATCCAAAAATCGATTAGTGAAGAAAAATCGAAATAAAGGGGAATCGTATCACTCTGAAAAATCTAACAAGTTTGTACTAGGTAGGAAATACCGAAGCAAACCAAGAATACTAGGTGTACCATGAAGCCTTCCACTTATACATTTTAGGATGCCTCGGAAGTTGATGCCATGATGCAGCTGTTGATGCACGACATGAATTCTCATGACTTAACGGTGAGATTGCTCATACAAGCAAGATCGATGTTTCGGTTCAGTTCAAATTTTATGAAATAACGATAAAAATGAGCAGAAACCCTTTTCTAACATTTTGAGGAAATACATTGTTTTGTATGTGTTTATCCTGAATTTCAATATGCATTGCCACTGAATTTTTTTGTCAGTTTGCTTTTAGATGTACCTTGCTAGGATCAATTCATCGTCTCTGCACACTGCCATCATATGGCCTTGGATTATATAGATGTATATATGTATATCTTAGAAAATGTATTATATCATGCAATGCCTACAGCCTCCATTGCAGGTCGTACGTCTGTTGTATTAATATTATCATTGTTTCAGGTGGATCTGGTTCTGTTGAAGGTGAGTCTTAAAATGACTTTCATTGACAAATCCCACCTTGTTGGGTTAAAATAGTGTTTTTTGTAGTGAATAACATAGAGGGGAAAAATATAATAGTATGGTGTCTCAAGATGCTTCATCTTTGTCGTTCTTCACTTTTTGCTCCTGTCATGGTTACTCAGAACTTATATATTAGTATGGAATTCATTGAATGGTGAATTACCATTGATTTACAATATCAAATGTATTAACATTCAATTTTGAAACACTAAATGTTTAGGTGTGTGACTGTCGACAGCTTCTCCACAATCTTCCATTCATGCACACTTCAAGAGATTTTGAAGAAAATGTAATAGGAATAATATGCATGAAAAATGAATGCTTGGTCTTGCATTTGTTTTGAATTAATTAACAATTGACTTCAGATTGGTTTACTGGAATTTTATGAAATAAGTAGAGTTGCATATTTCTTTCATATGCAACCAACCATTTCATGTAATATTGTAAATTAAACATGACGAAGAATCTGTTGTTCATTTTGTTTAAAAATATACATTGGGATCTTAAAATTGTTCTGTACATATATTATATTCCAGTTTTAGCTATTAGTGCAGGGAAAAGTGTTAATTCACAAAACTGTCTGAGCGTTTTAATAAGGAAATGAACTTGATAATCAACTTCTGTGAACCCTGTTCATTGTTGATGCTCATTGTCTATTTGAATTAATAAATTTATATAATAATTTATATTTCATTAATGCATTTCTATATATGATCTGTATCAGACGTATTCATTTGCTTTAATGTGATGTTTTGAATTTGATTAAATACATTTCATATATTCCCAATGCAGTATGTGAAGGATGTGAAAATTGCAGAAAGGAATAAGAAATGAATTTTGGACTCTTAAATGTATGTCCCGGTACATGATTTTTTTTTTTTTTTTATGAACATAAAGGTATTTCATGTGAAAATGCACTTGGCTTGTTTCATGAACAGATAGGTAGTCCATTGCAGATTCGACCGTTGCAGATTCTTTGTACATATAACCTAAACAAAAGGTCTGAAAATTATTTGCAGGGTATATAGTTTTCAGCAAAGGAGCATTTTAGGTGCATACATATACGCCAAAGAGTTGTACTACAAGATTATTGAAATCAGAGTCATTGGAACATTTAAAGAATATTTAATGTATATAGTTGATATTGAATTTCTTCTTGTTGTTGACTCACTGGTATTGAGGAAATTTTCAACTGAATGAACTCCATTTCAGTTTCCATCAAATTGTATAACTGAGTATTATGTTGCTAAATGCATCTGTAGATGCTGTCATTGTCAAAATTTATTTCCTTTTGTAATTTCTTTGTATAATGTTTGGGTGTTCACTCTTCACTTTATACGAAAGTTACAGAGTACAGCCTGATTGTAATTCACTTAAGGCTTACATGTTCAGTATTTTGATAATCCACTTCATATGAAGACAGTACTGTAAACATCAAATTAAAGAAAAAGAAAACAGATATAAATATACATACACATATTACGCTGGATTCCGCATTTGGGAGACACGTAACAATGCAGTTTATTTCGTCATAATAGAAACCACCGCTTTACGGAGACACGAAACCGCTTTACGGAGACACGAGGAACAATTAAAATGACAAAGCCGTGTCTCCCAAATGCGGAATCTAGAGAAATATATATATATGTATATACATGTACACACAGTTTATATGCCATTAGTATAACTGCAATGGGCAACTCTCACAACTGATTGGACCCCCCTTCCTGAGTGATAAATGATACAGTATATGGTTATTCTTAATGAATTATCATTTTGTACAGTGTATTTGTGACTTAGCAAATGTTTTTTTTTATAACTTTTTTTTAAGTACATATTCCAGTTATTAGGCCTATTACAATAATATGCAGAGGGAAATATATCTTCAGTCTTACTTCCCCTTTATCCTTATCTGATGTGAATTTTTAAGATTTGGAAATACATGACCTAATCTTGATCGCAAATTGTTTCTTGTTATTTGCAAATAAACTGATGAATTTTATGACCAATTTGTACGCTTCTAGTGAGACTCTTGTGACATGTGTTATTTCTACTTTTAGTTCACCTGAATTTAGTAATGACTACAGTACAGTGAATTGTCTATACAAAATCAATGTCTGGTAATTCTCAGTTAAAACGAAGGTGGTTTTTTTATCACATCACTGTCACGCTAACATACAGTGTTGTAGCTTTCTGAAATACATGATAGGTCTGCCATTATTTTGCAGATTTGTCTTAAAAGATGTGCAGTGTTACAATTTGATTTTATCTCTTTTAAATGTTAGTTAAAATACATTCAATATTATCCTGAAAAATACAAAAAATCATGCTGTCTCTGCAGGGCAAGATAATTATAGTTATGTGATAGAGAAAACACGAGGTTAGGGGGATGAGATTGGGGTGTGCTACAAGTTTGTAAAATCAGCACTGATTTTCTTATTTACTATATAAATCTATATACCTACCTATTATGCCTGTAGTCTTGACTACGGGATCCCTTCGAGAATTTAACACACATGAGTCACAATATTGTGCGCACCCCCCGTAATCCTATTGTCCCCTTCGCCACTCACGCGCGTCAACACGCTACGGCCATCTTCCTCTTTTGCGAGCAATCCCAAGTAGAAACATGTTGCTTGCAAGGTGAGGGGAAGGAGGGAGGGTCATAGGTAGGTATATAGATTTATATAGTAAATAAGAAAATCAGTGCTGATTTTACAAATTTACTGCAATAAATCATATATACCTACCTATTATGCCAGACCAGCGCCAACTCAAAGACCGGGAGGCATGTTTCGAGCAGAAGGGAATAGGATTACACCAAAGACTACAAAGAAGACACAGCGGCCTTCAAGGTGGCTGACGCAAACAAAACTTCACCTGCGGGAACATCCCTAAGGTAGCAAGAAATGAAGGAATTGGGCGAACGCCAATAAGCAGCCTTCAAAATATCAACAAGCGCCACACCTTGAAACAGAGCCCAAGAAGTGCTGACACTACGAGTATCATGAGCACGAGGCTTACTGTCGGATAAAAGAGCCTCTGAGCCAGCGGCCCTAATAGCTTCAACGATCCATCTAGAGATGGAATCAAGAGAGGCAGGAGAAAAAGGCTCTCTAGTGATCAGGAACAACTGATCATCCTTACGATAAGACTTAGTCTTATCAATATACCATTTGAGAGCCCTTACAGGACACCAAACTTTGTCCTCACGCACCGAAGAAAAGTTAGAAAGCGGACAAAGAAAAATCTCAACAGGGCCAGAGGCAGCTGTCTGATTCCTGGCAACAAAAGAAGCCCTAGGAATCAATCTAACGCCTTTTCTCTCCCAGCGAACATGACCAGGAGTAAGACAGAGAGCATGAAGAGTACTGCGCCTCTGCCCAGAGGCAATAGCTACCAAAAAGAGCGTCTTAACCGTAAGATGATGAAGCGAAGCTTCACCTAACGGTTCGAAAGGAGGTTTCGCCAAGGCCTCCAGGACCTTAGGCAGACTCCAAGACGGCACTAACTTAGAAAAAGAAGGTCGTTTCAGAAAGAACGAACGAATCAAACCACTTAGTAGCGGGGAATTGGAAATCCCCGAACCATCCGAGAAACCCGAATGAATGGCCCCGATCGCCGAACGGTAGCCTCGGATAGTAGAGATAGATCTCCCTTTGTCAAATAACGAGATTAAGAAATCCGCAATTGAACCAATAGGAGCCTTAGAAGGGGTTTGATTTCTCTCTTTGCACCAAAGGAAAAAGACCGAGAGACGGGAATTGTAAATTTCCCTAGTAGAAACCCTACGACTGGACATTAAAAAGTCCGCGGCTCTATCAGAGAGACCCGACTGTCTTGCAGATTCCCTGACAGGGGCCAAGCAGTCAAATGAAGAGACTCCGGACTGTGGTGAAGAATCCCCGATAGGGGCTGTAACACCAGATCCGCTCTTAACGGGAGAACGAACGGTTGAGCCCTTAGGAGGCTCATAAGTTCTGGAAACCAATTCCTCCTGGGCCAAAAGGGAGGTATTACGAGCACCCGCGCCCGATCTTCCCTGATTTTCCGCAAGACACGCGGAATCAGTTGGAAGGGAGGAAAGGCGAATCCCTGAAGGTTCTCCCAGCTGAGGGAGAAAGCATCGAGAGCCCATGCTCCCTGATCGCGAACACGGGAGCAATACTTCGGCAGCTGGTGATTTAGCACCGACGCAAATAGATCCACTTCCAGTGGACCTAGGCAACTGCGAATGCGGCAAAATACCTCCGGATGGAGCGTCCATTCCGATGGAAGATACCTGCCCCGAGACAGAAAATCCGCAATGAGGTTTTCCCGACCGGGGATGAAAGAGGCCACGGGTGTGATTGCCATGCGACGACACCACCTCCACAGCTGAGCTGCTAGGGCATTCAGGGCAACCGAACGTGTGCCTCCCTGCCGATTGATATATGCCGCCACAGTAACATTGTCCGTGAGAATCAGAACCGAACGACTGTGAAGTCGACTTCTGAAATGGAGCAAGGTCAACAGAACTGCCATAAACTCCAGGACATTGATATGAGGAAGAGTCCCAAGATGAGACCAATCCCCCGCAACCGTGCTGCCGTTGCAGTGTCCTCCCCACCCCAACCGAGAGGCGTCCGTCGAAAACGATATCGACGGAAGAGGGGCAGAGAAGGACCTGCCTCGCGCGAGAAACACCTCGCTCGTCCAACAAGAGAGAAGAGACTTGATCCTTACTGGTACTGGAATCCAGACCAAAAGAGAGTCTTTTCCCGGCTTGAAGAACCTGAGGAGATGTCTCTGAAAGGGTCTCATGAGGAGCCGGCAGTCCTCTAAAACATCGACTAGACTGGCTAGATAACCTAGAAACTGAAGCCACTGTCTGGCCGAGACTCTTCTGGCCAGCAAGAGCTTGCGAGCCGCAGAGACAATGGTGAGAATCCTGTCTCGACTGGGCCGAGCCAACTGATTCCTTATGTCTAACACCGCCCCCAGAAAAACTGGGCTGCGAGTGGGAACTAACTCTGACTTTTCCCAATTTATTAGGAAACCTAAGTCTTGAGTAAGATTGACGAGCAAACTAGTCTCGTCCAACAAACAATCGCGCAACTCCGCTAGGAGAAGCCAATCGTCCAGGTAGCAAAAATAGCCGAAGGCCGCATCGCCTCAGAGAGGCTGCCAGCACGGCTACAACCTGAGTAAGAACCCGAGGGACTGGGCACAGCCCGAAGGGAAGAGTGCGAAAACGATAAGTCTCTGAGAGGAAGAAAAACCCCAGAAGATCGCGCAAAGCGCGATGAACGGGAAAGTGGAAATACGCATCTTCGAAAACTATCAAGACCGCGTAGTCCTTCCTCTTGATCAACGGGAGAATGGAGGCGAGAGTCTCCATCCGAAAATGTACTGAAGTTTTCCCGAGCGCTTGGGAATAACAAAAGTCGGAGAAAGGGAAAAAGACAGCCTGTGAGGTGACCGAGTTCCTATATCACCTCCGGGGAGCGGGGCGGACAGATCTATGAAGAATCCGTCTCGTCCGTCAAAGAGAACAAAAGCGTCCCCGGAGATGGCCTCCCAAGCGGGGAGAAAGGAACGAAGACAGCCACCAACCAATACTCTGCGACGGTACATGACCGAGGCAGCTGCAGTGGAAAACTATGACCACTGCAAACCAAACATGACGCTCAAAAGAAGCACCGCTTCAATGCGTCCAAAATCCAGCTAGAAATCCTCCGCAAGAGAAAAACGCTCGGAGGAATCCCGCTGCCTGAACCCAAGCAAAGTCGAACCCTGCGCGCGGGTTGACTAAAAGTCAGGGAAAGTATAGAACAAAGCAATCACTTCTACCCCACAAAGGGAGAGCAACTAAGGCTCTGCCTGCCCCAGCGATTCGGAAACCGAAGCTTGAGAGGCCGCTTCCAAAACTGGATCCGCCTGAAATGATCGTGACAAAGAATCACGAACAAAGGCCGAAACGGTCGGATTCACGCATGAACCGCCATAAGCCTCCTCACCCGACGGAGCCCCGAGGCTGCGAGACTAGGAGGCGCATGTGATCCCATCACAGACAAAGAAGAATAAACCATAAAAGGCTAATTAGTCTCGATGTCCGACCCAAAAAAGGGACAAGAGCAGGGGATGTGAATCCTGGTACAAGGGACCAACCCTGAGTCTGGGCAAAGCCCATCTCACACTGAACATCTCAGCTTGAGAGACCGGAGGGTTAGCTAAACCCGATGGGCAAGAGGCAGGCAAAGCCTTGCCTCTTTTAGCCCCTTTCCTAGGCTTCTGATTGGCCCAAAAGTCGAAACCCGCTTTTCAGAGAGTTTATTCGGTTTCGTTCGGATCCCCGAAGCCCTTCGGGAACACGAACCGAACCCTCCGCTGAGGGACGCTCACCTCCCTTTATGGGAGAAGTGCGCTGAGGGTATTGAACCCAAAGACGCGCACCAATTACCCATATTGGCCGAGCAAGGAGATGCAACAGCCATGGGCCGGACGCCAAGGCGCCCAGAGCAAGGGCAGACCGGGATGACCCGGCAAAGGAACGCCAACGCGAAGTCGAACCCTGCGCGCGGGTTGACTAAAATTCAGAGAGATATCTGGATAACAAAGCAATCGCTTCCATCCCACAGAGGGCGAGCGATTGAGACTCCGCCTGCCCAAGCGATTCAAAAAACGAAGCTTGAGAGGCCACCTCCAAATCTGGTTCCACCCGAGTGGAAAGAGACAAAGGAACGCTAACAAAGGCCTCAGCAGGCAGAGCCCCGCATGGTTCAACGAAAGTCTCCTCGCCCAGCGGCGCCCCAAGGGCATAGGAGGCACATGCGAAACCGACTCAGACAAAGACGAATCCAACACAAAAGGCTGATTAGTCTCAAAGTCAGATCCCTGAATAGGGACAGAAGTCAGGGTTGAAGTAGCCGGTACAAGGACCAACCCTGATTCTGAGCAAAAGCCCGCATCATGCTGAACATGTCAGCTTGAGAGGAGCTAGCTGGGTTAGCCAGGCCAGACGGGCAAGAGGCCGGCAAAGCCTTGCCACTTTTTGCCCTCTTCTTGGCCTTTTTCTTGGCTGGCTCGACAAGAGTCGTAGCCGAAACCCTTTTGTTAGAACGCTTAATCGGATTCGTTCGGATCTCCGAAGCCACTTCGGAAACACGAACCGATCCCTCCGCGGAGGGACGTTCACTTCCCAAAAAGGGATTGGAGCGCTCATGGCGTAAGCCTAGAGAATCGCCCAAATCACCCATATTGGCTAAGCAAGAAGATGCAGTAGCCATGGGTTGGGAGCTAAAAGCTCCCAGTGCGTGGGCAGACCGAGATGACTCGGTATGTGCCCGATGACTACTAAAGGCGTGTGAACCCGCTATTGGACCGCTCGAAAGCAGCAATAGGGGAGCACTAGTAGTCACGCACTCAGGTGAAAACACCTGTTGCTCCGAAGAGCGTCCATAATTGTTAGCTCGAGCATTCCCATTAGCTGGCACCTGAGACAGCCCAGGAAGTACTCGTTCCCCCATATGGCGTTTGCCGGGGGCTAGGGTTTGAGAACCCAGACCAACATGGACTAAGCCCGTGGGTTGCCCTGCAGTAGTGGGGCGCGTCTCCCCTAACGGATCAGAGCGAGTGAACGCTACCGTACGGGAAACAACCGCCCCCCTCTGGTCTCAGCGACCGGGGGATTGGACTCGTTAGATATCCAAACCACTAGAATCTGACGCCACCCACCCCGAAACCACGGGCTTCGGAGTTGACAATCCCGATTCAGTTAACGCCACCCGTCCCGAAGCCGCAAGCTCCGAGACTGGCAAACTCTGCAAGGAAACACCACTAGGCAACTTACCCTTAGCCCTCCTCTGTCCCCCATGTACCGAAGTACTCGGGAGAGTTCTGGAAGGCCGAGTCGTCTTGCTAGACGACTCTTCGGAAGAAGCAGGTCTCCTTGACCTAGCTGCTTCTTCCGAATCCATACCACTGCAATAAAACAGACAATAAAGTATACTTTTCAAAATAAGAAATACTTCAACTGAATGCAGTAAAATAAGGGTAAATTTTATTTGGGAGATACGCACAAAAGAATTTTCACAGCCAAAAAACCGTAAGAACAAACACCGAACCCAAAGGCTCGGTGACAAACGGAAACACCCGCAAACACACAGAAATATCTACGTGGGGCTGACCGTGAAATGGAAAAATAAATGCCAAGAAAAGGATATCAAAAATCCCTTGCAATCGGCAAAAGTGACTACTAAAACACACAGTACTATAATCTAAGCGAATATAGGTACCTAAAAGTGCTTTAAATGTGCGAAAAAGCGCACCTAAAAGATACTATACGACCTGATTTCAGGAGCGCTGTGACTATACGTCCTATCTCGTCGGGGGCGAGCAAGAAAGAGGATGGCCGTAGCGTGTTGACGCGCGTGAGTGGCGAAGGGGACAATAGGATTACGGGGGGTGCGCACAATATTGTGACTCATGTGTGTTAAATTCTCGAAGGGGTCCCGTAGTCAAGACTACAGGCATAATAGGTAGGTATATATGATTTATTGCAGTAAATTTGAAGGATTAGAGAGAAGAGAATAGAATTACAAAAGTTAAGGGATGTGTGAAGAGTGCATGGGGGAAATGGAGCAGCTTTCTTCTAGATGCGAAATAAATGAAAATAAAGCTAAAACGGAGAGGGAGAGAGAGAGAGAAGTGGTATTATCTCCGGGGGGGGGGGGGGGGGTAGACTTTCAGTTCAGTCGAAGACTGAATTTTCCAAGTTTTAATGTGGGCGGGTCATGAATAAGTAATGCATGAAAGGGATACCGTGAGATAAAGAAAATCATCGGAAACAATGCAAATTGTGTTATTTCATTTAATTCTGTATGCATGGTTTGTCGGGATTACAGTCTTCATTTTCAGTACCAATTGTACAAAAGATTGGCCTCGAACTGCGTTAAGAACTAGGCGAATAATCCTACTGACGTGTCATATGCCGGTTCGTAATACTGCTTGCCTACGCGCAGCCATACCAGGCGCGAGTTTTACGAACTGGCATACGATCAACGCGTGCCGGTTCGTAAAGTTTTCCCATAAGTACACGCGCTATGTAAAATGCGGAAACGTGTGTTTTTACGAACCGGCATGCCATCTCAAGCAGAGATTAAAACTAAAATACTGCGTCTCTTTCTTAAATATTCCATGCATGTGGGAGAATAAATTCCACTCATATTACACACTCAATTCTACGATGATTAAATGAAACTATGGTGTTCAAACCGCCATTTTAAATGGGCAAAGTCTTTAAACGCGATTATCTTGGAAACTTGTTTTCGCGCAGTCAGGCTTCGTATGCCGGTTCGTAAAAACAGCGTCGATATATTACAACAATTACAGCAAAATCGTGTGCTGCAAGCTAGCTGCCTCCCGGGGGGGGGGGGGGGGGGGGGGGGCACTCACATATATATGTCACACATGCACATGTGCCGCTGTGACGTCCCCCATTTTCAACCTTCTCGGGTCGCTCCCATGATATGCGATTTTCAGATTTTCACTAACCGCACCTCGATTGGCTTCCGACTCGCTCCCTAGAATATGAGAAAACAATGCGCACAGCCTATTGTCCGGGAACGGTCGCTCCCTAGCCTCCCAGGCCAGCGCAGCGGGGAGCTGGGCGGCCTAGTACCCCCTAACTGAACGCGGTATTACTAGTGCTAGCGGCGGCTCAGCGAGATTAATCTGCATGCGACATCGAGCCAGTGCAGTGGCCCGGCATGTACAGCGTTAAAAACAGCGCTGCGACCGCTGACTCAGCTCATGCACCGTATGTGTACCAGAGTAGTGAGATCGCGAGCAGCTAAAATTAGCTCTGCCCATGAGCCCGTTCGCTCCTTAGACCCTCAAAAATGAGCTTCCTCAATTAACCATTTAGCTCCTTAGCCCCCTGTTTTGAGATTGGCAGCGGCACACCCACATCCAAAAACAGGTTGAGTGCCCCCCCCCCCCCCCCGGGCTCTACGGTAGACCTACTCTCTTTTTTTCTCCAATGACTCCAGCGACTCCAGCTTCAGAACTGCAGACCGACTCTTGTTTTTTTAGCTCTCTGTGTTTGGCTTCCAGTTCCACAGCCCTCAGTTCCCAATCTGATGACAGGGATAGCTGTCGGCCGCAGCATTTTATTCTTGGGCGCAAATCCTAGCTGGTCATACAGCCCCTGGCCTGAGGGCCTGACTATCGAAGTCCTCCTCCCTGAAGTGGTCACTGCAAACAGTACTGTGAGCGGAAGGGCCATCCCACTGAGCTAGCTCGCGTCAGCTTGATCCTTGAAATCCAAATTTTTCGAGTTGCATCATCTTTAGGAAAGGTGTGCAGACCGACACCATCGCTGGTGCCTTTGCTGCACCCAGCAACAACACATCTCCTCGGCATTTTCTTGAGATATGCACTCCTATCATGCCTATCCAAAATTCCCTGCACTGGATATACACAGACAAGCGTCGTCCGCTAGCTAGATGTTCCCGATGGTACGTCACAGGTCACCTGACAAGGCACGTGACTGGGCCCTATTTTTCGAGGGGCGTGACAGACTAGCTGATAAACGTGCGATTTAGGCAATTTCAACGAAGCCTAGAGAAGTACACAGATCTTTTTAATAAAAAGTATATGCGATTTCTAGCAGTATTGACACAATACTTTGATATTATCATGAAATGTAATTCTAATTGACTCGCCCTTTAAAATGTCTTGAACCGTACTCTAATTTGATTAAAAAGTAATTTTGAGCATTTCTAAATTTTGACACGCGCGTACGTGCGCGTCATGATGTGTGTGTGGATTTTGTTGACATTTTATGTTGACCCATGACCTGAAGTTAATGTGTGTCGAATATGGTTTATTTTTCATGACTCGTTATGAAGATATGATCGATAATGTGATTTCACAAAATGGCGCCTGGATGATGTCACGATGACCTGATGACCTTGAAAAAGATAGGGGCACTTGACCTTGATAGGCCTGATAACTGACGAAAATTTGAAGAAAATTGATCGAGTTGATTTTGAGAATTCATTGTCATAAGAAATGGGGAGAAAAATAAAAATAAAGAATAAATAATAATAAAGAAAATTCGTACGAAATGATCTGTGATCTGTCGATACCGACAGACCACCTAATTACGTTATCTGTACATACATGTGCTTACCTTACTTGCTTGCTTAGGTCGCCCTCTGGCGGGACAGGACATGGGACCTCCACACCGATTTGTCAATCATCCTCGTCGCCAGCTCCCTGGTATTCTGGGCTCCAGTGTCGCGCTTGAGGACTTCTATAAAATCTGTACGAGGTCGTCCTCTTCCCTTGTGACCATGCTTCGGTTCCCACAGAACTAATTTCTGAGTGGTCAGTTCCGTGACTGCGGGCAAGTTGCCATACAGTTCTTTGTTTGTGGTGTGTGAACTCCAGTGAACATTCAGCACTTTACTCAGCATGCGGGTATATGTACCATTTAAGGACTTCTCCATTGCTTTGTTGAGTGCCCAGCTCTCACATCCATACATGAGGATTGACTCCACTGTGGCTATAAAAAATCTCTTCTTGATCCCGGGGCTCAAGTTTGACTTCCAGGTCTCGTTCATGCCATTGAGAGCTCTCCAGGCGAGTGCCTTCCTGATGTTGATGTCCTTGAACGCCTCATCAACCCAAGACCCAAGGTACTTGAAGTCCTCCTTCCTCTCAAGGGTGGTGCCATCGCGGGTGCGGAGTGTGGAGTGGTCCACATCTGCATTATACACCAGGTACTTCGTTTTAGAACCGTTTAGGCAGAGGCCGACCTTGTTGCATTCGTGCTCGACTCTTAAAAGCAGTTCCTGGGCCTGTTCCATCGCATCGGACAGCAGGGCAATGTCATCAGCGAAGTCGAGGTCCGCTAAGACTTGCTTGGTGTGCCTCCTAGATTTGCGAGGGGTTATGGTAAACCCAAGCTCCTCCTCCTTTCCATCAGCCATCGCTTTCCTCATTGCGTAATCAAGAACAATGACAAATAGGAATGGTGCCAGGGTATCTCCTTGCAAGACGCCAGCAGTGATATCAAACTGCTCCGTTTCTCCATCTGGTGTCACGACTCTTGCCTTGGTGTGGAATGCATGCCCTCAATTGCCCTCAGCAGGTTTGGTGGAATGCCATATGCCTTCAGAATTCTCATAATCTTCCCTCTGTGAATAGAGTCGAAGGCCTTCTTAAAATCAATGAAGGTGATTATAGCAGGTAAATGATTCGCCTTAACTCCTTCAATGATTCTTCTCAATGTGAGGATTTGAGCCACTGTGGAACGCTTGGGGCGGAAGCCGTTCTGGTTTATCCGGAGCTTCAAGTCTATGACACTGCGTATGCGGTTAAGGATCATTCTGTTGTAGATCTTTGCTATGACACATATCAAGCTGATTCCTCGGTAGTCCCTTACAAAAATTTTCTGTGGTATACCACACAACGTAACCACAGGATATACCATAGGATATACCATAGGAAAATTCCTGTGGTATACCACAGAAAATTCCTGTGGTTTTTTGGGACATTTACCACATAGAAGTACCACACATAAATACCACACGGGATTACCACATAGAAAATACCACAAGAAAAATACCCATGGAACTCACCTGTGGATCTTGTGGTATTTTGGGACGTATACCACAGAACCCCGGGCCCATTACCACATGTTAATACCACAAAACAATACCACAAAGCAATACCGCATGCCAGTACCACACAGCAATACATGTGGTATTTTGGGACATATACCACACAAATCACGTCAATACCACACACCTGTACCACACAGCAGTACCACATGGCTGTACCACATGGCTGTACCACACAGCAATACATGTGGTATTTTGGGACATATACCACACAAATCACGTCAATACCACATGGCTGTACCACATAGCAGTACCACATGGCTGTACCACACAGCAATACCACATAGCAGTACCACATGGCTGTACCACATGGCTGTACCACATGGCTGTACCACACAGCAGTACCACATGGCTGTACCACACAGCAATACATGTGGTATTTTGGGACATATACCACACAAATCACGTCAATACCACATGGCTGTACCACATAGCAGTACCACATGGCTGTACCACATAGCAGTACCACATAGCTGTACCACACAGCAATACCACATAGCAGTACCACATGGCTGTACCACATGGCTGTACCACACAGCAGTACCACATGGCTGTACCACACAGCAGTACCACATGGCTGTACCACACAGCAGTACCACATAGCTGTACCACATAGCAATTCCTGTGGTATACCATAGGGCAATACCACAGATGTTTACCACATACCGCATAGCAGTACCGCAAACCAGTACCACACAGATGTACCACACAGCAATACCTGAGTTCATCTTGGACATAGGCCA